>OX453057.1:3578316-3974361 GCA_949699795.1 Spicauda simplicius | reverse complement strand
TATGCTTTAAAAGATTTTGCCCAACTGCAATAAATTACCTTTATGCATTTAATCACTTTTGGATAATCTAAAATTCAGAGTAAAATATGTAAAAATGTACTAATAAAATGCGTGGATATTTGTTATCGTGTATTGTTTATTCAACATAAAATGGAACTGACTTTTTGTATATACTTAATTAAGTAACTTTGATTATATACAAATAGGTAATTTGCCGTTTGGCAGTATCTTTGGTTAAAATATGACGAGTTCAAGTACCTAACTCATGGTTTCATTATCAGACTGATATTACCAACTATGAGAACTTAAGAATTATAATGGAACGCTGCTTACAAGATTCTAATAAAATCGACTTTACCATCACTGCGCACTTATTTGGCACAGTTAGCTACAAGTCGCCATTAGATGGGTAACGCCATTGTACATTAGTAATGATTCATACATCCATACATCAGCCCTTTGATGCCCACTGCTGGACGTAGACCTCCACTACACTCCACTGGCACCACTCCAACCGGTCTTGTGCCCTCTGAATCCAACGGTTTCCCGCTGTCTTCTTCAGATCATCGGCCCACCTCGGTCCCGGTCATCGGTAATGATTATTTTCATATAATTTCAACTTGTCTAGTCTTGAACAGCACTGGTCACTCTCTTCCCATAAATGCCGTAGATAACAACTTAGGGACAGCATCCGCAAAGCAGCAGCATCTTGTGTAACATTTATCTGTTAATAAACTTTTCTCGAAGTTTATTAACAGATATACAGATACACAATTCAGGCCATTTTCAACCCCCTATAACTTCGTTCTGGATAAAAGTAAAAGCCCAAATTTTTGATACCTAAGAAGGCATTGTATGAACACGGCTATATTGCAAATATCATTCAATTTTAGCCAGTAGTTTAAGAATTATAACGAGTCAAAGTTCCTTATTTTGTCACTCACTCACTGACCGATCATCAAAAATTTAAGGCACTTTTAGGTGATATAGAAGCTTGAAATTTAGGATACAATTAGTATTTAGTGTATGAATCGAGGAAAAACTGAAATATTTCTCAATTTCCGTCCAGTTTCCTAGATACGTCAACTGCATAAGAAAATTTGTAATCCCATATAGATATATAGGATTACAAAGTTATATTGGTAGTTAAATAATTAGCATACCCGTATGTATGTGTAATATAATGGAATAATAGGTGTAGGTTTTAAAGATGGTAGAACAATGGTTCAACCGGGGAGGTACCACCGCTATACCTATTTCTAGCGTAAAGCAGCTCCTGTTTAGATGGAAAATTGTGGTTGCCGGTACAATTTTATACGAGACAACAATGTTAGTCCTCGGGAGTAGCAACGTATATGTGATTGAGTTCGGATTGAACCCTGGTTATATACGAAATTCCTTACAGATGTTCATGGGCGGCAGTGACCACTTACCATAAGGTGGACTGTATGTGGACGGAGTTTATAAACAGAAAAGAAAATGTCTTAGCGGACGCCTTGTCCAGAAGTAATTTCCAGCGAAGTTAAAGATCAAATTTTTCGTTAAACTATATATAATATTCAATGCACATTCTAAGTTTCATCAGAACCGAATAGGCAGAAGCTGAGTTATATCAAATTATCTAAAAAACATGATCTAAACATAAACGAAACTTAGATAATCTGCTTGAGTGATCATTCATATTAAATAAATATAAAATCTTTAACGTTTTTAATAAAAACGTTGACTCGGCAATCGCATGAGAACACAATGTATTGTATTTCACAAGTGATATATATATATATATATATATATATATATAAATTACCTTTATGCGATTGCCAAGTCAATCTATTTATTTAAACCGTTATAGATTTTTAATATTGATATGGTCACTATAAGATGTTGTTAGGTTAGAACATTTATTTATTTATTTATTTATTTACATATTTATTGCACCTTTAAAAAGTTACAATTGGGCAAACTTAATGCCTGATGGCATTCTCTGCCAGTCAACCCTGGGTGGCTGGAAAATTTGCGGCAGGTGTTTTAAACACAAAGATTATAGATATTTAATATGTTATAAATACATCATATACATACTATATCATTAAAATATATATTATACATACATATAATACACAAAAACAATACATATTATATAAAAGTTAAATAAAAGATGTTTAAGAAACAATGACAGTGTTCAGATAATGCTCTCGGACAAGCTTTTTAAAGATGAACTTACTGGGTGCTTTCCTAATGTGAGCGAGCAGGGCGTTCCAAAGCAATACCGCCTGAACAGTAAATGAGAAATGAAGAAACCGCTAGTATGCGGTGGAATAGTTGCTCTTAAGTTATTAGACGACCGAAGCATTTTGTCATGTGTTAGGAACCGATACTGGAAGTTATCCTTCAAATAAGAAGGAGTGTTGGTATCATTTAAGATAGAATAAAGGAGAAGGAGAATCCTAGAATTGCGCCTCTGGCGAATAGTAAGCCATTTTAGTTGACTACGAAACTGAGAGACATGATCATATTTTCGAAGTCCAAATATGAATCGGATAGAATTAATGAGAAGACGCTCTAGTTTATTGAGAAGTGCTTCGGTCAGATCCGGGTAACACACATCTGCATAGTCTATAATAGGCAGAATAAGGGCATTAACAAGCATCAATTTGGTCTTGATAGGAAGGAAGTGTTTTAGACGATACAATGAGCGCAAAGTGACGTTGACCTTACGAGATATTTCAGTAACGTGCACATTCCAACTTAAGGAGCTATCAATATAAAGGCCAAGGTTCCTCACCGACTCCGAAAACGGAATTTTTCTAGAGTTATACAAAATTGCTGGTAGTGAATTACGGTCTATCCTAGCCAACAACCTTGAACTGCCGATAATGATTGCTTGGCATTTAGCCGGATTCACAGTTACTCCATAACGCAAAGACCACTTGTGTAGAGAATCTAAATTAGCATTTAATGTATTAATTGCGCTATGGAGGTTATTAGCGTCAGCTTGAGTGTAAAGTTGTAAGTCATCGGCATACAGATGATACGAACAATTGAAAACAGGAGTGAGAGAATCAATAAAAAGAGAAAATAATAACGGAGAGAGAATACCGCCTTGCGGAACACCAGCTTCCAAATCAGCCCAATCCGAGGATATGTCTCCTATACGGACAGACTGCTGGCGCCCGCGAAGATAGGAAGAAAACCATTCCAAGGCAGAGGGAGAGAAGTTTAGGTGGGATAGGATGGCAAGAAGAATATCGTGGTCGACTGTGTTAAAAGCATTTGAAAAATCGACAAGCACCATCACCGTAAGCTTTCTGTCATCCATACCTTGTCTAATATCGTCACAGACTTTAATTAAGGCGGTCGTGGTGCTGTGTCCGGAGCGGAACCCAGACTGATAAGAACTCAGCAGGTTATATTTAGATATATGAGTGGAGACTTGCTTGTACACACAGGCTTCCAGAATCTTAGAAAGGAAAGGAAGAATAGATATTGGCCGAAAATGATGAAGATGCTCAGGGTGGGGTGTTTTAGGAAGAGGACGTATAAAAGCTTTTTTCCAAATAGATGGGAATTGAGCAGAGGTTAGGGAAAAATTTATAATATGGGTTATGGCAGGAAGGAAACTATCAAAGACATTGTGTATCATAACCCTACTCACCTCATCACATCCCATTGCCTTTGAATGAATACTTAGAATAGTCTTTTTTATTTCTTCCTGAGTAATAGGAGATAAAACAAAGATAGGGGCAAGAGAAGGTGGCATTAAAGCAATGGAGGCAATCGTTTCAGAACGGATGGTATTATTTAAGGGAGTTGTGGAGATAAAGTGACGATTCAAGTCATCTAAAGAATGAGGGGAACAGTAATTCAAAGAAGAGGGTTTGCCTATACCAAGTGTTTTGAGAAATTTCCACATATCAGCGGTAGATGACATAGATTGAATGGATATATCGGCGTTTAGCTATTCGTACCATCTGATTGCATCGATTACGCACAGCCTTAAAAGCAGACCAATTAGTTTCAGTACGATCCTTTTTATATTTACGAAAAGCACGATCCCGTCTGGTCATCGCCGCACGTATATCATCAGTAAACCAGGGAGCAGGGGGTCGTCTTAATTTTATCTTGTGCAAAGGAGCATGATTATCATATAGGGAAATAATGGCGTTGTTGAAGAAAGAGATTTTTTCTTCAACAGTAGACGCAAACATTAATGGATCAAAATTGATGAGTGACGCGTCATTTTGCAACTTGTAAACATCCATTCTTGCAAAGTTACGTAAACATAAAAAAATTGGTTTCTGTTTTGGAGGTTTGATTTTATATGATGCATAGACAAGGTCATGACGCGAAAAGCCAGGTGCGGGGAATTGACCATAAGTCTCAATGCACTCAGGGGAAGCTGTGATAATGAGATCAATCCAAGAGTCATCGCAGGTAAAATTATGATGAGTGGCTGACAAAGCAAGAAGTGAGAAATTGACCGACTCTATCAAAGATTTAAGTTTTAAGGAACGAGGAGTGCATTTCAGCATGTCTGTGTTGAAATCTCCCATTATTATGCAGTGTGTGTACTCAGATCCTAAAGTCTCAAATACTGACTCAAGAGTGTCAGAAAACTCTATAGAAGGAGGACAATATACAACGCCCAGAACAGCCCTGATGCCCGAGACATCTATTTCCAGAAATAGAAACTCAGGGGAGGCAGAACATTCCGTCACAACTTAATACAGAAAGTTCGTTTAAGCAGGGACTGAATAAATTAATAATCGACTTGGTATTACATGGATCTCACAACTTTTTTCGGTAGAAAAACTGACTTGCGAGGCTTGGATTTTTTTTCGAGTGTCGTCAACCCATTATTGTCCCACTGCTGGGCACGGGTCTTCTCTCAGAATGAGAGAGTTTAGGTCATAGTCCACCGCGCTGGCCAAGTGCGAATTGGTGGAATTGGTTTTTTCGAGTATTGATTTTTATTGCATACACTTTGAGGTCACCAATACTGTTACCCGGCATGGTGACTATACGTAAATTAGAAAACCCCTATGTCTTGCAGCATACCTAAAAAGAAGCATAGAATGAAATTGTCAAGCTTAATTTATCGTATTTGTAAAAGAAATCCTATGAACCCAAGCTGGAGGGGCTCACTTATATTCTTCAGAGTTAACTAAGAGCAACGATCCCGATAAACATGTTTCTCTTTTTTTTGTTCTCGAGGGGGAAACCTTCAAAAGGTACCCGATGCCGTGGAAGCGACGCAGGGTTATGTGGGATTTTTACCGCACTAAAACCCCCCCGGTGGCCGTCCTCGGCGCTAAAAAGGAGGACACCGGGATCTCGAAACGACTTCAACCGGAATCCTCCGAGCGCGTTGCCCCATCGGGCTCCTCCCAGATGGGCGGCTCGGCCCACCGCTCCGTCTAGTCTTTACGACGGTATGCGACCACACATACCGCCGTCCTTCCCGGGATTGCCTGACCGAACGGTTCGAGCTCCCACTCTAGCCGTCTGCAACCGCGGAAGCCCCTTTTAGTCGCCTCTTACGACAGGCAGGGGATGCCGTAGCCCTACTGTAATCCCGAAAATACAGGGACGAAACATGTTTCTCTTACAAAATAATTTAAACTAGAACACATCAGTGGTAAATAAGTACTATTAATATAACACAGATATAGATGACAGAGATCTTTAGGCTCTGCAAGAGTTCAAACAACTTTAATTTATCCCAATCGATAGCAATAAAACTCCACTGAATACCAGTCAGCGTTGCATATTACGAATGTTTGGGACTCGGTTGAATCGTTTACCTTTTAGAATTTTTAGTACGTTTAGTACCTTTAGTTTTTTTTTGGTACCTTTACACTTGAAAGGATAGTATTATTTGTCCTAAATAGTAACTTACTTTTCGTGTTTAACAGACGACATGCGAACGAAATCCAGTAATTAAGTAATCGCTACTTTTTTAATTAGCGACTTTACTTCAAAAGGGCTCGTTCTCCTCGCAATCCCTTCCAGATCGTTCTTCAAGGTGTAAAAGCGAATCAGACCTTTTGAAATATTGTGAGTGGATGCAAGTTAGGGAAGCATTTCTGTCGCCCCAGACATGCTCGCGGAGTGCCACTCAGAACATCAAAGGCGATTTCGTATACAGCAAAAGACGTTGTTTCGCAACTGCGTAATATGACTTGCCTTAGCAGCTTGTTAGGTGTAGATAAATTAAACGGCGGCGGTAAATTACTTATTTTTAAGAAAACATATTACGTAAACTTTTTAAGTACTTTCTATCATCTAATTAAATGGTAAACCGTTCCACGGTTCGGTTTTAGCAGCTTTACTTTATTTCTGTCGAGTAACTGCAGTGTTATGCATCATTAGATTCTAATTTGAATGGTGTGGTAAAGAGAAGACACCTATACGAGACATTCCAACCGAATACTCCCCTAGAAAACGTGCATGTGGCCAATCCTCGTTACGACCTTAACTTTATCTAGTGCTGGTTTTATTATGGAGTGGATATATTATATACTCTTCTTAGGTTATCTTATTTTATTTGTATTTGTACTTTTATTAACTTAAGAAATATTATATGTAATTTTAACCTTAGAGCAGTAATTAGAGCAGTAATAGCCTAATGGTTGAAACTCGTCCTCTCCACCGAGAGGTCCAAGGTTTAAACACAGGCGCGCGCCATTGATTTATGTGCATGTTAGAAATTCATAATCACTGCTTTTCGGTGAAAGAAAACATCGTAAGGAACCATACACACCCGAGAGTTCTTTAAAAAAAAGTTCTCGGAGGTGTGTGAAGTCCAACAATGCGCACTTCGCCAGCGCGGTGGACTATGGCCTAAAACTCTCTCATTCTGAGAGAAGACCCGTGCCCAGCAGTGGAACATTAATGGGTTGTACTCCAATCGATTGGTAATCAGTTATCATCGAATCACAGTTGACGGAGCATAATTACGATTTGTATGCAAATCTCTTTCAAACGATCCTAGTTAAATAAACAGATATGCTACTGTTAGTAGAAGGTGATTAATAGATAAAATAATACATAACGTAATATAAAATACTATCATTCTGGATATTAATATATAGCTGGAATTATAGATTAGGGAAAGTTCATATTAAACATTTGAGAAATAAAGGTTAAAATTCTCTCGTAAACCCATTATTGTCCCACTGCACGGCTTTTTTTAAGAAATCTCACAAAAGAACCTGACACTGACACACTTTAGAAGACAATTATACCAATGGCTACTCCTTAAGTGCTTCCATAATATATAGGAGCTTCTAGTAAGTAGCTCAATATTATTTTGAATTTAAGCCATTTTCTAATTATTTAAATTATTTTTTGTAACATAACTTCAAATAATAATAATTAATAATTTAGATATAAGTGAATAAGTAGTTGACATATAGGTAAGTAGAGAGTATTTGTAAAATATTTGTAATAATAATATCATTGTAATAATATTAAATTAAACATCTTATATATAAAATTCTCATGTCACAGTTTTTATTGCCATACTCCTCCGAAACGGCTTGACCGATTTTGACCAAATTTCATATGCTTATTCAGTAGGTCTAGTTTATTTTTAACCGACTTCCAAAAAGGAGGAGGTTATCAATTCGTCTGTATTTTTTTTTTTGTTACCTCATTTCTCCGGACTGGGTGAACCGATTTGGATGTTTTTTTTTATTTGAAAGTTAGTGCGTGTCATGGGGTCCCATTTATTTTTAGTTCACTTTTGACAATGGCATCTATAAGAAAAACGCATAAGACTTAAATTTGCATTTTCAATGTGCGCGATAAGTGTACGAATAACTCCATGTCACGCCAACCGATTTTGATGATTCTTTTTTTATTAGAATGGATGTACTTCAGGGGTAGTCTGATAAGAGTTTGATAAGGTTTTGATCTTAGGATCTATAACAATTTAATGGAAATCTTTAACTTTTTGGAGCAAATTAATGAAATTAGCGATAGTCGGCAGAAACTAAGCTGCAGAAGTCCAATTGGATAAAATATAGAATGCGATTACTAAGCAGATATTTACTATAAAAAAATTGAGCTTCTACTCTTCAATCCTGATGATGTAGGGTTACTGCTAGCTTGAACTATAAAATTTAGTCATTTGATGTTTACGGATATATAATGAGATTGTTAAGCAAATTAATGGGACAAAAAATTGACCTTCAACTCCTCAACCCTGATGATGTAGGGGTACTTCAAGCCTAAAGCATAGGAGGTGACCATTTATTGCTTATGGGTTTGTAATAAAATTACAAGGCAAAGACAAACGATGAAAATTTTGACCTTCAACTCCTCAATTCTGATGATGCAGGATACTGCAAGCCTAACCAATAGGAGTTGGCTATTTGATGCTTACGGGTATGTATTAAAATTACTAAGCAAAGACACAAGATGAAAGTTTTGACCTTCAACTCCTCAGCCCTGATGATGCAGGGTACTGCATGCCTAAGCCACACAAGTTGGCCACCTGGTGCTTACGTGTATATTATAAGATTACTGAGCAAAAATATTAGATGGAAAATTTGACCCTCAAATTCTCAAGTCTGGTGATGCAAGGGTACTGCAAACCCAAGCCGCAGAAATTAACCATCTGGTGCTTACGTATATGTAATTGCTATTATATTATACTATTAGATTACTATTATATTACTAAGCAAAGACACAAATGAAAATTTTGACCTTCAATTCCTCAACCCTGATAATAAAGGGTACTGCAAGCCCAAGAAATTTGGCTATATTGGCCCATAGGATTTGATTATCTAGTGATTACGTAAATGTATTAAAATGACTAAGCAAGAACACAAGATGAAATTTTTTACCTTCAACTCCTCAATTCTGATGATGCGAGTTAGTGCTTACGGATGTCTAAGATGTGCTTGATGAATACCTACATCTTTAACTCCTCGACTTACATTAAGGGGTATTACCGAACTAAATCATAGGTGTTAGTCATTTCGCGCAAGAATCTATACTAATATTATAAAGCTGAAGAGTTTGTTGAAGTTAAAGTTGCGGCAGCGCCCTGCGAGCGGGTGCGTTCAGTTCGTATGAATTGATAGTGTTGTATGTTGTGTCCAAGCTTATGTTTAATTTGTAATTTAAGTTGATGTTTATTTAATGTTTGCATATGTGTATGCATAAAGCAAACTTAGCGATTTTATTTTAATACAAATAGATGAATATCGTCACTAAAAAGCTCGACATATTTCGCTGGACGACGGTAACTATGTCCTATATGAGCACCGACTTCAGAACTATGTCCTAAGTACTGAGTATGTTTTAAACTAAAATATATTTAAATTATTTTTTACTTTTTTGTGGCATGGAAGTCGGTGGATATTTTTTTGTCAATTTTTTTTTATTTATATAGCAAAACAACGTTTGTCGGGACAGCTAGTTATAATATATCTATTTAACCTAAAATCTGCACACTATCCCTATGGCAAATTGTCAGCATTGTAATATAGCAGTAAGATTTTTTGTTACCACTATTTTAGCTGATAAATATATATATATATATATATATATATATATATATATATATATATATATATATATATATATATATATATATATATATATATATATATATATATATATATATATATATATATATATATATATATATATATATATATATATAGACTCAGCAGTGTCTTCCAGCCGGTGCGGTGATATTTTGCAAAAACACCCGTTGGGCCTATCCCCAGCAGTAGTCTTGAAAATGCGGATAGATCAATGTGTGGCATGAAGCAGCGAATAACTTTTCAATAATAAGTAACAATAATTATACAAAATAATGATGATTCGATATAGAATATTATGCAAACCGTGCAGTCACAAAGAAAATCTCGATAGCTTGAAGTAAAATTTTCAGTCGGGTGTTCTGTTTTTTTAACAATTTATGAAATTTAACCCTTTTTCGAATATTGTATGAAATTACCATCATTACAGTTTTGTGGTATATACATTGTTGTAATGGTCTATTTACTAGCTTCCTTTTGATATCCATATTGTTATCATCATATAGAAAATCGTCCCTCCCTCCTTTTCTTTGATCGCAGGCACCATATTTAAAATTATAAAGCCTATGTAACTCTCACTACTGAGTCGATTTAAATGATGTGTCATATATTTCAATTCCTCAGGCCGTTTGGCTTGTGACGCGTGCTGAAGAAAAGAATATACATACTCTCGCTCGAAAAACATTAGACTTCTTTTCACACAGTCGGCTAATTAAAAAATAAACATAATTATCTTAAGAATCCAAAAATAATGTAACCAAGATAAGAAGTTTTCACTTTGAACGTGCAGTGCTACGACTTTTATTTTCTATATAAATCAATGCTATTATCCAGCACAATAATCGAAAAAGCAAGATACGTATGAAACATACAGATCTTTAAAGAAATAAATCCACGCGTTACACTTTTGTTCGCGTCGGAATTGGGGTGAAAGCATGTTGGAGGGCTCTGAGTAGCTCTTACGAGTAAGATGAAAGAACGAACGTGCTGTTTTATAAAAAACAGTAGAGGGTTCTATGGTATTGATATTGAAATATACTTAATCGACAGGGAAATTTTCTTTGATGCATTTGAAGGGTAGGGATGACAAGACTACATTTTTGTATATTATGGAGGCAACAAATGAGCATCCAGGCCGTTACTTACCATCTGTAACTATTATTATTATCTACGGATATCTGGAATACTCAAAGATTAAAATGGTCAATTCATAGGATCAGATATAATATGTATATCAATGCTGTTTATTTGAAAGCGAGAATATAGAATTGTGTGCATAGATGCAACGCATTGAAGTTGGCAGTAAGAAAATAAAATTAGCGCCGTGTAGTCGAGGTATAACGTAGAAAGGCCAACTGTAATCACGGTTCTGTACAAATATATTTGTAACACTTAATGTTTAAAAGGTACTTCCATCCATCCATCAGCTCTTTGATGTCCACTGCTGAACGTAGGCCTCCCCTAAATGAAGCCACTTGAAACGGTCCTCTAAGAATCCAACGGTTTCCCGCTGTCTTCTTCAGGTCATCAGTCTACCTAGTGGGAGGGCGACCTGTACTCCTTTTGCCTAAACATGGTCGCCACTCGAGGACCTTTCTTCCACAAAGGCACTTTCCTTAATATAATAATGAATCTGTGCACTTCCACGGATTAGTCCGCAAGCATTTAAATATTGGCTCTAAAGGAAATATCTCATCTTTCATAATTAGACGCTTTTTAAACTTGTTTTAAAATTTTCTGTTTAAAAGTATAAAGAGAGAAGTGAAGTGAACCATTTTAATCGCCAAATTATGAATGTCATTAGAAGGTAAGGTTTATCTACATAAAACTCTAAAAGTTATATAGGTATTTGCTTAGATAACTATTAACTATATCAATCATTACTAGCGTCTATTCCTGGTTGACGATAATACCCTATAACTTATTTCTACGAACTCTAATGAAACTCCTTTTAAATACACAGTCCTGTTGGTAGCAATTCTTATGGATTGGAACTGCACTTATTCCCGCATTTAAAAGGCACTGATGTCATTTTTTTCACCATTAAACTACCACATCGCTATCATCGAAATTAATTCCGTATTCAGTAAAAATAAAATGCATTTATAATAAAAATAAGATTAGAAGGACTAAAGAAAAATTAAAAAAATAGTAAAAATTGTAAAAAAATCCTGATTATTTGCTTATGTAAATACATAAACCGTCGTGTACCTACATAATTCTTAAGAGAGAGAACTTAAAATGAATCCTCTAAAAGTCTCAACACTCATCGGTATAAAACCAATTTGAATTTCATGAATATAAACTTGAAAATTGTTCTCTTGGCGATGTTGCCTGAGCCTCGGATATCATAACTCCATAATTCTGTAGATAAAGCAAGCATTCTAAAGCGATTGGGAATCGATTTTGCGTATAATTTGAGTCGAAAAACGTGACTTCATTTGGTTAACGACCTTTTTCAATAGCGACTTGAATATAATTCTAAGCGTGACCTCAAATTATACGGGCGATAGAAAAGTAAATTACATCCTAAAATAAATAAACGAATAAAAACTTTTTAACAAAAAATATCTACCGACTTCCATGTCACAAAAAAGTAAAAAATAATTTAAATATATTTTGGTCTAGAACATACTCAGTACTTAGTACATAGTCCTGAAGTCGGTGCTCGACATATTTCGCTGGACGACGGTAACTACGTCCTATATGAGCACCGATTTATTTATTCTATATTTTACTCAATTGGACTTCTCCAGCTAAGGTTCGGCCGACTATCACTAATTTTATTATTTTGCTCCAAAAAGTTGAAGATCCTATGATTAGAACCTTATCAAACTCTTATCAGACTACCCCTGGAGTACATCCTTTCTAATAAAAAAAGAATCATCAAAATCGGTTGGCGGGATATTGAGTTATTCATACATTTATCGCGTACATTGAAAATGCAAATTTAAGACTTATGCGTTTTTCTTATGGATGCCCTAGTCAAAAAAATACTAAAAAAAAATGGGACCCTATGACACGCACTACCTTTCAAATAAAAAAAAATCATCTAAATCGGTTCACCCAGTCCGGAGAAATGAGGTAACAAATATAAAAAAAAAAAAAAAAATAATAAAAATACAGACGAATTGATAACCTCCTCCTTTTTGGAAGTCGGTTAAAAAAGAACTGAATTTAAAAACGAGTTCGTTCGTACCGTAATATATAAATCTCCTTCGTCAACATCATATATTTTTAAACCTGAAAACTTCATGCCAGTTAATAATACATGTTATTACTAGTTATTTCGTGCACGAAACACTACAAAAGAATCAAATCCAAGATGGTGGGCATCAAATGAAAGGGCTTAATCAGTAGAACACACACCACGAAAAAAGAATTGAAATCCAAGATGTCCACCGGTAAAAGCAAAATAATATATTTTCGTACAACTTACTCAATATGGGCATCAAATAAAAGAGCTTAGTTTATAGAATACATAACGAAACAAAAGCAAATCCTGGCTAGATGGCCGCCATAAAAAATGGAAGATTACAGATTTTAGTACAACTAAAAATAAAAAAAATAAAATAGTATTAAAAAAAATTAAAACAAGGTTATATTTCTATGGACTGTAAAGAAAAAAAAGGTTTGTAGTAATCAAATCCATCATTTTATTGCATGGTACAATTTTCTATCATATAAAACCTTATAAGTATTTATCAACAAGACGAATTAAATACATAACACTAAGTGTGAAATGACATAATATGATTAGATAAATATAAGATGCTACACAGGTTTTTATATACCTACGCAAAACTAGGCAAGTCAGGTTATATCTTGGTTTATATTCTAATTATAATGAATAATTTGTGCAAATAATTATATGTTAAAATTTAAAAAGTTGTATTATTAGATAGCTAACATTATTGTAGTAGATGAAAACAATAAATTGTAGTTTAAATTTATTTGCGATGTTGCGAATTCCTGTAACTAAAGCTATCAGACTATTTCCAAAATTGGGTACCCATTTAGGTCTTATTTTTTTTGTATGCGAAAGTAACCAGCACACATATTTATATAAGAAAACTTGCCCTTTTATCTTCACATTAGTGGTTTTGATGGTATAACTTATAATGTGGTGGTAGAACATATAAAGTTCGATCAGGGAGGTACCACCACCACACTATTTCTAGCTTGAAGTAATTCTTGCGTTTCAGTAGAAAGTGTGGTTGCCAGGTCACTTTTACAACAGGTGTCCGTCTAAGTCCTCGTAAGTAACAACGCATCTGTGATTAACTAAAGATATAACCTTTGTTTTGTATGAAGTTCCTTACAGATGTTTATTGGCGGCAGTTATCTCTTACCATCAGGTATATTGATGCTGCCAGCTAGATTGCTGCTCCACTCTAAGAATATTTGTACGTATAAACAACGGGATATTCTACAATTCTTATGAAACCTCATAATAAATAGCGGTCAAAAGCGTTAGTCACAGGATTATTCTACTCGTGCATTTTGGCTCAGTTTTAAGCAACACGGTTAAACAGCGGCCTCCTGCCGAGTAAAGTATGGGTTCTATTATGAGCCTAATCTTCACGCCTTCCACTTATATATCATGAGCGTAACAACGATACTCACCAAGAAATTCACACGAAATATTTTACGTAACAACGGTTAATGATAATATGAGTAGGTAGATAAAATTAATATTCCTCTAAAGTAAATATAGTACTCAAGTTTCAATACGTATGCTTAGTAATTTTGAAATAAGACATTGAGTGAGTAATTGAATGTCGGAATTCGGTTCAGAGAACAATATCAAATACATGTCTGCTTGGTTATTACCCGACTGCGTAGGGAGGGTAATGTTTTTCGGGCGTCTGTATGTATGTCAATTTCTTTTCACGCGCTTCTCTCCAAACGAGCTAGACGGATTGAAACATAATTATGTACATCATTTGAAAGTTGTATTCCACTTTGATCACCTAGGTGATATCACACAGGTGATTATGTCTCAGGTGATCAAAGGATACTTATGGGTCGCCTTTGATCACCTGGGTGATCAAAGTGGAATTACACCATTTGAAACGACTCTGTTATAAAATTTTCATAGACTATAATTTTGCAATGTGGTGCCTGTGTTCAGAGAAAAAGGTTTCTTCTTCTATACATATTATAAAATAAATTACCCAAAAGCTGTCGGCCTATATGTATTCGTTTTTCTCTTTCTTTTCTTCAACAGTAATATAAGAATTAGAAGTTGAAGAGGTCTCGCAGTTTTAAAAATTCTCACCTGCTGGGAGTTTTACTCGCGTGCGACGCGTTAACCAGAAGAGTATCGCTTAAATAATGCTCTTAAGAATTGTAGATCCACAAAAATACTATAAATAAGGCCGTAGTAGAATGTTTCTATCTCAAATGGGTAACTTACAATAATTACATTTATGTGATTAATATGCCACTCTCGAGTACTAAGATGTTCGCCTTACATAAAAGTGAACGCAACGAAAAGCAAAAATTCCTTCACTCTAGAAATTGGTGCCGCGATGGTACCTCTCGTGCTAAAAAACTGGCACCTTCTCGATTCAGCCTCTTTACTCTATTACTACTGCGTCATATTTATGGTAGGTTTACTGAAATATTTCGATATAAATTAATCCCTAGACAATGTGCTCCACGGATTGATTCCTTTTAACATATGATAATCATGTATCTTCAAGATAATCATCTAGTTACGGTATGCCGTTTCCCTTTGATGTGTTTTCAATTTTTGGAACAAAGTATAAAAAAATAAGTAAGGTAACTAGTTAATAAGGTTAAAAATTGATAAAAAAACGTGTGGAAACATAATGGTTTAAATGTGGATCTTTTTTTTTAATATCGAGGGGGAAACCTTCGAAAGGTACCCGGCGCCGTGGGAGCAACGCCGAGTTATGTGGGATTTTTACCTCACTCAAACCCCCCCGGTGGCCATCCTCGGCTCTGTGTGGAGGACACCGGGATCTCCAACGGACCGCTGCCGGTGTCCTCCGAGCGCGATGCCCTCTTCGGGCTCTTCCCAGTGAGCATTGTACTCAGTGCGCCTCCCTGCTGTTTACGATAGTATGTGGCCACGCATGCCGTCGTCCTATACACACCATACGCATAATAAATTACAAACATATATCACATATTAAATATATGAAATGGTAAAAAAGGAAATGGTGGTGGTATGGTATGGTAAAATAATTAATCTAAAAGAAAATAAATTACATACAAAGTAACGTATTTTTTTGCCGTTCTTATAGATAACGATACGGAACCCGTTATGCGCAAATTGGACTCGCATTTGGCTGTTTTTTATGTTTTTAAGTTGAGTAACTCAACCGCAATGAAGCTTTCACACTTTTTGCCGCTTTCTTCTCGTGCACTATTAATTCCCATTGTGGCGACCAGCGGACACAGCGGCGGCCATTGTCAGCTGTTCGTGCTAAAAGCTTCAATTTTAAAGTTCTTTCATAATCAGTTTCAAAAAATTCTCTACTTCATTCCGTTGAAAATAAAGGGTATATCGTTTACTTTGATTCAGTATCGACAAATATTTTACTTTTACGACCTTCAATATTTATTACACGTATACATATCGTGTCATATGTATTTAGATAATGGACGGCCATATGGTGGGATGAATTATTTAATTTGCTAGTTGCAAAGTGGTAGCACGAGAATGGTTCGACCGAGGAGGTACCATCGCCATACCAATTTTATAACAACCCTTGCTTCCATCTGGGATGCGAGCAAGGGTTATAACAATAATTGTTATGGCCCGTCTCTGTTTATATACATAGACGGCAGTGGCCATTTGCGACCAAGTGCGCAGCATAATTATTATTTAGTTTAATCCTTTATATCATATATTGAACATATATGGAACTCCGTATCATATATGAAACAATCACAAATTTAGCATAAGTAAAAAAACTTAGGTATATAGATTTTAACACTTGGTTTGGCGGTGATTTACATCACTACATTGTATAAAACAAAGTCGCTTCCCGCTGTCTGTCCAAATGTTCGGCTAAATCTTTGAAACTACGGTATGGATTTTAATGCAGTTTTTTGTAATAGGTAAATGGAGTGACTCAAATGGAAGGTTAATGTGTGTAACTAGGTGACCCGGTGAACTTCGCTTCGCCAAAGAAAGATTAGATTCCTAAACCGTAGATGTTCGTCCCTAGAGTTAGAGTGGGAGCTCGAGCCGTTCGGTCGGGCGACCCTAGGAAGGTCGGCGGCATGTGTGGTCGCATACCGTCGTAAAGACCAGATGGATTGGTGGGCCCAGCCACTCAACTGAACCCGTTGGGGCAACGCGGTCAGAGCAACCGTTTGTGTTCTTTGGAAATCCCGGAGTCCTCTTTGTAGCGCTGAGGACGGTCACTGGGGCGGGGACCATGGCGTTGGGTATCATTTGAAGGTTTCTCGTTCGGGAAACAAAAAACAACTTGGTCTTGGAAGTACAGTCTATATGAAAGTTCAGGATTAAATTTAACTGAAGCGTTTTATATAGGATCGTTTAGGTTGGGTTGGAGCATACTAACAGAAAACACAAAACCGAGCAGAGAACGAAAGCGCCCTACATGAGCGGGCGCGCCTATTATCCTAATCAAAATAAGCTTAATCAATTCCTATTAATTTCAAAATTTGAATCTAATCTTTCTTTTGCGAAACGAATTTCTCCTGGTCAGCTAGTATTTAATAAAGATGAAAAAAAATGTAGATATTATTTTCATCATTTAATTGTTGATGACAATTACTTCCTAAGTTAATAGGAAAGGTACACTAGGTACCTTGTAGGTGATAGAACCAGTGTAGTTTAACTGTGGAATTACCACTGCTACACCTATTATTAGCGTAACGCATTTCTTGCATTTCGGTGGATGCCGGCACATTTTTTATGCGGCTGCCTTCATAGCCCTCGATGTCACATAACGAAAGTTTGTCAACCAAATCCAAAAATATTTCGTTAGCTGTCATCAAACACAAGAGCGAGTGATCATGATCGTGTCACATATAACCCACAATACGCAGTAAGCAAAAAATAAAATTTGTATTCTGAAGGACGTAACATAATAATTTATGATCACGATTACTACGATTACTATTTTGCGCATCAAAAGAAACGAATGGAGGGCGGAGTAAATATACTCGTACCAAAGCGATGGGAGAGGCCTGCTGACTACGTATATTTAGAGAAATATACTGCATTCCTTAGAAAACTATGCTCCTCAGTTTCCTGTCTTTCCTGGTTATGTTTTATATCATGATTACTACATGTTTGGATTTATTTATTTTACTCGATGGCTGTCCTCGGCGAAACAAAACAGACTCCGAGATCTCCAAAGGAACGCAACTGGAGTCCAAGAGACCGTTGCCCCATCGGGTTCCTCCCAGATGAGCGACTAGGCCCGTCCCTTCGTCTGGTTCTTACGACGGTATGCGACCAAATTTACCGCCATCCTTCCTGGGATCGCCTGACTGAACGGTTCGAGCTTCCACTCTAACTACCCACAACCACGGAAGTGGGCTTAGTGCACTCTCTAACCCTTTCGGCGTCTTCAATCGCTGATGCGACGTCCTCACAGAAAGTGATCATGCCGTTCCTGGAGTTTCGCCGCTGAACCTGCTGTAGAAAGGTCTGCTCCAACGTTTTGGAGGAGGATCCGTCGCTGGCTGGTCAGTCCTCCATAATATTTGTGACGGGAAGGAAACCTTCAAAAGGTACACCGAAGTCTTGGAAGAGACTTCGCGTTATGTGGGATTTTTATCCACTAAAACCTCCTCGGTGTCCTTCCTCTGCGCTTGCGGGGGACAACGTGTAACTGTTCCCTACACCTTTCAGTGTACGACAACATGTAGCTATACATGCCACTGTCAAAAGTAAACTTGATCTTGAAAATTTGCTCACATTACACTCTTGATAATCGTGACTTCACAAAAAAACGTAAATAACTCTATTTTATGCGTTTACAAGATATAAGAAACCTATTAATTAAAATAATAAGAAAACAAACATGATTTACCATTTTTGTATATTAACGGCTTACCATTTTGATGTAGCGTTCCCATCCATCATGAATACTTGTTAAGTAAATTGCTATGCGTTAGTTACATAATACTAAAAGCGTTACAAACCTTGAAAATGTTGAAGGCTGTGTGATTACCCCAGTAACCTATGGGCGCGTTAAATACTTATTAATCCAACCTAAATTACTTGGTCGTCGGCAGTAACGTAGTTATTTTTTATATCGGCATAATTTATAAGACGCTAACTTGTTTCAGCAACACCTCCCACTTCTGCCACTTTTATCACTATAAAGAGTATTGTTTGTGTTCATCCAGGTCTTAAGTTATCTGACCAGTTTTTTTTTGTAAAAGATAAAGGAAATAACAAATCTTCATATTCTCATAAATTTTCACCTTAATAATATTAGTAAGATATTTTGAGTAGAGAAGTGATAGCCAGAAATGGTTTAAACTTGCCCCTTTTAATCGAAAGGTTCGAGGTTCAAACCCAGGCACGCAGCATTGATTTATGGGCGTATTAGAAATTAATTATCACGGCTTTTCGGTGAAGGAAAACATCGAGAGGGAACCTACACACCCGAGAGTTCTTTTAAAAAAAAGTTCTCGGAGTTGTGTCAAGTCCACCGATTCGGGCTTGGCCAACGCGGTGGACTATGGCCTAAAAAACTCTCTCATACTTAGAGAAGACCCGTGCCCAGCAGTGGGACAATAATGGGTGGACGAGAAGATATTTTAGAAGTAGAATACCTTGTGGTTTGGCTCCACTAAATTCTTCACTACTTCACTTTCTGCCTAATAATAGTAGCACTGCTGCAGTAAGGCTTAACCTTTGAAGTGTTTTTCAGTCCTCATGCGTAACACGGCATCTGTAGTACCCCCCCCCCCCCCAACATACGGCCCTTACCCCCCCCCCCCCATGGAAATGAATGAAAATGAATATACTACCTACGTGCTATTCTTATTCATGTTTATTCTCTGGTCTTGTATCACTGAGTGGTCCCTCGTGGTCGATATAAAATATCCCTCCTCATTAACGCTGCAGCTCCATTACTGTTATTACCATAATTAATAAGTGTGCAGTCTCCAGCCTCAATGTCGAAATACAGACTGCTCAATAAACAGATCTCTCAGAGTAGGCGACGCGATTGGCGTGCTCATAACACCCATCGCGTAAAAGACACTATTGAGCGAAACCAGGGCTCGAGAGTGTTCGCCAGGGATCTGTGCGTTGGGCAGAGCCTGCTGACGAGGTTGAAGACCGAATCGGGCACCATGGTTTCGTCTAACTCCGATGTTCTGAGGGAAATTGAGAAATACTACGGACAGTTGTATGCTTCCGCACGAGCTCCCGCCCGTAACAAGGCGGGCGACAAACGTGCCAAACTGACCCGACACTATACTGAGGACCTCCCGGACGTCAGCCTGTACGAGATTAGAGAGGCTCTCAAACAGCTGAAAAACAACAAGGCACCGGGCGATGACGGAATCACAACAGAGCTGCTAAAAGCTGGCGGTAAACCCGTACTAGTGGCGCTCCAAAAGTTGTTCGATTCCGTCATTACTAGCGGGACAACCCCGGAAGCGTGGAGCAGAAGCGTAGTGGTGCTGTTCTTCAAAAAGGGCGACAAAACTCTTTTGAAGAACTACAGGCCCATTGCGCTTCTGAGCCACGTGTATAAGCTGTTTTCGAGAGTCCTCTCTAACCGCATTGCACGCAGGCTAGACGACTTCCAGCCTCCCGAACAAGCCGGTTTCCGAAAAGGCTACAGCACCATAGACCACATTCACACGCTGCGGCAGATTATACAGAAGACCGAGGAGTATAATCTGCCGTTATGTGTTGCTTATGTGGACTATGAGAAAGCCTTCGATTCTATCGAGACCTGGGCGGTGCTGGAGTCCCTTCAGCGATGCCAGATCGACTATAGGTACATCGAGGTGCTGAAGTGTGTATACACTGCCGCCACCATGTCAGTCCGAGTACACGACAGAAGCACAAATCCAATCCAACTGCAGCGGGGAGTCAGACAAGGTGATGTTATATCGCCGAAACTGTTCACCGCTGCGTTGGAAGATTTGTTCAAGCTGATGGAGTGGGTAGGTCTTGGCATTAACATCAATGGCGAACACATCACGCACCTTCGATTTGCCGATGATATAGTCATCTTGGCAGATTCGCTGACGGACCTCAACACAATGCTAGGCGACCTCAACAGTGCCTCACAACGGGTGGGTCTTAAGATGAACATGGACAAGACGAAAATCATGTCTAACGTCCATGTCACACCCGTACCGGTAGTTGTTGACGGCACTCCTCTCGAAGTTGTCGACGAGTACATTTACCTGGGACAAACGATCCGGATGGGTAAGTCCAACTTTGAGAGGGAGGTCACTCGAAGAATCCAACTCGGCTGGGCTGCGTTCGGGAAATTTCGTAGTATCTTCTCGTCCACAATTCCTCAGTGCCTGAAGTCGAAACTATTCGAGCAATGTGTGTTGCCAGTGATGACCTACGGCGCCGAAACGTGGTCCTTCACTGTAGGCCTCATTCGGAGACTCAGGGTCGCTCAGCGTGCTATGGAGAGGGTTATGCTCGGAATTTCGCTACGAGACATGATTCGCAACGATGAAATCCGTAGACGAACGAAGCTTACCGACATAGCTCTCAAAATTAGTAGGCTGAAGTGGCAATGGGCCGGCCACATCGCTCACAGGACCGATAACCGATGGGGAAGGAAGGTCCTCGAGTGGCGACCACGTTTAGGCAAAAGGAGTACAGGTCGCCCCCCTACCAGGTGGACCGATGACCTGAAGAAGACAGCGGGAAACCGTTGGATTCAGAGGGCACAGGACCGGTTGGAGTGGCGCCATTTAGGGGAGGCCTATGTTCAGCAGTGGACATCAAAAGGCTGATGGATGGATGGATGGATTAATCCCATGGCAGACAACGAGAACTTGTATATAATTATAGCATTAGATAAGAAAGTCAATTAAAAAAATCACTGCCGTCCATGGACATCTGTACCATTTGAGAGAACTTTTTTTGTCACTTTGTTTTTGGTGGTACGCTAATTCTGTAAAGTATAAGTCCAATATTTTATATTTCCTCACCACTTCCTTTCATTGTGTTTTAAAAAAATAAGAGTTAATTATTTTTTTAAAAACATCACATTTTTGGATTTCTGTATTTTATGACAGTTTTTCAATATATACGAATTTTCCCGGGGACTAAACTGGCCGCCTAATATATAAGTGAGCCGGCAACCACATCCTTTCAACGAAACATAAGAACTGTTTCAAGTTAGTAATCGTTATGGAGGTAATATCTTCGCGGTCTAATAATCATACATAATAATTATCGCTACTAAAATTAATAGAGTTACTCCGTGACATAGTAACTTAATATAACCTTTTCTTTTCAATAATCATAAAAAAAAGCACCGTTTAAATATATTAACAACAGCTTAGATGCAGTATGATTATGATCAGAGATATAGTCCTAAGATGAGATTTGACAAATTAAGTATAATTACGATTAAACTATCTTGTACAATTGTAGAGATATACCTAGAGATTACAACTGACATCTAAGAATACTCATGTAATGCCCAATACATCGGCAACGAGAAGTCGTGCCTCGTGACATTAAGTGAGCGACACAGTTGAATTACTGCCCTGTGACACGCCTGAACCCCTTCTTAAAGGTCAATTGTGATGACAATGGAAATTAACTGGGACAAGAATTCGAGTTCAAAAGAATAATATCGCAAGAAAATGTTCTGGCAAATTTCGTATATAATTCAATCAATTTTAAATTATTTCTAGCGTGAAGCATTTCTTGCGTTTCGATAGAAGGGTGTGGTTGCCGGCACACTTTCACATGAGGCGACCATCATAGTCCTCGGAAGTAGCAACGCATCTGTGATTGACTTCAGATAGAACCCATGTTCTGTATGAAGTTGATTACAGATGTCCATGGGCGGCAGTGCCCACCTACCATCAGGTGGACTGCATGCTCGTTTGCTACTTCAGTCTGATAAAAAAAAATGAATGCATCATCTGCATACAAAAAGTAAGACTTCTCGACTTAGTGGGTCAAAATATTCATTTAATAACGTTGCAAATAAGCATCTACTATTACCGAAGTGATGATGATTACATGTGAATATTTTTTTTTATTTTCTATAGATATTTTGTGTTTTTAATTATAGACAATTTTTTATAATACGTTATCTTGAACTAAATTTAACTCAATTAAATTTAATAATGCGTATCATATTTTATAACTTCTCGGTAATAATTATAACATTGTTACCGGATAATTTTCCTACAACGCAGTTTGACATAATTGAAGTAACCCTTGCCAATTGTTGTGTTGTATAGCCGCCATCCATTTCATTGTTATAGTGCTTGCTTTTTTGGTACTACTAAATAAAAAAATCTCGAGGGCTAAGATGGTCGCCTCATATTAAAGTAAGCCGGCAACCTAATCACTGTGGCTGTACCTGTGGTTGTGCCTACTTTGTCAAACCGTACTCGTTCTAACTCCTAGAAAAGTCTTGTGGTAACTGGCCACTGCCCCCTGCAGAAATCATCCCCAGGCAAGATTAAAGATCTACACGAGATAGAACAAAGTGTTGCTACTAATGAAGACGAAGTCATTCTAACTTCGTAGCTTACGTTAAGCCGTCTTTACCACGCCCTTCAAATCAGAATACAAGGAATTATAAAACAAAACTAGGTGTAATGCTGATGCCTCGAATGACAATGGATTCTACCACCTTTTCACGTTCGCACAACCGCAGTCTATCTAGGTATAGTATATACTGTTAGTACAAATTTTCCCTTAAATGTAGGAATTATCTTGTTACATGCGTATTTGTGTGTTGTTGCCTTAAGATTACAAAATCTGCTGACGTTGATATATGGTCATTCCGACCAGAGAGTAGGATCATTCCTATCGTCACTTTATACAACTGATACTCCAGGGGTTTACTTTCTAGAATTACCATAGTTACTAAAAATCTGGATTTTATTGGTAAAGTTTTGTTTCGGTGGAAAATATTATATGATAATGATTCGTCGTTAACTCATTATTGTCTTCTGCGAGGAACGGGTGTACCCTTAGGGTGGGAAGGTTGTAGGACCATAGTCCACCGTGGTGGGCGAAAAAGCATCAGTAGACATCTTTTATTCCTTTTATTTTAAAGAACTGCGGCACGTAGAGTTCCTGGCGATTTTTCTTTACTGTAAAGCAGTGATAATTTTTTTGTAATATGAACAAGCACATCCTAAAAAGTTTAAGGGCCAATGCCTAAGATGTAAACCCCGGACGTCCTGATTGAGAAAGCTTAATCCAACCGTAAGAATAACCATAAAATATTATTGTTTCGTTAGTTCGAGATTGGTGTGATTTCAGTCACTGAAAACGAATTAAACTATATGAAATTAATAGGGTATTGCAATTATGCTACTGATTGTTTTGTGTTCAATCCAATAAGAGCACGTATCACAATTAACGTACTTAATGCTTTAACAAGTTTGTGGTTGAAATTGTTCTCTCGTCATTCAAGTATAATTTATTTAAAAGTTATAAATAATATTGGGTGTGTTTTAACGAAACGTCATACAGGCAATTAAATACGCCTAAAACAGATGTGTCTACCTACTAGTCAAATTGTATTAGAAATCTGCTAATGTATGTCTACACCGTAAAATGTTTTAAAGTAAGCGTTTCATTTTCTCTCTGAATTCAGTGGCCGAATAAACTCGCTCACTTGAAGTTTTCACATCACGTCGCCGTCAAAAATTCTCATACATCCTGATCGCGTTATTACGTGAATGGCGCAAAACAAATGAGGAGTCTGCTCGCAGATACATGTCGACTGGATGTCGTAAGAGATTTGTGATGCTGAAAGTCCATTCAAATATTGCAATAATTATATTTTTTTCACAAGAACTAAAAACGGCTCTTGTTTATTTTTTTCTGGTATAATGCTTTCATTGTTATGTATGCTATTATAATTATATAAACTACATGTTTATGTAAAGACAGCTCAGTAACATTTAATTATAGATAGATATATAATTCATAATGCATAATCGGGGTTCGAAATCGAAATTCGTTCATTGGGTTACATATGTCGTAATAATGTCTCTATGATTTGCAATGATGCATTTTCGTCAGAACCATTATTACAGTCCAATTTCCGCTGAAATGCAAGAAGGCCTTTACGCTAGAAATGTGTGTGGCCGCGATATCTCTCCAGTTGAGCCATATCCATTCATCATATCGAATTACAAAATCTAAATTGGAAAATCAAAATGTATATATAGTTAATAATACGTAATAAGTTAATTAAAGTAAATTATACTCATATTTCTAGTGTGAAGCAGTTCTGGGGTTTCGATAGAAGGGTGTGGTTGCCGATTACCTAATATAGGTAATACATGAGGCAACCATCTTAGCTCTCGAGAGTGACATTGCATCAGTTATTGGCTTTAGATAGAAACCTATTTTAGTCTGGGAGTGGCAACGCATCTGTTATAGTGTGTGTGTGTGCAGTTTCCTGCAGTTGTCCATGGCTGGCAGTGACCACTTACAATCAGGTCGACCGCATGCACAATTGCTTCTGCAATCTAATAAGAAAGGCTCTTCCAGGTACTATAATATTGCAAATAAACAGGTGAGTGCGTGAGCTCCACTCACGTAGGGAGTTTGGCCCGGAATCACAAGTAGTAGGAGTAACACGCTTAGGGATGAAGTATTTTTATTCAAAAGCTACGTATCTAATTGGACGAAAATTTAATCAAATGCATGAAACTGAGTCTTGTTTTATTGTATCTCGTTTATGTCTGCGATTAAAGTAGCAAAGAAGCATGTAGTCCACCTGATGTGATCACTGCCATCATAGACATCTTTATCTAGATTTGACAACTAATTTCAGCAATCAAAGTCCATTGGTTATTAAACTTTAAAAAAGTACATAGTTCCAATATAAAGTTTTTATTTCAGGATATTCAGGTTATTTCAGGATTTTAATAAACTTGTATTAACTTTCACCTGTTGCAGTATCTGTAATAGATCTTAAATTTAATACAATATCCGATATCCGAGTGAGCCGAAATGTATTAAAAATCGAAAGATCATACAATAATGTCATACTATGAAGATATAAGGTACCCACAGAAAAAACGAATAATATTATAACGACAACCCCCATCGAGTTTTGGCAAGTTTGATTCGTTTTGACTTCGTTTGACGCAAAAGAGCTTACGACTTAAGTTTTTTGAATCCAAGATCATCAATAATTCATTCAAATAAAATATTTTTATGTCTCTATAAATTTTAAACTACGAATGTCCTAAATAACATAAAAAACTTTAAAATAAAGTACGAGCGCCAACCCTATATGTAACTAACATCAAATAAAACTAAGGTGCCGAATTAAGGCACGAATGCATTGTTTCTCCTAAAGACGAAGATGGTCACTACGTAGGTACTAGACATTTTACGAAAACAAAAAGTCGACTGCTTAAACATTTGTTTGGGGTTTTTAATGGTCTACTTACTATCTATAATTTGCTACCCATATTGTTATTATAAAAAATCGCCACTTCTCTTCCCCCTTCTTAGATCCCAAGCGCCATATTTGGAAATAATATAGCCTTATGCCACACACCAAACTGATTCGGTTCTAATGTCATATGTTTTATTTGGTCGAGATGTTTTCTAAATAAATTGACATACATACAAATATACATAAGTGTGTATGTTTGTATATATGTCAATTTATTTGAAAAACATCTCGATAAAACACCACCCTCCTTCTGAAGCAGTCCAGTAAAAAGTGAGCCAGCAATCACGTCCTTCCATTTTGGTGTCGCTGTGGAATGGCTGTGGCTGTGATCACCTCTCAGACTGAAACATACATGTTATATCACTTTTTTGGTTACCAGAAAAGGGAATGTATTACTCTCTAATGTAAAGCAATAGATACTATGTAGCCTAAGAGGATCATATTTTTGAACAGCCGTGGCATATAATATGGCATTAGACATTAAAATTAAAAATAATAGTTGTTTCAAAAAGATACTTCTTATTTTATTATAACGAACTAACATAACCTTTAGTTTAATTTAGTTCAGTGATCATTGTCAATTTTATCAATCCACAAAACCACAGCTTTGACCTATTGACTGATAACATTCTCTCGTCACTAGTAACGAGTAAATAGGCCTCAGCTATTTATTCCCTCCGCCGGCGGTCAGAGGTGACTTGCTCTGTAATCTAGTTGTGCAAAACGATCGATGGCGAAACCAACGCATCCATTATTCAGAGCCATGGTTGGAACTAGTTGGATGAACGTAATGCTACAGAACGTGGGCTAATTATAATCTTTTTGGAAATAATCATTGACTATTTTTAGCATACCGGAAGCAGCAAAAAACTACTGCACAGCTTAGTCTTACGTCTACAGTGTTTTTCAGCCGCTAGTGGTTTACGCAGGGTCCTCTAAGGCCTAGCGGAACAGGTGCACCTTAGCCACCTATGATTAAACACCTATGTTGTAGTATTGAATATTCGGCGAACACGATACCACATGTAAAACAACCAATTTCTTCGACCTGACGACCCAAGCAATGCTGCAATCGTTAATTATATCAACCATTTACAATCCAATCTGTTCGAGCAATGTGGGAATCCTTTGAAACTCGATAATCCTTGTCCATTTTCCTTAAGCAAACGTAGCCGTAGCTTATTAGGAAATCTAAGGGGAAAATGTCCCTTATATGCAGATATATGCATCGAATGAGACATTCAGCTATACTATTATTTATTGGCAGCGATACATGAAAGGAAAAGTGACATATTTTTCTATACAACGATAGTGTTATAGCTCTAATGTATTTACTCTATTACATTATAAGAATACTACTTAGTCTGCCGCAATACGTGACTGCTACGTAACATTGTACGTAGATATAAAAATTTATAAATGTCTTTACAGATTTTTACATCTACACATAAACGGGGCTTTAATCCTCCAAAACACATTTATTGGCTTAAAGTTATACTGAAGCATTAATTCCTTTAACCAAATTCGTTACAGATGGCCATGGGCGGCTGTGATCTTTGTCATCAGGTGCTTATTTCGTTAAACCTTTAAGTTATTAAAACAAAATCGCAACAAAGGGGCGCGGGTTTTTTTGATTTTATCACGATGTTTATATGTTACCTTACGTATAATATGTTACGTATGTAAGTATGTTACGTTATCACAACATGTCACATAAACAAATTTGGTATATGTAATTGATGTCCGGGTAAGAGGATCCGATGGACAAGAAGCCCGGCAGGCTATCAACTCTATCAGGTCGAGCTACCTCTAGCTCGTAAGAGCACATAAGAGTTCATTAATTAAGAAGAATTAAGAGCTCGTAAGAGTACATTCATATAGCAATGTATGTATATTCGCATTGCAATTCCTAAATTTTATCGACATTAAGCGGTATTTCCAGGGAAAGATTCGAAAAAGTGATATTAAAACTTTACAGCCTTATTATGTCATCAATCATTCGACCGACATTACTTAGGAGATAATCAGGAAAACTCCGCCCCTTCCACTTAGTCCGTGGGCAATAAATAGGCAACCGCGATTTATTCCCCTCGCGAACGGTCAGAGGCACGCTCAATAATTTAGTTGGGTAATTCGACCGAGCGAAGTGGTCGGATCTTTTATTCAGAGGAACGTCCAAAATCACAGAATGACCTAAGGCAATCGGAAAGCGGCAACTAAAACCTTTATGACTATGTTGCAATTATCCTTGTTTCACCATTATATAAGCTGATGGATAATGGACGTTGGCCAGGTGGTAGAATTAATGTAGTTCGATCGGAAAGGTACCACCGCCACACCTATTTCTAGAGTGAAGCAGTTATTGCGTTTAGATAGATATAAGGGTGCTCCGGTACACTTTTATATAAGGCGACCATCTTAGTCCTTGGGAGCAACGCATCTGTAATTGACTTCTGTTAGAACCTACGTATGTTTTATATGAAGTTCCTT
Source organism: Spicauda simplicius (assembly GCA_949699795.1). Lineage (NCBI taxonomy): Eukaryota > Metazoa > Arthropoda > Insecta > Lepidoptera > Hesperiidae > Spicauda > Spicauda simplicius. Next base: position 3,945,683 of record OX453057.1, on the reverse strand, counting down.
GTCCATGGGCGGCAATGGTTACTTACCATCAGATGTATTGCAAGTTTGTTTACTACTTCAATCAGATAAAAAAGACGCAAGAAGTTTTGTGTGCGAGCCTAAGGGTCAAGGAATTGAATCCGTCTCGCTGAGTATTGTTTTCAAGACGTCTGGACTACTAAGATACATATATCTAAATTCTATTATATGCATAACGCTTACGCTTAATTATATTTATATATCGTACATGCCATGGATACACACGAACACGAGTATACAAACACCCAGCCACACAACAAAAAGATGTAGATAATAATGCGTATAGATGCTGTCTATCTTATCGTAGATGTGTTGATTTCGAAGTTGTAGTACGAGTCATGTGACGGCGTGGTACTACCGTCACAACTATTTGTCAAGCACTATTGTATTCTAGTTCGAATATTTCTGTAAGGGTCACATACTTATCTTAATTATTAAAGTTAGACCCCAGGGGTAGCAGCGCATCTGCAGGCACCTAAGTTAAAACTTAAACTTCTCTGGGGTAGTCAAATGATATAGATGTCCTTGGACGCAGTGGCCACATTTCATCGAGTTCAGTACCTCCATATTATAAAAGAAATAACTGGCTAAGTGCTACGGATTCGCGCATGCAGGGTTCCTTATCGTTATCTATACATATAATAAAACAAAGTATAAATACAGCAAACAATCACGTTTATTTTTTGAGCGGAAAAGTTTAAGGCGGGTTAAACTTGAATTAATTTCAACGAGGAACTTTTTGACTCCCTGTCATGTCACCTTTCTCTACTGCACCACTCGCCGAAGGATGAAGTTCTATCTCAGGACTCGCTAAGGTTTTTGCCCCGGATGTGCAAGTTGTGGAATGAGCTTACTCCTGAGGTATTCCCGGAGCATTATGGCATGGTGCAAAAAGAGCTCTTCTTCAAAGCCAGCGTTACATAGGTGACTCCTCTAATGTTGAAAATGCCCTAAGGCGACGGTGATTATCAGGTATCCCATCTCCCTTGAAGTATAAATTTAAGTATAAAAAATAAATAGACATAAAAAAATAAATAGACGGACAGACTGACAACAGAGTCTTAGTAATAGGGTTCTGTTTTTACCCTTTCGGTACGGACCTCTTAAAAAGACCATATTAGATAGGTAAATAATAAATCAAAGTCCACATACACATCGATCCTTTCTTTATTAAGAAAATCTTACAATAAAAGTCTTGGATCTCATCCATGCGTGGATCCTTTTGGTTAACAAAAACTTACGATAAGTACACCTTACATTCAATGTGTAGGTACAGATATTTACAACAGCCCTTATTCATGAACAAGTTCTATTTTTCTTAGATTATAGATAATATACAGACGGCGTCTATGGATGAATTTCGAGTGATAATCAAAATTATAAATAGTCCTTAACACAAGCCAATTACTTTAGCTTTCACTGGTACTTGAAGTGTTTATAATCGTCATCACACGTTCACTTTGATAACAATCAGGCTGCAAAATAACATTATATATACGTACCTTAATGTACCGTTTTCGCACATACTGCAGTAAGGTAATATTGTACTCAAGTGGCAGTTTCTGTATATTTTTCATATTCTAAGATATATGAAAGGGAATTTTTAAACTTTATTTCGTTACATAGTTGTGTTTTTTGAGTTTGATATATCAAACTCAAAAAATACAATTCTATATTATAATATTGAAGGTGCCCTGCGGCATGGGCGTAGCCAGGCTTTAGCTTTCGGAGGAGTTAGTTCAAAAAAAAAAGGTGTGGCGTTGGTAACTCCATGGGCGACCAATGTACGTTCTACCATGAATGGTAATATTTTTACCATTTTGGAGGAGACGAGATTAAACCTCTAACCCCCCCCCCCCCATCCTCCGGCTACGCATATACATGCAGACGCAGTTACCATATGCATCGTTACCATATAAGCCTCATTAGAGGAGGCCTATGTCCAGCAGTGGGCTTCAAAGGCGTATGGATAGAATTTATAAAGTCATGGAATTGTAGTTCCTATATATGATAATTTATATCAACACCAGTTTGACTATGAAAATAAAATACGTTTTCTACTGAAAAGTTTAAAATTCCCTTTTACAACTCTATAATGTACTTGTTCCACTACAAGCGAGTAAAGGATAATTTTAAAACGACTATAGTATACGATGCTGTAAATCATGGTGGAGACCTCATTAATACAAGGAGAGTCCCAGTCAGCAATTATTTATAGCACTAGCAGTTTGACTTTGATAATCAGACTCTTTAAATTAGAACATTGATGACAGAATAGTTAACGTAGCTTAACCTACTCGTTCGCAGTGAGACAAGTCTAAAGTGAACTTATACACTTATTCTATAACAATCATATTTTGTTTGCATTAACTTTAAAAACTGGGTCTTAATGAAAATTGTCAATACAAAATATACAGAACTATGCAATTAAATATGTACAGGCGTAAACAATTCATCTACTGCATTTTGGCATAAATCAAACACTCATCAGTTGACTACTGTCGACTAGCTAGTAATTACTTATGATTTATTTTGCTTGAAGCTGTTTCATCTTATTGGTACATCGATACAGGTATTACATCTCTTAGTATTCAGCTCAAATTGTATTTAATATCGTTAGAGAGATTTTACTAAATAAGTTTACGAATAAGGGCGAAAATCTTTTAGATTTTAGTATATAATATTGTCCTTTAATTTTAATCGCCTTGTATCAAACTAAAAGAACTAAACTTGATACCCTGTTATCGGAGGGCTTTAATTGATGAGAGCCCTCCATAGAAAATATGTAACATAGTAAAAGAAAATCATATATTGCATAAACATCGAATTTATTAAAAAAAACTAATAAGAATATATCTTGGTGATCACAGCTTTTAAGATTTTTTTGAAAAGTACCTCTCTACAAAGCAGCACCGTTTGGTCTTGTGCCTTTGAGTATAACGGTGTTTTGTTAACTGTATATTATTAGGTGATGATTGATAAAGTGGGTTGCTGATATAAGTCCCATTACACAGTATCATACGGTAATCTAACTCTGTCCTGTCCTTGAATTTTATACCTACAGACGCGCTGGACGAGAGTATACGTTAAGGCTACCCGTCTAAAGTATTTTAATTACATCTGCATACTTGACTTTCTTTATTACTTATTATGTATTTTATTCAGTAGATTTAGGTATTAAACAACGCGTTCTTTTAATATTTTAGAGACTTAATAACAAATCGTACACAAATAATAGTTATAAATTTCACACTGAATAATATTTTACCAACCAATATAAAAAATATTAACACGTGTTTATGCACAATTAGAGCAATCAAAAATAGCCTAATATAGTTTACAACTGCTCTTCGCTACATTATTTTTTAAGTAAAAAGATCCACTGCTTAAAAACGTCACACCGCCCGCTCGTCACTACGGCACATCCGTTGGCTGTTGCATACCGAGTGCATACCGAAATCGAGGCGCGTAGGTACAACTTGCGTTTCGTGTGTTTGTAAGAAGTTAGAATACTGTAGATACTAGTACTTTGCCCGTTATGTAACAACATACAAGGGTCTACGCGCACTTTGCAAATCATGCCACTACCGACTATATTAACGCATATGCCGGCACTGTACTGCTTTTATGTACTTGGTGCTTTAGACGTGATTATGTCCAATTATTGGCCATAACTTATTTACTTTCTTTGATTTTCACGGGACTAGAAGGATTTAATTTTTCAGAGATTACTCCACAAGATATATATTTATATACCTATTAGTTTTTTTTTAAGAAATTCGAAAGTTAATGCAAGTTACATAGACAAATTGGATGAAATGATTATTTTTTATCCAATAAGTACAAATTCTATCTTATAATAATTGTTCTTAACATATATACAAATGTGCCACGAACACATCATGTGGTTAACTGCAATGGAATAATTAAATTGCTTCTCTTCAAAGTAAACAATATCCATTTGGTCTTTTGTTGTCGTCATTTGAATAATTGTGTATGCCAACCCTTATAACAAACTGAGTAAAAAAGGCTTCAAATCTCTCCATCACATGTACTTAAAAATTCACAAGCCGTTGTAAAAGTATCATTCTAACCAAAGAATAACAATTACGTAGATATGAACTGTGCTTTCGCTTTATATAATAAAAGCTCCCAGATTATTGGCGCGATATAAACCCGGGGTCCGCGGACTAGTGTTTTCTCGTAATTTCTTACCCGTGTTTAAACGAATTTCCTTCCGTGCCGACGTTATTTTGGTGACATTTTATTTACCAAGGAATATCAGAGACTTCCTCTGAAAGTGCACCTGATAAGCCAAAAAGGTCGTAGACCACTAAAATATAGAACGGATCACCTTTCTAGTGTTAATGTACATACAATCGATTACCATGGTAGGAAGACAAGCGATTTTTATTATTATAAAATATTATATAGGCTACTTGTACCTTTACGACTTTACTGCTCTAGAGTTTTGCAGCCTTCTTTAATCACGAGAAATGAATCTAATAATATATACATACGTGACGAATAAATGACCTCTTTCCTTTGGGAAGTTGGCTTAAAAAGGATAATGTATTACATCTTGTTAAAATCCCAGTAGGCCTTTTTAGTTATATTCAAACATAAATCGTGTTTGTTATGTTATGGTACGTATTTAGGAAACATGAATTATTGAAGGGTCGAAATATATTAGGAAAGTTTGGTATACATGTGCCATCTCTATCCTACATTTCTTCTATGGTCCAATGCCTGTTGTTTTAAACTTATCAGTCATGTACAAAAAGCTACCTAAAATTACCGTAAAGCAATTTCACTTTGCGGCGTCGGAAAGTTGTGAAAATTTTCATTCCATCGCGAGTAATTAGGGTCTTTTTACGACCAATTTTGTGGCTGATTAATTGTTGATTGTTGTTTGTATTAAAGAAATTGTGTACGCTTACAGCTTATGAAACAACGACCCAGTAGTTCGTTGTTGATTTAGAAACTAAACAACGGTGTTTCATCAATCATGCATCATACTAGTATTATTAAAAAGCATTTCATCTGACTGGAGTTCGAATACAGCATTAACATTTATAAATTATGGATCACTAAACTTTTAAAAATAAAATAAAAACACATCTGCTTTATCATACAAAAGCGAAAGGATCACTTTTTTTGCCTTATTATCGCAGAGCATTAGGCTACTAAAGCTTTAACCGTGAAATTTGGACAATGGGTGCATGTTGAAATTTAGACACCCAAAGAACTATTAAACAATTGTCAAAAATTTCGTATAATATCCACTTACGAAAACGCTAATTGGTAATTTAATATTTATTCAAAGATTATCATTATTACCTGAAACTCTACGTTATTATCCATCAGCAATTTTTGCTCACTTTGTATTTGCTAAACCGAGTTACCGTGTACTGAATACAAAGGCGCATCAATTACTACCGTTACACATCTGCCTAATAAAATGCGTGGCTATCTCAGTTATGAACCGGTGTTCAGATCAATCTTTGGAATACTTTTTTCAAAGAAACTACAAATTTTGAGTGATTGCTTATCGTTAACAAAGGCTTAAAGATATAACTCATAACAATAGGCCCATCTTTGACTTATACATCATGTCGAATGCACATTGAAAAACTTTTCAACTTTTAATTCTTTGTCAAGAAATGAGATCATGAACGTTATTATTATTAATTTAAAATACAATAAAGTAACAAAATATCGTACAGCACAATAAAAATGTTCAAAATTATATAAAATTGTAATAAATAATATAAAACTTATGTTAATATTAAACATAATAAACTTGTAACACTTATTAGTTACAAGTTTATTCATAATAGAAATGAACGATGGAAAAAAATAATACAAGATTAAACTTTTTTTCGTCTATTTATATAAAATAATTTCTTTGGATTTTTTTTTATAATTTACGGTTACGATTACAGGATTACGCTCGCAGGCGTGTCACACACCCATGAAGTATCTGCATTTTATGTGCAATCCACGTGATTATCTATGAATGAAACGATAGGATGCGAGCAGCATTTGCAACGTAACGGAATGTATATGGTTCGACAGAGGAGGTAGCACTGCCTCATCAATTTCTAGCGTGAAGTAATTCTTGCGTTTCGGTGGAAGGATGTGGCTGCTGTCTTACTTTTATATGAGGCGACCGTCTCAGTCCTCGGAAGTAGTAACGCATCTGTTAATTTTGATTTTTATCTTATTATAGGCTAACGTTTGGCTGCGATCTTACCTGATGTTGAATAAGATGCAGCCTAAGATGACACACGTTTGCTTAGGTATAGTCTCGTCTTGAATAATTCCAAATTTTATGTGTCGGGAAACATCGACGACGGAAGTGACTTCCACTCCTTGGCAGCTCGTAACAGAAATGAATCACTGAGGACACATTGACGAGACACGGATGGTAACTCAAGGTTCGTCTAGATGATCGATGGTAGAAGGGGGCTGCAAGAATTACTCTCTAAAATGTATCCGATAGAATTATGCTAGGCGAGTGACGTGGCGTCGAGGTTTTGTGCTAAGTAGCTTTTTGTTAAAAAGTGCATCTTCCCTAATGAGTCGTCTGGCTCGCCTCTTCACTGAGTCCAAGAGATCCAGCTGATATTTAGCAGAACCATCCCAGAGGTGACAACAGTACTCAAAGCATGATCTCACTTGCGCGTGAACTATTGTCTCACCTTGTTCAATATGCCAAGTACTTTCGTTGCTGTTCTCACCAAGGACTCAATGATGCTTCCAAGATCCAGGTTGGACGACAGATCTCTACACAATAGTGAAAGGTGGTCGTCAACGGGAATAGGCACATTTTGGAAAGTAGGAGGATCCTATTAGCGTTGCCCCAGTCAGCAATGAACTTAAGGGTATTACAATTGCGTTCAATCATTGCCTTACGCTCCAACTGGATTTAGTCCCTATTGATTAGGTAGAATATTTGTTCTGTATTAAGTCGCTCATTGTTGTCAGTGGGCGACTTACCACGTGAAGTGCACACTCATTTGCTCCTTCAGTCTTATAAAAAAATATGCGTGCCGGTGAAGCGTAAATCCGCGAATTATTTAAAGGATCCGATAATTATGTGTCTGTATGCGCATGATTGGGTGGAGAAAAAAGACATTAGCAGGTAAAAATCCATAGTTTTAAAAGTTTTTTAAAAAGACCGACAACAAAAATATATTAAGATTCACAGGCTTAGTAAGAGGAATAAGAATAAAGGTAGTATTTTTGGTAACTTTATTGTTATTCCCTTAGTTTGTTGCTCTAATTTGGTGGATTCTCATTGTGATTATTTTATCATAGAATGATATTGTATATAATGATGATATTGTTAATTCAAATACACTAAGTTATTGAGTTTTTTAATAATAGTTCAATTATTGAAAATTTAAAACTATGCAGTGCTCCGAGTAATAATTATAAATTCACAAGTAGTCCTCTTTTCGTTAAATTTTATTAACTGTTTGATTTTCATAAAATCGTACAAGCACACAACTTAACTAAACTATTTAATTGTTTCAACAATTGTATATATACATTAGGTCTTAAGCCTAATAACAAAATTCTGAATTAATCGCAGTATAATTTAAACAAAAAAATGTGCAGTCTAAACTTAGATACAAGTTCACTTCAAGCACTTTAAGCAGATTTAGCCCTGCTTATAATAGGGTTATTTAAAACAGATTTCAGTTTTTAAACAATTTTTGGATACTTTTGGATATTTTAGAGAATGTTTTTTGGCAATATTATTTGAATCCACCACAAAAAGCCAAAAAAAAAATCAATTTTTCTAGACCCGCACCTCACTACCTACATACATATTATGTACATTATACGAAGGGCGATATATACACGCTATATTAGTTTCAGTATATAATTTGTTATAAGAAAAATATGTTGGAAAATATTATCATTATGAAAATTATATCGTTTTTAGAACTGTACAATTTTTGCCTACGTTTTTTATTTTAAAAAAAGTTATACAATACTATACCTTAATATTAAAAATTCGTTCTTGTCAACGAAAAGTAATGTGTTTGGAACAACAACAGACACGTTTATTTCTATGCATATTAGGCTAATATACCTACTAAAGAGATATGTAAACACAACAAAGAATTTCAGTATTACTTAGTTCTATGTACGCACTATCTTGAAAGATAAATGCTTTATAAATTTTGCGACATTTAAAAGTTTTTATAACTTAATTATCATCACGCAGAATTATAAATATGCGATATTTTAGTACACTGAAAGCTATATCGTGTAAAATTACATACTAGTGTAACTTTGCAAGGAGCTGCATCTCATGTATCTTAAGCTTAAACTTTGGGTACTATGACTAGACCTAATGATTCTTTGGAGAACTTACAGAGCAGTTGAACCTGGAAGAGATACAAATACAGTTAAGTGTCAGTGTGTTTACGGTGAAGGCAAGCATCGTGAGGAAACATACACCTAGGAATTCTTATAATATTCTCTTATACTTATAAATATATTTTTGGTAGGATATAATATGACTAAAATATGACAATTGAAAATATATTATATCTTGACATGAGCTTACTCTTTTATTTATTAAAACGCATCTACTTTAACAAAAAATAATACATTTTACATTTGAATTATTCTAAACAACACGAATTCATATTTTCACTTCATTAGTCAAATAAATTTAGTTAAAAACAAGAAAAATATATGGAATACTTACCATCGTGACATTTATATTAGTAAAGGATTAATTGAGCCACAGTTGACAGCGCAAACATTGTCAATCCATTGCAGAAAATCACACCTGCAACAAATATTCTCATAAAAATGCAATTCAACTTCGCAGTTATCGTAAACTGATTTTTTTATTTAGAAGACTGAAAAATGAGATAAGATCATGTAATGTTACATGATTACTAAGCAAAGACACAAAATGAAAATTTCGACCTTCAACTCCTCACCCCTGATGATGCAGGATACTGCAAGCCAAAACCATAGGAGTTGGTCATTTAATGCTTTCGGGTATGTAATATAATTCCTAAGCAAAGACACATGATGAAAATTTTGACCATCATCTCCTCAACCCTGATGATGCAGGGGTGCTTCAAGCCTAAGCCATAGAAGTTAGCTATTTAGTGCTTTCGGGTATGTAATATAATTACTAAGCAAAAGACACAAGATGGAAATTTCGATCTTCAACTCAAGCTGATGATGCAGGGTACTGCAAGCCTAAGCCTTAGGAGTTGGCCATTTAATGCTTTCGGGTAAGTAATATAATTACTGAGCAAAGACACATGATGACAATTTCGACCTTAAGCTCCTCAACCCTGATGATGCAGGGTACTGCAAGCCCAAACTATAGAAGTTGGCTCGCAAGTGCTTACGTATAAGTAATAAGAATAATAAGCAAAGACACGGGATATTTTTTTTACCTTCAACTCTTCCCTGATGATGCGGGATAGTGCAAGCCTAAATTATAAAAGATAGTCACATAATGCTTACGGTTGTTTTTAGTATACATATATTATAAGTTTAACGACAGCTCATTAAACTGAAATGTGATTAATAAATTAAACTTCAATTCATCAACCCTGATAATCTAAGTACACAACCTACTTAAGCCGTATGAGTTTGGTACTTATTGATTACAATACATTACAACCCGTTCCTGAGAGAACATTATGATGAAAAGTGTCACTTTGAATACCTAAATCCTGAAAATGCAGGAGTATTGTCATGTTATTGTTAAGAGTTGGATTTAGCTGTAGCTTTTTAAACAGGATGGGTTAGGTTAGGTTGGAACATAAAAGAAAACATAAAAAATAAGCGAGCAGGGTGCGGCAGCGCCCTGTTCGTATGAATTGTAAAAGTGTTTTGATTATGTCTTCTGCTTTACAAAGAACAATGCGGGATTTACGCACACAAATAGCCCGATGCACCTCTTAAAAGATCTTATCTTTGGCCACATGAAACAAAATATGAACTTAGAATATATGTCGCTGTTCAGTGATATTTCAATTTTCTAATAATTTACTTCAAGTAGATAACAGTGTAACAGTAGTAACTTTTCCTGATAACAAATATCCGGAAAAGTTAAAATCAATGTTTATATCGATACGTCTTCGCTTAAATGTGGAGGAGTTGGTTGAAAAATATATCCCGATATTGTTAATACAACCAATAACACAATAAATTGGTTCCAAAAGACGGCTATATACCCACCCACCAATGAACGTGTCGATAAAATAAATGATTTTTTTTTTCAAAATTTAAAGCAGCGTCACAGATCTACTATTCGGTAGACACAGTCATTGAGATGGAGGAAGCAGTACATTATCCAACAGAATTTTTGAATTCCTTAATGCCTTCCGGAACTCCTGAATACAAGTTAATATTAAAAGTAGGTTTACCTAAAATCTTACTTAGAAATTTGAATCCGCCAAAATCACTTCAAATAGTATTTTCCAATTCGGAAAAGTTCAAATCAATCTTTATAATCGATACGTTTTGGTTCAAATGTGGAGGAGTTGATTGAAAAAAAGTATCCCGATATTGTGAATTAGACCACTAAGAATGTAAATTGGTTCAAAAAAGCGGTTTACAATATTAGAATTCGTCTAATTAAAAAAAATACATAACAATACGTTCCAACCCACAAATACACACTTTAAATTCGTTTTTTCACTTTGTGTTTGATCAGGTAATCCTTGAGCGGCCAAACCGATTTTAATGTAACTACTTTCTATCAAAGAATTCCCATGGTGTCGAGATTTGCGCGGGAAAAACTTTGTGTCACGTTGATTTGCAGGCGGGCAAAGCCGCGGGTACAGCTAGTTTAACAATAAAACACTTAGATATTACAATACTGACAACTTTATCGTTAAAAAATTCGTCATACGTGTAACAGCATTACTATATTAATAATATAGACTTAAGATTATAATAATGTTATGCCTAAATTTCGCATGACATTCCCAAAGAGCAAAAGCCTTTTTTTTTTGTTGTCGAGGGGGAAACCTTCAAAAGGTACCCGACGCCGTGGGAGCGACGCAGAGTTATGTGGGATTTTTTCCGCACTAAAACCCCCCCGGTGGCCGTTCTCGACGCTAAAAAGGAGGACTCCGGGATCACCAAAGGAACGCAACCGGAATCCTCCGAGCGCGTTGCCCCAGATGGGCGGCTGGGCCCACCGTTCCGTCTAGTCTTTACGACGGTATGCGACCACACGTACCGCCGTCCTTCTCGGGATCACCTGACTGAACGGTTCGAGCTCCCACTCTAGCCGCTCGTAACCCCGGAAGCCCCTTTTAGTCGCATCTTACGACAGGCAGGGGATACCGTAGCCCTATTCTGGTCCCGGAACTACAGGGTACCAAACTATATTCTGAAAGGTTGACTTGAGGGTTAGCTGTGGCAATGGCCATGGGGCAATTATTGCATTGTTCTTGAACAACATGGGTTAGTTACCTCTAGCACCAGTTGCAGCCAGTTGCATATCCGCAGCCGTTGGGATTTCTGGAGTAGTGCTTATTGGACCTGTAAGAAAACTCACTAGTAAGCAACATTGTTAAATTATTAAAAAACCCGACTAATTAAAAATAACTAATTTCATTAATTTTTAATTGATTGTTAGATAGCTGGGTCCTTTTTAAAATAAATTATTTAGTTTATCGATTTACATTTTGTGGCAAGATGTTACATAGAAAGTTTGTAATATATATGTTTTTTAGTGGTCTATTTACCAGCTTTTATTTGATTTCCACGTGGTTATAATAATAAAAAATCCGTCCCATCACCCTCCTTTTTTCTCTGATCGCAAACGCTACGTATAAAAGTTAAATAACCTATACCATTATACAATATGATATATGTTACAATCCCCCTCAAACCCCTTAGGCTGCAGCGCGTGTCTAATAAATACATGAACACAAGTAAATACACAAGTTCGAAAAACATTACTCTTCTATTATAATAGTCGGGTAAAAATATATAACTAACTGAAGTAACATCATGATTAAAATTATTTCGATATATTTGACGGAAAAACTCGCATATTCAATGACGCAGTTGGATAGGAGGTAGATAAAACATAAAGTTAGGTACATACCTAACTATTGTAGTATGTACCTAACTTTGTGTTACATCTGCTTGATTGTACAGAACATGATAAATTTACATAAAGCAGGAGAGTAAGCTCATTGAAGAGTCTGTGTATAAGCATTTTGACAACAATAGTGTTAACGAAACATGAAATTATTCAAGAGGACAGACAACGAACCACAAACGTGTTATCCCTTCTCTACAGCTTAGTGTGGTGCCCACAAAGGCTTCACTGATAAAAGCCCGGAATTATCATGAGATGAAATTGTTATTTTCGCTATCATCCCAATAAATATTATAATTCAACGCCTACTACTATTTCATAGAAGCCGCATTGAAATAAATTAAATGTATCTATATCATTTTCAATATATACGCGGGCTATTTTATGTTTTTGATCATTACCTAATTAAATTGTGATATTCTTCATTTTTGTCTTGCATACATTTATATGCCGATAGCAGTTATAGCCTAATGGTTGAAACTTGCCCTCTCGATCGGGAGGTCCGAGGTTCAAACCCAGGCACGCACCACTGATTCATGTGCGTATTATAAATTAATTATCACTGCTTTTCGGTGAAGGAAAACATCGTGAGGAAACCTACACACCCGAGAGTTCTTTAAAAAAAAAAAAAGTTCTCGGAGGTGTGTGAAGTCCACCAATTCGCACTTGGCCAGCGCGGTGGACTATGGCCTAAACTCTCTCATACGGAGAGAAGACCCGTGCCCAGCAGTGGAACAATAATGGTTTGACGACGATACATTTATATACGTACGATATTCGGACTTTTGCAATGCAAGGCGGTAATACGTATGTGCTTCGACCGGACGGTACAAGCGCCACACCGATTACTAGAGCGAAGTGGTTTTTCTAAGTGAGCGTGTAGTTGCCAGCTTCTTTTCATATAAGTTCACAATCCTATTCCTCGTAAGTACTCACGCATCCATAACTTCAAACAAAAGGTACAACCTACCTTTTGTATGAAGCTGTTTAGTCGTTAGTTATTATTTACCATCAGGTGGACTGGATGAATTCTAAATTTTAAGTCTCAGCAACTGAGTCAAGTCTAAGAGCAAAATAACCCTTTTTTTTGTTTTCAAGGGGTAAACCTTCAAAAGTTACCCAACGCCGTCTGAGCGACGCAGGGTTATGTGGGATTTTACCGCACTAAAACTCCCCGGTGGCCGTCCTCGGCGCTATAAAGAGGACTCCGGGAACTCGGAACGACCGCAACCGGAATCCTCTGAGCGTGTTGCCCCATCGGGCCCCACATGAGCGGCTGGGCCCACCGCTCCGTCTAGTCTTTACGACGGTATGTGACCACATATACCGCCATCCTTCCCGGGATCGCCTGACCGAACGGTTCGAGCTCCCACTCTAGCCACCTGTAACCCCGGAAGCCCCTTTTAGTCGCCTCTTATGACAGGCAGCCCTATTCTGATCCTGAACTACAGGGACGGGGTGCAAAATAACCCTATAATCACTTAAAGTGGGTATTACATTCAGATTTTGCTAACTTGAATAATCCATACTATCCATACTAATATTATAAATGTGTTTTTTTGTTCCTCTTTCACGTTGCCACATAGCTTTTATATGATATAGTTTATATGTTGGGAGATAGTTAGGAGGGTGGAAAGTGACGAAGGCTATTTTTTACCACACTCTCTCATTCCCATGAGAATATCCATGTTTGGTTAGTTGCTCGATATTTAGTAGTTCCAGACGTTGTTAATAGATGGCGTTAGTAAAATACACTTGCAAGTTCTGAATCACACCATCACGTCTCTTGAAGTTAGCTTAAAGCTCCAATATGTCAGGATATATACACTTAGATAAAGTGTCAGTGTCAGTCAGTGGTCAGCATTACCTCTGGATCCTAAGTATCTTTTAATTGTGGACCTGTCACTTATTTATTCACCAGAAATATGTCATGTATGTTAATAAAATCATTGTTAATTCCCTTTGGCCATGCGGGCGAAGCCGCGGTTAAGAGCTAGTAGGTATATATAAGTGTTATAGAAAACTTGCAAAGTAATTCTGACCTACTTCCATTATTAGATCCACTTAAACTTGCTTGCGTCTTATCAAGGGTCAGAGGATAGGATGTACAGATTAGTATCTCGACCTTATTATAAAATTTAGATCATGCTTTCTTACTTGCATACATACTAGGTAATTCCTGCATCTACCCCTGTTCAAGTTATGTCTACTAAGGTAATGGGAATCGTATATGGATAATCTAGGTCATAAACTATCTTCGCGACGAAATTAGCGATATCCAGCTTGTAATTTTTTCGCGAATGAGTACGAGGACAAACACACATACATCTACACAATTTCGCATTTGTAGTATTACTAATACGATTTAATTATTGTGCATACAGATTTACTTGCGTTTTTTATTTGTTGTTATGTAGTTTAATGGAGATACATAAATATATCCAATTATTATTAGAAATAGGAATTAGTAATGTCAGTAGGTACGTACCTAAATCTAATTAATGTCATGTGTCTCACCCTAACAGTTTCATTAATTAATATATTTCGTTATTTGGTTTTAAAATAATATATTTTAGCACAATATTCATAATCAATATAATTTAAAGTATGATTTGTAAAATTCAATATTACATTCCTATCACATTTTTCACCTCAAAGAACAGACGTAAGCCCTTGCCAGATAAAGTCCCCCAGGGGCTGTAAGAGATTTCCAAACGTTCAATAATGATTTCTCCGCCTGCCTAAAATATGGCCTCTTAAGATTTACTTCAAAGATTCTAGTTTTTATGATTTTTTACAAACTCGTTGATTCTTTTCTGCTGAAAGCTTTTGAGAAATATATCACTTATTTCGAATTTTTAATATCTTAAGATATGTTATGATAGAAACACTCTAATATTTTACATTAGATTACCCGTAACGATATAGGTATATTTAACGCTGTTAATTTTTTTTTTAATTATTAAGCAAATGGGAAAAGTATTACCTGGGTAGTATATAGCTTCTTTACGGACCGCGTAGTTGGCTAGTGGAATCCGCAGAGTACATATGAACTCCGCAGGCGACGGCAGGTCCGCATCTTGCAGCGTCACTGACGCGTAGGCGGAGTAGCGCCCGTTCACCAGCTCCGTTTCATGAAATATGCCTTCAAGCCGCCTAAAACAAATATACATCTTATTCTACATGTAGTTCAATTTTTAATAATAGTAAGTTTTTTATAAGATAGAAGTAGCAACCGCGCATGAGGTCCACCTGACGGTGAAAGGTCTTTGCCGACCGTGGACATCTGTAAGCAACTTCATATATAACAGGAATCTATCTGAAAACAAACACACGCGTTATATAAAAGTAAGCCGACGACCAACATTCTAACCGATACCAAGGATTCATTCTAAAAATAGGTGAACTAAATAAGGCAATGAAGTGTAAGATTTGCTGTTAAGTGACAGCTGATGATTAAATCTCATGTCCGATTTCGAGTTTTATAAGTCATGTTTAATTGTAAGTCCCAGTTATTACGATTTGATAGCAGATGTCAAACCTTATCAGAAAAAATGTGTTATATGCGTAATAACAACTGTGAAGATCTTACAAAAAGTTTTTTATCAGATTGAAGTAGCAAACGAGCATGCAAGTGCACCTGATGGTAAGTGGTCATTGCCGCCCACGGACATCTGTAAGCAGATGCAACTGCAAATAGAACATGGATTGTATCTGAAGTCAATCACAGATGCGTTGCTACTCCCGAGGACTATGATGTTCGCCTCATATAAAAGTGTACCGGCAGAAACTGTCACTGTTCCATGGAAATGCAAGAAATACTTCACGCTAGAAATAGGTGTGGCGGTGGTACTTCCCCGGTGGAACAACGCTGGTTCTACCGCCTGTAATAATAGATTTGATAGTCACTTAAAATTTATTTATAGATATTTTATATCTAAAAAATCATCATTAATATACTATAGCATTCGAGACAATTTTCAGAATCAAAATAGCATGTGTCATATTATTTTTTCCGTACACTTTACAAAAAAATGTTCGTAGCAAGCACTTTCTCGGCTTATATAATTATACTTTCTTAGAGCTTACTTGGCCTCTAAAACAAGAATATTTCAAATAGAAAATAGACTATTATCTCCTTTTTCAGCTATCGTTCTAACATTAACAAAGGTATTATAGCGAGCAAAGAATCTTGGCAGGTGGGCAGGTGCGGAGTGCAGCCGGCTTTAATCTCCGAGACTGCTGCCAAGCGCTTTATGCACTTTTACATTCATCACTTTTTATAGCTGACGCTAATACGCTTTTGCGTCTATTTGCATGGTGGAAAGAGGCCACTAACGTTTCAAGTCACCTTTAATCAATCTCAGGTAAGAAAGATCAAAGTTCTGACTGAAATCGTCATTACTTGCCTAGTACTAGGAAGTAATAAGCTATACGAAGAAGTACTAGTTCCTAGTACTTTCCTGAGTACTAGGTTGAAATGCTTCGTATAAGTGCAATATTTTTCAACCTTATTGTAATTATTACAAGAGCACGCTTAAGATCCATCTTGGTTTCAACGGCTAACTTAGATACAATGTGGCTTCATTCCTACTATTTTTTTTATATTTGTACCTAACAATAAGGCAGACGGGCTACCTGATGGAAAGTAGTTACCGTCGCCTATGGACATTTGCAACACCAGAGGAGTCGCCAATGCATCGCCTGCTTTGAAGGAGAGCTCTTTTTGCACCTTCCTTGAAGAACCCCATGTCATAGCGCACCGGGAATACCTCAGGAGGAAGCTCATTCCACATCTATATTTCAGTAATATACTATATTTCAGTAAAGTCACAATTAGACTTGGATTGGAGTGTTGTACTTGTAGCTGCAATCATCTTCGCATTTTTATTAGACTCGGAATTATGACGTTATACATCTTCCTTTATAATGTATAAAACATTAAACTATTACATACCAAAAAACATTACAAGTAAGCCTCTATATTTATACTTTTAGATGGTTTAAAGAATTACTCGAAGCTATCAGTAACACTGACCTCCGAATTGTCTACGCAATTATTGTAGTTGTCCTACATATAGCTGCTTTCAATGAATAACCGTACAACTCCAGGTTACGCCAGGTGATAGAACTAGTGAAGCTCCACCGGAGAGGTGCCACCGCCACACCTACTTCCGACGTGAAGCATATCTTGCGTTTCGATGGAATGGTTGGTTGCCGGCACATTTTTATATTATTCTACTATCTCTTCA
Source organism: Spicauda simplicius (assembly GCA_949699795.1). NCBI lineage: Eukaryota > Metazoa > Arthropoda > Insecta > Lepidoptera > Hesperiidae > Spicauda > Spicauda simplicius. The sequence continues at coordinate 3,928,298 of OX453057.1, read as the reverse complement.
GAAGTAGCAATGCATTCGTAATTGACTTTAGATAGAACTTATGTTGTATATAATGTTGCTTACAGATGCCCATGGGCGGCAGCGACCACTTTCCATCAGGTAGACTGCATGCTCGGTGTTATTTCAATCCCATATACCAAAAATCTGCATTTATTAACTTTAAATTATATGTACATGTACTTTTATTTGAAAATGGCCCAGATTCGAAAAATTTGTGTTTCAAATACACTGTTTACTCGTATTATGGCCGTTTAATATATTTCTTGTTATTTTAACTTCATTAATTCGAAATATGAAAACATTTAATTTTTACTTGGGTCCCCTATAGAATTACCGTTTTTTCTCGTGTACTCGTATGTTATAAATAGCATCATAATGAGCGTTTGGCTCTCTCTCTCAAATTCACATAATTAAACACAAAAAGCAACGTAGCGGTTTTGTATTTCCTTTTTTTCAGCAGTGGGCCTATGACTAAGCTCTCATTAAACCTTCAACGAGGGCAGCTATGTGAGCTGCCCTTGTGAACCATAAGTCGACCGTTTAATGTCAACAAAGCGCCAGCCGTCTTCATCAGCACGCAGCTTTAATCGACGTTATCTCGAAAACTATTACCACTGCAAACGTACCAATTCAATTAATACCAATTGCCTAGTACACGGCGACGGCATGAAGTCCAACGGACTAACTCTTATCCCCTGGGAGAATAGAAGTGTATTATGAGATGCTACTTGCGTTGATACACTGACACCATATCATAATTTAAAATTATATTCGAGAAATATAGAGGGCTTTTAAAAGATTACATATTTCTGGTATTTCTAATCCAAATCTACTCGAATATACAGTTTATGTATTATAATTACGCTTACATGTTACAGAATATAATATAAGGTGATGTAGAGGTACATTATTGCCGAAGTAAAATGTATAATGTCATATATATAGGGAAGAACCTTATTAATGAGTAAATAAAGGTCGATTGCTGGGTAATTCCCAAAAGTATCCTCTTGACTCTCAAACTTCTTGAACAGGAAGACGATATGGGATAACTAATGTAAGAGCCACTTCGCTAAAGAGCCTAGCAATAATTACAAGCGTCCCTTAGAGGCTCGTTACCCACGTAATAGATGAAGCCTCATCAAATTAATGAAAGGCATAAGAGTAGCAAGGGACATTGCTAACAGATTAGATTAGATAAGCATTTTGGTGTCTTGAGTGATAGTGTGATCAACCATAGACCATATACCATGCACCATGGCTTTCTATATGAAAGGACAATCCACGTATTTTATATAAAACTATATTTCGCTCACGTTAAAGTCTAAATTTTCATTTTTTTTTTAAATTAATCTTGTCTAAACATAAACTCAATTTGTGAATTAATAAAATATTTAAAGTTATATGCTTAATAAAAACTAAAAATTAACAAACAGGGATCAGTAGGTACGTCGAACATATTTTCAAAAAATATTGTTTAGAACACTGAAAATATTTTATAACAGACGTCTCTATATTTTTGTTTGTCTGTATATTGATTGATGTGTAGAAATGGTATCAAACCAAAGTTAATAAAGACTTTGATTTAAAGGATTGTGATATTCATAGACGTGTCTTGAGGATACAATTTATTTTATTTTCGTTAATCTACGCTATCAACATTTTTATACAGATTCAAGTTATAATCTATTTTGAAACATTTTGTCGTTTGTCTGTTCAATCTCCAGACCAGGTGGGCTGATTTTTTAGAAACTTTCACTGGTAGGTTGCTAATGTTAAAAAGTAACTGAGGACTTTAACGTAGGCGAAACCGGGGGCACAATTAGTTGTAATAAAGTCATCGATCAAATAAAATCATCGTATTACAAAACAAAAGTAAAGGAGTAAGCTTGGTATTAGTCTCCGTCCATCCTATGTTCCCGATAAACTTATATCAATAGATTAAAAGCATGTCGCATGAGTGTTTTTCGACCGGAGAGATTGCTGGGGCCATACTATCGCGATAACGCGAAGATTTGCGTTGTCGCGACACGTCTGGCCAAAGTTTTCGCCCTATCGCGAATCATCTTCGTGAATACGAATGCCCTTCGCGCCGCTGTCGGTAAATTGCAACACATCAAAGAGTTTTGTCGCAACAAAGTTCGTGCGGTTGGCTACACGTCGGGCGCATTAGAATTCATACAAAATTATGAATGAATTAATTATCACGACGTTCTTGCCTATCGCGACGCAGTGAAGTTTATTTTTTAATGTGGCCAAGCACTTCGTCATAGATCGAACACGAACTTTTATCGTGACAACGCGAACACGAATCTTCGCTATCAAGTCTGGCCGTACCAATAGTCACATTTATTTTTATTTTGATGTTTCGTTGAGACTATGGTTGTACTCTTACTTTCATATGAGTTCTTAGTTTTCTATATGAAGTTATTTATAAATAATCATTAGCAGTATTGTCCTTTTACCATCATAATGGCACGGACGTTTGCTACTGTACATAAAAAAATAGATGGCGAATTTCAATTTATTAAAGATTTCGAATCATTATCTGGTCAATAAATCATGAGAAAGTGTACTTCAACCTACAGTAAAAGTCTTAGAAATAAATCTAAATATTCTGGAAACTTGATGTCAATACTTTATTTCATAGCTTTTTAAATTTCTGATTTGTGTACCAAAAATATTATTTAACACTCTGGCTCTGACTACGCAAGTCTACAGGATCGATTAGGTAAGCAAGCAAAGACCTACGTCAAAGTATTTGACATATTCTTATCGTACGGGAAATTCCGATTTGGGTAGATGAACACGATTTTCGACCAACCATATTGTTTCTATTTTCAATTATGATACTATCATAAAGTATATACACTAAAAATCATTCTGTGTACAATAAATTATTATTCATTTTTCCGATTAATGTCGTTCTATATACATTAAGTTTTGTTTTCGGTGTTAGGTATATCAAAAAATACTATTCACCCGTCGCAACAGTGGAAATTCGAGCGTAATTTAAATTAAAAAACTGAACTTTATATTGTCTAAAGTAGTACGAATATTTCTCAAATAAAAAAAAATGTAATAATTTTCAAGTAATTTTGAACGCACCCGTTAAATAGGTTTACGTTAAAGAGGTTTAATTAGCTAAGCCGCATTTAAAAACAATACCGGTATTTTGACAAAGACACTGACATTTCTGACGTTATGTGTTTTCATGGTAAGACATTGAATGTTTTATTTCGTTTATTATTTATGTTTGTGTCAAATGCACAGTAGTGTGTGTAATGTGTTTTTAGTTGATTTTTTGTATGTTATACGCATTATTTGAAAAAATATTAACATTCTGCACTCCTTCTCTACGTCCACCGCAACCGTGCAAAGTTTCATACTAATCCGCCGTCCACGGCATATTATTTAAAAATGCGTCACAAGTTTTTGCTTCACGTATTAACACGCTCATTAGTTTCAAAGAAACGGGGCGAAGCGTAAAATTTATTTGATTTCCAAATTAACTAAAATTATTTTCTCAACCTACGCATCAACGTAGATTGAAATTTAGAGTATTTTTTTTATCTGATTGAAGTAGCAAACGCGGATGCAGTCCACCTGATGATATGTGGTAACTGCCGCCCATGGACAACTGTAAGCAACTTCAAACAGAATATGTGTTCTATCTAAAGTCAATCACAGATGCGTTGCTACTCCGGAGGACTAAGATGGTCAACTCATGCCGTGCAACCACACACTTCGATCAAAACGCAAGAAATGCTTTACGCTAGAAATTGGTGGTACTTACCCGGTCGAACTATTATGTCCCTAACCTAGACAGGTTATATCATGTATAATTGACTGAAACAAAGACTTGTTTCAGTCAATTATATATGTAAAATAATTTTATAAAAAAAAGTTTTATTTATTTTTAATATATTGTTTTGTATATAATGTAAAAAGATTAATAATAAAATCAAGAAATAATTAAAATAAATTGAAAAATATTTGAACAAAAAATATATATATGTTAACCAAATTCCAACATACAGACAACCGGACAGACGAACGCATATATACTAGTAACGTAATAGTATAAGTTGAAGTTTTTTTTGTTCTGACATACGAAACCCATAAAAACAAAGCGCAAAAGACCGTCGAAAGCAAAATAGCGACAGGTAAAGCCACAGCTGCACCAAAATGAGTTCCGATGCCTTTTATAAAAAGCGTCAAAAAGAACTTTCAAAAACAATTTGAAGGGCTTAAAATGTTTTAGTTAGAAGCGAAGAGTTTCTCTGCATTGCAGCTACTATATGCATTAGTATACACTGAGTTCGTATAGAAACGATATTCAAATGGGACTCAAGATATAGTCATCACAATTTATACGATTTTTAACCGACTTCCGAGGTTATCAATTCGTCTGTATTTTTTTTATATTTGTTACTTGATTACTCCGGACTGGGTAAACCGATTTCATTGTTTTTTTTATTTCAAAGGTAGTGCGTGTCATAGGGTCCCACGTTTTTTTTAGGTTACTTTTGACAATGGCATCCATAAGAAAAGCGCATATGTCTTAAATTTGCATTAACGATGTGCATATAATGGAACTCTTCAACTCTTTAAAGCAAATTAACGAAATTAGCGATACTCGGCCGAACCTAAGCTGTAGGAGTCCAGTAGGGTAGAATGTAGAATGAGATTACTAAGCAGATATTTACTAAAACAATTTACCTTCAACTCCTCAATCCTGATGATGCAGGGGTACTGCTAGCCCTAACCGTAGAAGTAAGTCAATTTGTTTTTACGGATATTGTTAAACAAATTCATGGAACAAAAATCTGACCTTCAACTCCTGAACCCTGATGATGCAGGGGTACGTGAAGCCTAAACCGCAGGAGTTGGCCATTTGGTCCTTAAGGTTAAGTAATTAAAATACCAAGCAAAGACACATGATGAAAATTTTGACCTTCAACTCCTCAATCCTGATGATGCAGAGGTACTTCAAACCTAAGCGATAGAAGATGGTCATTTGGTGCTTTCGGGTATGTAATATAATTACTAAGTAAAGACACAATATGAAAATTTCAACCTTCAAACTCCTCAACCCTGATGATGCAGTATACTGTTAGCGTAAGCCATAGAAGTTGGCCACCTAGTGCTTACGTATATGTAATAGGAATACTAAGCAAAGACACGGGATGATTTTTTTACCATCAACTCGTGCCTGATAGTGCTAGTCCAAATTATAAAAGGTAGTCACATAGTGCTTACGGGTGTTATTTTGTTAAGAATAAGATAATATATACTTTATATTATAGCTAAGTTTAATGACAGCTCATTAAACTGAAATGTGATTAATAAATTAAACTTCAAGACCCTGATAATCTAAGTACGCAGCCTACTTAGCCGTATAAGTTTGGTACTTATTCATTAAAATACATTGCAACCCGTTCCTGAGAAGATAAATTGATGAAAAGTTTCATTTAGAATACCTAAATCCTGAAAAGGCAGGAGTATTGTCGTGTTATTGCTTAGAGTTGGATTTAGCTGTAGCTTTTTATACAGGATTGGTTAGGTTAGGTTGGAACATACATGGTAGGGCGCTGCAGCGCCCTGCGACCGCCCTGTTCGTATAAATTGTAAGTGTTTTATGTTTAATGAATGTGCATGTGTGTGGAAACTTATTAATTTGAAAAAGCGTGAAATAAAAACTTTTTTACAAAAATATCTATCGACTTGCATGTCACAAAAAAAATAAAAAATAATTTCAATTAATTTTGGTTTAGAACATACTCAGTACTTAGTACATAGTTCTGAAGTCGGCGCTCATACGAGATAAAGTTTCATCACCGCCATCCAGAGAAATATGTTGTGCGCCGTAACGGTGGTTACTGCCGCCCATAGACATCTATAATCAACTTCATATAGAACGTGGGTTCTTTGTGAAGTCAATCACAGACGCGTTGCTACTCCCGAGAACTAGGACGGTCGCCTCATGTGAAAACGTACCGCACCCTTCCATCGAAAGCAAGACGTGCTTCACGCTAGAAATTGGTGCGGCGTGTTTACAGATGTCCAAGGGCGACAGTGGCTGCTTACTATCAGGGCGACTACAGGCCCGTTTGCTACTTCAATCTTAAATGTAAAATACAAAACTCCGGCAACCGCACTGCGCTTGTCACACATTGCTCATCAATCCGCTGAGTGATATTCATCGAAGCTTGGTGGACCGGTTTGTCAGTAACAATTTTTGTTTTGTTGTTGTTTATTTACGTTGTTTGTTGTATTTTATTTACAACACATCTTTTATCCACTACCCTCCTCTCGGCTTTAGTAACAAGTAACAAAGTCAAATTGTTAAAAAATCCGACTGCCTAAAACGAATCAGTCGGATTTTGTTTTTGTAATAATTTATTTACTTTGGCGTTTTTTTGTATATTGCTTAAAAAGTAATATATCTACGTGTTATAATGCAGAAATATTTGTAATCATTTACTTGCTAGCTTTGGTACCTATTGTGTTGTGTTAAAACAATAGTCCTTCCCCACCTGTCTGACCGCAGCCGCTATGATTAAAACTATATCACCTATATTACTATTACGACTAAGTAGTTTTAAATAATATATCACATTTTAAAATCCGTTTTGCCGTTTAGGCTGTAGCCGTGCCAAATAAATGAACATACATGCAAACATGTTATAGGCTCATAAAACATTATCCACCTGACACAGTCGGGCAAAATCTGCTCCTAAATCAGAATTAAAATACTATTGAATCGGTATCCATACAAATTATATATATTATCTAATGTAAAATGTATTTTGCTCATAATGTCTTTATTCGCGTTAGTCCAAAGCATTTGTTCGGGCTAATCTTGACAACAATAACAAACACGAGCCCAGTCCGACGTAATATAGCTTCTGATACATGAATTTGCTGGAAACAAACCACTAAAAGTGAATTTGCTCGCATTGTTAGCCGTTTCTATCCACTATTCTGTATATAAAATTGAGTTAGTTTACTTATGTAACTATGTCCTTTTGTGTTTTGTGCACAATGCCTGCTTGCTTCGGCCCTGCCTATTTATATAGCTAGATGTACTAATGGGATCTAAAACTTATAGGTATTACTACCTTACTTCCGGAAGGCTAAAAATAAGTGTGGTGGTATAAAACTTATTATCAAATACTTAATTATAGTCAAATAAAATCACATTCGAATGTACATAAATTACGAAAATCGCAATTTTTTTCTTTAAAGTACCATTCTTAACCCATTAAAACCTACCGAATGGAAATTCATACTGATTACATACCCTCTTGTTGATTCTTGTTGTGAACGTTCTAACAGCACCTGTTTGTTTATTTATTTTCAGAGTTATAGTTGTAATTCATGCTTATCACAATTTAAGAGGTTTCTTCTAAAATTCGAAGTGAAAATTCTGTGAAATATTTCTGCGAATTTCCAAATTTTAGAGTTGTCGTCGATTTTGATAGAAAATAAGTAAATATGGTTTTTTGTAAGAGACAGCGCTCTTCAAAATCTCAAAATTATTAGCTCAGTAGAAAAAATAAATTATGAATGAAGGCAATAATTTGATTAAAACTGTTTTTAATTAATATGGAGCAGATTTATTTACATTTGATTTCGTATGTCTTGTATTTCTATCAGAAAAATAAATCTATTGATGCAGGCTTACCTTAACACTGTTAATTTACGGCCTAAATTCCTAATAATACGTTAATAATTCTTCAATAACAAGCTAAGAATTAAGATCGCTCTTTAAATATCAAGAGTTCATGCTAAAATTGGTTCTTGAGTCATTATAAACTCATTAGGCAACTGAAATTTGGAAGGCAAATAGTCTACACATTTTACTGATAAGAGCGTCATTGACGTTATAAAATAGGTATAGATTTTGCATAATACTTTGAACTCAGACTAAATATTCAAACTTTAACGCGTAGCTGATATTTTTTTTATTGAATTATTCTATTTTTGTTTTTAGTACCTACCATATTCCATATTTTGTAAAATCGTTACAATTTGGAATTTAAAGTTTTTTTTATATATATATAGATAGGAAATGAGTATGCAGTCCAAAAAAAGGCAAATGAACGCTGCCACTTAGAACGCTACTTAAGATCAACCACAGAAGGCCTCGGAAAAGTACTCGTATGTCTCGCTATGACTCTCTCAAACAGAGCACAGCATCGCATATTATTGCTCATGTTAGGCAAAAAGAGGTATGACGATAGTTTTTTCGGGATCAAACTAGAGATGTTTCTACCTCCAGCTTTTAGCAATATGAGTGCAAAACATTAGATAATGCTTCACTACCGACAAATTCGTTTAGCCTCGTTTCTGCAACTATCTATATTTAACTATTAAAATACATGAGGCAAAAATGTGTGATTCGTTCATAAGCTACTTGCCGTAGGCGGAAGAGTATGAAATTACGCAGGGTTATAGTTAATGTAGAAAAGGACTGCGCAGTGCTTGTATTTTTTTTTCAAATAATGCATAAAACATACATAAAATCAAATAAAAAGACATTAACCACACTACCTTGCATTTGACATAAACACATCCCTACTAATATTATAAATGCGAAAGTAACTCTGTCTGTCTGTCTGTCTGTCTGTCTGTCTGTCTGTCTGTCTGTTACTCTTTCACGGCAAAACTACTGAACCGATTTTTATAAAATTGTGTACACAGATAGTGGTGACCTTGGGATCCATTATAGGCTACTTTTTATTTCAAAAAATGGGTTGAAAATGTTAAAATCGAGCATAAATGTTTGTATGGTAGTTCGTTTTTGACTAAGAGCTGTACTATTATTTACGTCAAGGGGTATCATAGATTTGATTAAAAACTTATGTGAATAATAAAACATTAAAAAATATTGATTTTGAGTCGACACCATATATTCGTAAAACTCGGTATGTCGTGAATTTTGTTATATTCCAATGCAAATGACAATCTCCATATTGGCTTTTGACATAGAGGTGTACTAATAATTCCGTCAAGGGGTATGATAGATTTGATTAAAAACTTATGTGAACAATTAAACATTAAAAAATATTGATTTTGAATCGACAACATATATCCGTAAAACTCGGTATGTCGCGAATTTTGTTAAATTCCAATGCAAATGACAATCGCCATATTGGCCCTTTCGCCTGGACGTCATCGTGAGTTCGTTCAGAAATAATACATATAAATTGGTAACAATCAATTATCATTCAAATAGATGTGATAAATTTGATTTAATTTACCCATAATATGGGTTTATAATATGAAAATGTATTTATAATGCGAAAGATACGATTATAATTACGAGGAATTCCCGATGAGTTAAATATTAGGTATACTTGCGCTATCACTGTTCTGTTGAATTATGTTGAATGAACATTTGATAGATGGCGTTATCTACAATACAACTTCGAAGTAATATCGATAAATTAAATGTTGATGTTGAATTACTAATAATTCCGTCAAGGGCTAAGAAACACTGGTTTGCACACTTGATTATAAAATAAATCCACGATAGCATATTTATATCTCTTAAGGTTAACTCACAATAATTATTTTTATGTTCCATATTTTAACTAAAAATAATACGTTATTTTCGAGTCTGTTGTCTTTTGTTCAGTATTAATCCTTATGTCGTCGTCAACCCATTATTGTCCCACTGCTGGGCACGGGTCTTTTCTCAGAATGAGAGAGTTTTAGGTCATAGTCCACCACGCTGGCTATTTGCGAATTGGTGGACTTCTTGTGGAATCCTTATGTAAATAAATGCATTCGTTAGTTTCGTAATTTTAATAAAGATCAAAATTGTTTTTTACACTGTATGCATCAAATAAATACGTTTAAAGTCATTAGAGATATCAAATTATATAACTTCCTTCAAAGGGTACGATAATAAAATTCCGTCAAGGGGCAAGATAGACTTGATTGAAAACTTATCTCAATAATAAAACATTAAAAAATATTGATTTTGAGTCGACAACATATATCTGTAAAACTCGGTATATCGCGACTTTTGTTTATCGCCATATTAGCCATTTTGCCCTGATGTCATCCTGATCCTTAGTTCATTATGAAATAATAGATACCTATAAATCGATAACAATTAATTATCATACAAATAAATGTGATATAAATTTGATTTAATTTACCCACAATATAAAATTACGAGGAATTACCGATGAGTTAAATATTAGGTATACTTGCGCCATCTATCCTGATCTATGTTGAACTACTATGTTGAATTACATTGAATGCGATAGGTGGCGTTATTTACAAAACAACTACGAAGTCTATCGATAAATTAAATGTTGATGTTGAATACTAATAATTGCGTCAAGGGCTACGAAACACTGGATTGCTACCTTAAATATAAAATCAATCCGCGATAGTATATCTCTATAACTTATGGTTAAGTCACAATATTTTTTTTATGTTCCATATTTCAACTAAAAATATTACGTTAATAATTTCGAGTGTGTTTTCTTCTGTTCGGTATTAATCCTTATATAAATAAATGCATTCGTTAGCTTTTACACTATATGCATCAAATAAATACTTTTAAAGATATTAGAGATTTAAAATAATAAAGATGTGTCTCTCGGCAGGGGTAGGTAACCGTCTCGCTCGCGCATGCTAATACATGCCGGCCGCCGATGCGTGTGCATTATTAGAGTAATCTGACCACTTGATAGTGTCCAGTGTTGAGTAGGACACGAATGTTAAATAAGTTTGTAAGAATAGCGTTTTTTTGTACTAGACCAGTACAAACATTGCACTTCACCCTGCAGCATAACCCTGAAAATTTTTAAACATACTGCGGAAAAGTTAAAATCAATCTTTGTAATCGATGCGTTTTGGTTTAAATGTGGAGCAGGATTTGGTTTACAAGGTGCTTCTTGGTATTGTGTGACCACTAAGATTGTTAATTAATTCAAAGAAAGGCGGTTCACAATCGTCTAATTTTAAAATTCTAATTCTAATTTGTCTAATTTTTAAAATATTTTAACATAACAATTATGATCCTAACCACAAATACATACTTTAAATTCGTTTCTTTACTCTTTGTATGTCCGGGTAATCGCCTGAGCGGCTAAACTCATTTGGATAGGACTTGCACTATAGAAAAGGTTGTGGAATAACATAATTATAGACTACTTTTTATCAACGGGGTCGAGATTTTTGCGGGAAAAACTTTGCGATACACTCATTTTTACGCGGGCGAAGCCGCGGGTACAGCTAGTACATAATAAATGAAATAAAACAATCAATGTCTTACTATGAAAACACATAACGTCAGAAATGTCAGTGTCAAAAATACCCGCTATTGCTTTTAAATGCGGTTTAGCTAATTAAACCTCTTTATATATTTAACGGGTGCGTTCAAAATTACTTGAAAATTATTACAATTTATTAGAACTTGAGATATATTCGTACTGCTTAGGACAATATGAAGTTTAGTTTTTTAATTTAAATTACGGTCGAATTTCGACCGTTACGACGGGTGACGAGTTTAATTAATTACACCATTGTTAAACCACGTAATCTCTATAATTTGCACACCATTTTATAAATAATTTAGTGGAGATCAATTTCGTCACTGGGAAAATAATATTTAATAGAATAACACCGGAAAAACACTAAAGAAATAGAAAATAACCGTCAACAAACACTTTTTTCGTTTAGTAGACGATACATTGCGTAAAACTTCATTAATTTCATAATTCTTTTATTAGCTTTGGATTTACTTTGCGGAGATTGGTATTAAAAATAGTTATCTTATTTAGCGTTGTTTATTACTTATTAACGATTTAACTGAAACTCCTACATGCCACCGCAGTTTCGGCAAAATATCGGCAAAAAGAATTCTAAATTAATTAAAAAACCGCATATCGTGAGTTAAGTAAAAAAATGTATCAATTCCTCGATAATATTAGCGATAAATTAAAATGCACTTTCGGATTTTCAGAATTTTGTGATTACAATAGATTGAACAAACAAGACTAACTTTTCTGGCGTGGCTAGGGTGAGGACAGGCTCGGGGAAGGCGCCCTCAGCAGCGCAGATGACGTTCACCGTATCGTCGTCGGTCTTGTTCTGGATCAGCCGGAAGCTTGTCTCTGGTGCTGTAAAGGAACATTTGTATGAACAGGGTACAAAAATAATACAATTGTAATCCAATATTATGACACTAATTTCGAATAATCTATACTACCTAATATATCAAAAATGAGTTGGTGTTTATCTGTTTGTTACGCAATCACTCGAGAAACACTAGTCCGATTTAAATGAAATTTTGCATGGATGTTGCTTATTTAACTGGCCAGTCTATGAGCTACTTTTAATTTTGTTCGTTCGTTAAATTCGATGTTTTGGACTGGATTTAATTTAAAAATCGCGAGTATTTTTGTGATATTTGTGTCCCGCAGTGAAACACGGGTAATTCAACTAGTATAAAAAATTCTCTTGAAGTCGCTTGAATCCTTTATTTTTTTAAGTTTTATTTCTGTAATTGTTTAGGTTTCAATGATTATGCCTTCCTCTTTACAACTGCAGGTAATATACTACACCGCGCTGTAGAGAATATAACACCACGCTGTGACTAAGTAAATTTGAGGAAGATTCTAAATGATTTGTCGATTAAATGTAAAGAAAATTATCGTGACGCAACCTACATTATTGAGAGTATTCTCATAGTCTGTTCATTACACGTCGTTAAGTTTCCAATCTATACGAATGTGAGTATTATTTTATCAACGTATCAACCTTTAGCCAGGTTGTTATGCTACGCCTAAATATTTTGTATTTTGATGAAAGATCTTTGACTATGTTAAAAAATAGCAGATAGATGACAATAACTCACTTGCACGGAGTACGGCATATGACATCTCTTTAAAAACACTGAGAAAGGTGAAAATGAAATATATATAAATATATTATCATGAAATATGCCAAGAAATTTTGCTTGTCTTACGCAAAGGTGACTGAACATTCGCTTTGAGCTTATTTTTTCTTAAAAACAAATGTGCTGCCGTTCTTACAGAGTCAAACTTTTTTCTTCATGTTATAGCTAAATTATCTGATATTCATTTAACTATCGTAGTGTCATATAAATGACACTTGGCTTTCGTTATGTATTTTTACAGTTTCAGGGAACTTACATGTATTTTCAGAAATATATCATACCAACTCTGGTGCTTTTTTGCTGCGACCGGCGCGAGTTTATGAGGAAAGACGTAAAATAGGCCCGAGGTAAGCCGCTGGAAAATATCTCGCTATCTCGAAAAATATATGTTTGTCGTTGAAAAAGTAATAATATATTAAGGAACATCTTCCTCGTAAACACCAATATATGTTTTGAAGTACGCTATTTGGGGGATTGAATATTTTACGTTATACAAAGCATATCCATTTCTACATAATATTATGGTCCACCGTAACTTTAATGGGTTCCATAATATTACGCGGTAAGATATTATACGACAAGATAGATAATTATGTAAATAAAAAAAATAAAATAGAAAGATTTTTCCCTCTTAATCTGGTAGTTTGTGTACTCAGTTTTATGTATAAAATGTTTATATATATATGTTAGGAGCACAGAGTATTATTTCAAGTATTATGTGTTATGTGGAAAACGTTGATAATTTTTATCAAATTATTTGCCGGTCTTTCTTTGCAAAACATCTGGCAAATTACAAGTTAAAACAAACACAACTGTGCCATTGCGCGAACCAGAAGTATTTTCATTTTTCCTTGGTTTCTTTGTTTTGTCTTTTCTTTAAGACAAAGAAACGAGCGCTATACATCCGACATACGAGAGCTAATGAGTAAGCACTTATACTAATAAGTGTTGTTAAAATGTATAAATTGAAATAAAAATAAAAATAAACTTGTTTAGATTTTGCAGTAATATCGACCTACATTTCAATTGTAAGAGATATCGCTTGGGATTGTTGGCGCATGACAAAATAACTATACAAAGAGTACTCACAAAGTCAGTCACAAGAAACTTTAAAGTGTACGTTTTGAATAAATATTGCTTCATACGTATTGTTGCGTTTAGCAATATTACTTATTGTTCAATCATATACCAACGTACTGTCTGTTATTATTTTTTTTTTTATTTGACTGAAGCACTTTGACTTTGCATGAAGCACCTGATGGTAAGTGGTCAATGCTGCCCATGGACATCTGTAATCAACTTCATACAGAACATGGTGGCTCAATCACAGATGCGTTGCTACTCCCTAGGATTATGATGGACGCCTCATATAAAAGTGTGCCTTAACCACACCCTTGCCATCCCTTGTTATTGTAAATACTAAGTAATAGATACTACACTAAATGTCATATTTAACACAGTGTTAGAAGTATTCTATTTCAAAATACGTAATACGTAAGAAATACATAATTAATGAAAGGAAAAGGAGTAACTTTAAAATGTATACTACAAGAAAACATTAACTTCATACGTTATATACATTTTAAATTGTAAACGTAAAGAAATGTGATCAAAGCACTCAATCCATCAAAATGGGGTAGGTATATAAATCTTAAGTATCAAAGGACAATGAGAAGTTTTACATATGGGAATAAAGATTTTTGGCTTTGTATTGTAAGCCTCCGAAACTGGCAAGCAATATGCCTAGAACCTCGTATTGAAAAATTAATCTAGTGTTACAGAAGTAGAATTGGATGGCCAAAGTAAACGACACATTATGTACAACATCGTTATATTTTCTCACGATTTTACACGTATACAATTTCAGAATACATTCGGACAGAGTAACGTCTTACACTTGCGAATTATTAGAATGATCCATATTACGATAATACCCTCCCTTTTATACTAAAAATGGCAGGCGTTAAGGAAATCGTCACAGAGACAAAAACATTACTATTAATCTATTACATTATATAAAATTAAATATATGCATTTATAATATTTATTTATATAACCATTTATTTATGACGTGACTTCTATTGATTTATGATATTTATAATAGGGGATTTATGATATTTATAATCCAGAGGGGGCGTAAACATCTACGACACAGTTTTGTAACTATTGTAGTTGTTTACGAATGTTCAGTTTTGTGATATTGTTTATGTGTTCAATAAAAATCTTTAAATCTTTAAATCTTTAAATAACATAGCACGATCAATTTAAATACAATCATTATATAGATTCTTAATGATGTTTATAACTAATGTAGTCACGAGTTTAACAGTAGTGTCCCCAGGCAAACTACTTGTTGGTTTGTAACACTAGGTTAGTGACACTTATTGTTAAAATGATGTAACATCGGAGAACGCATTCCAACTGATAGTAAGATCACTGTTTCTAAATAAAAATACGACTGGAGTCCTAAAGGATGTCCCCTTTCAAATTTTTGGTGCTAACCCGGTGAACTAAATTTGAACACCAAGCGATCGATACTGTATAAAATTTAATACTTCAAATTTGAATAGCGCTCAGTAGATTTTCAAATTTCAAAAAACAGAGCAAGCTCATTGCAGCTTCAGGTTGCTAATATAGAGAGCTACGTCGATAATTTAACAGCTCTCTTCAATACACATTCTATCGCGTACAAAAATATCAATAAAAAGATCTGTCCATTGTGCAATAGTCAACTTTTAGTAACCAAGTAACCAAATCTGAAGACATAAATCATTATCCTCACAATTCTTGAATATCTATGACTTCAAGCTTAGCCGAATGATATCCCAAACATTGCCCGACAAGTTGGCTTCTACATGATGTAGAAGCCAACTTGTCGGGCAACAGCCAACAGCCACCTCTGTGTTGAAATTGGACCTACCTCACCTATCCTAAACACCTTTTACAAGGACTAACATGAGTATAATATGTGACATTAATGTTAGACACGATATTCATCCTGTTCATCCTCAGTTCATCAAATCCATGCGTATCCCTATATAAGGGCGTCTCACCCTAAATGTCTTTCATATGCTATGACTAAGACGACATAGCGGTATTGCGGGGACGCGATAGGTAGGGATTTTGTGAGCCTCAAGGGGTCTTTTTTAACCGAGAAATTCTCAAGGATGTCAAATACCGATTTGGTCCTCAACATTAATACAAAATACTACAATGTAATACAATGTACAAATATACAAGAAACTTTTAAACCGCCTGGTTTAAAACTTTATTAAAGTTCGATATTTATTGAGCGTCATTTCTGAGCTAATGGTCGTCCTCCTGGATGTCGGATGTCGTAAGACCAGAGAGCGCTTGCGGAAGTGTCCGCCTCCCGGATGATTGATTATCAGATCTATCTGTTCAAAAAAGAGAGGCACCATGGAGCACCATAACAGCAACCATATTGCCGTTAAAGTCCTCCAATGACTACGCCGTAATGTCGACATAGCCTACAAAACGAAAGTCTGTGACGGTATTTACCATAAATGTAAACATACATCAATACATCTTCTAGAGCAGCAGTAAACAATTTCGGAGATAACACCCAATTTGAATTGCCGTTATTTTGGTTTGTCATCTGCATGTATGAAATTATTTCTTTAAATCTTAGAACTACAAATATTAAAACAATTCATAAGGTATTTCAATACTACGAAATTCAAAGACTAGGCAGCAAGCTAAATACTGCTTCGCATAAATTCGCATACGACTCAGTATAAATCACGTACATTTGCATAGAAATTATGCAAGGTAGTATTTAACTAATTTCATCATAGTAAAAGCTACTAAAGTTATTAATTCAGGCAGTGTTTGCGACAAAAATGTTTAATCCTTGCTGCGTTTATATAGAAATATTTGTTTAAATAATTATGGCTATAATATTTATTATAATACTTTATTTAAACACACTGTCTTTCTTCGTCTCACAGCTCCGCCCTCGTAGGGCTTATTGACCATGATGAAAAGTCATGTGTTCATTTACGCTATAACCCGTCACTGCGCTAAATTTCAACTAAATCAAATGAATAAATATTGCATAAACGAGTAACAAACATCCACTCTACTCAATAACTTTCAAATTTAGGTACAATTTCAATATGATATTATTGGAAGATATCATGATGTGTATATATTTTTATATGACTCGTAAAAGTATGAAACTATTTAATTTAGTAAAACGAATGTGTCCTTGATAACTTCTTGAGTAATTCTATAAAATTTTCATCTAAAAGTAAATAGCCCTTCTAAACTATTTCACAAACTAATCAATCAACAATAATAAAAACAAAAACGAATCTACCATTTCATACCCAGTTTTACTGTTATGTAAAAAAAGAAACAAGAAATTCAAAAGTTCAATCGAACATTTTCCAAATTTTATAATAAGTACTTTATTAACTCGTCAACCAATCATACAAAATTAGAGAGTGACGCATCGAAACATCTATCAAAGTTATGTTCACAACAATAACGGCGGAGCCCTATTAAAGCCGTCGTCACTACCTTCAGCGATATTACTTTTCCCATAAAAATACGAACATAAATCTGGAAACTGTCAAAAAGTTCTGCGTAGCTGGCACCGTACCTGCCCGCCCGGATTTGTACCTGCTACCTATCTACTCTTTGGATACTATAGGCTACTTTCCTGTATTGCAAGTAGTAAGGAACGCCATATTTTTTATAATTTTAGCGGCTCATTTTTATATGAAGCGACCATCTTTGTCCTCGGGTGCAGTAACCCGTCCGAGAATTTCAGATTGAACCATTATTATATATGAATATGCTTATCTATGAGCACTTGAGCAGCAGTGACCACTTACCATCAGGTGGACTTCATACACGTTTGCTGCAAATATGCTATTTAAAAAATGCTATCAAAACCGATAGTGGTTAAAATGAGTTCACTTTAAAGCAACGCAAAGGTCTTGATTGTAATCTACGTAGGTGATCTTGGATTATTAGCCCGTCGATCCAACTGAAGGATTATGTTTGAATATCAAATCTTGATCTGGGTCCCACTGATTCTGTCTTCATATGGATGGCACACAAATAATTCTACTTTGAGGCTATCCGATTGATAAGTAATGATTGAAGCAATTCATAGTATTTACGATATTTTGCTAGAGAAATACCTATTAAAAATAAATTTATTCAACCCCTAGCTGGTTACGACTGAATAAGTAATCAACTGACGACTGTTATTTACGCATTAATTATTCGCATTAAATGTGCAAACAATAGTCTATTTACTGTATGTTGGTAGAAATATTAAGTAGATGAGAGTTAAAACTATAAAAGGCTTGCATTCGGACGAGAATATCGTCCAATCATTAATCATCGTAAAATCGAAGTTTAGGCGGTGTACATTTTATATGTTTGTGACTGTTTACTAATATAATCATGGACTTGATACATCTTAATGTGTAACGGGTACTCACGATATGCGAATTTAAATTTTTATGACTATATTTCGACTCAGTTTCATGGATCGTGTTCATGGTTATACTGTGCTGATAATGAAAAACTGAAAAACGTTGGTTTCGTCGGTATATATATATATACCGACGAAACCAACGTCGGTATATGTATATATATATAGAGAGAGAGAGAGAGAGAGAGTCGGAGTACTTTGAGAAGTCGGTTAACAATGATCGCTATATACTGGCCTCAAACAGTGTAAAAATTCTCAGCAAATCTTAAATACAAAGTTTAATAACTAAACACTCTCCTCGTAATAAAACTGTCATCCGCAGTAAGATCCCGTAATCAGACAATTGAGCTCTAGTTTCTTAAGGTACTAATGATGTTCTGTAATTAACTGCCAGTTCATATTTTGGGTAAAGGCGCTGACAGAGCTATTAAACTATTAATTCAGTTTCACATCAATTCAAGCCCGACAATAACAGCTAAAATTTAAAACATTATTTTGGAATATTACGGATTTCATTAATTATTTACGCAATCCTTTACCTTCGATCCTCGTTTAGCCTTCAATTAGACATAAATAGATATGCAAACTTTCCCATGAGAATTGTCATACATTTACGATGAGACCGGATCTTTGTTTCCGTGTAGTTGCCAATTAGATATTTCAATTGGGGGACTCTATTTCGGATAACAACCACAACGTCACGTATCAGACAACGGAGTTCGAAGATATTCAGAATAAATAATGCACAGTGATGCTTTCGACTATTACGTAACCACGTGACGTATAACGTCTTGTTGTCTTATTTTAACCCAACTGCTTTAGGAGGATGTTTATTTTTTTCTTGTGTTATATGTATATATTTATGTACGTTCTCCAGTCCAAGCGGCTTGAAGGATCGTATCACATGGCGTTTCACTGGAGTAGCCTCAGTTATCGAAGTGATTATATTAATTTTAAGCAAAACGCTCGCGACCAGAATAAAAGCAAGGAAAATAATGATTTTTTTTTATTGCACCAATACAGGCACCTAGAAAGTATACCATTATAAAAATGCAGATAAGTGTAACACTTTTATGCTACTACTAGCCTTTGCCCGCGGCTACGCTCGCGTGGAATTTAGTCTGCCACATAAAGTTTGCAAGGTGGTAGAGCAATAGTTCAACCAGGGAGGCATCACCGCCGCACCTATTTCTACCGTGAAGCAGTTCTTGTGTTTCATTTGAAGAGTGTGCCTGCCGGCTCACTTTTATATGAGGCGATCATCATAGTCCTCGGGAGTAGCAAAGCATCTGTGATTTACTTCAGATTGAATCCTTGCCCTACTTCCTAAGGCGATTAACATACGGTACCGCTCACTGCCACGGTAGGCGGTGAAGCCGATCTCATGTTGTATTGGGGTCTAATAAATCCGTTGATGCCTCACAAACGTACACCGACTGGCCGCGCGGTCCAGCGGTGTTCTCATCACCACCATGTCTCCGCGCGAACGACAGTGCGGGGGGTCGGCGCCTCACACACGGGCTGGCGCCTAACCGCGCGGATCATCGTTGGAGCAAAAATGCATTTCGATGTCGAAAAGTTTATTTTGATGATCGGTCCATCCGCGCGTACAGGTGCGTAAACCGCCTTACCGCGCGGGGCACCGCTATTCGGTGCGCGGTGCCGTGTGTTATCGCCTAAATCAGTGTGTTCAAATTTCAAATCATAGGCACGTATATTAATTTGAATTAGTTTTGTCAGTAACAGATATTAATGCTTACTCTAAAATTAAAAGTTTTAAGAAAGGTTCTCAAAACCCCTGACGGTTACCAACGCGCAGTTGGCTAGCGTGGTCAACTACGACCTAAACAAATACAGTTACATTAAAAGGTCGATGACTTTGAATAAAATATTTAACCTTTCCGCTGTTTCATTCTCATTGACTTTTTTTCTTTTTTGTCGAGGGAGAAACCTTCAAAAGGTACGCCGTGGGATCGACGTAGGGTTATCTGGGATTCTTATAGCACCAGGACTCCGGGGTCTTTAAAGGAACGCAACAGGACTCCTCTGAGTGCATTGCCCCATCGGGCTCCTCCCGAGTGAGCGACTTGGCCCACCACACCATCTGGTCTTTACCAAGATATGCGACCACACGTATGCCACCGTCCTTCCCGGGATCGCCTGGCTGGAGGATTCAAGCTCCGTCCATCCTGCCTCTCACGATAGCATGCTACCACCCACACATGCTGACATCTTTCCCAAAGTTGCTGACTGGGTGTTTGGAGCTCTCCGTCTAGCCGCCCGCAACCCCGAAAGCTCCCTTTAAGTTGCCTCTTACCACAGACAGGGGATACCGTAGCCTTATTCCCGGAACTACAGAGACGTCATTGACACATTTTGCTCCGTGTTTTATAACCATTCAAATATTAATATCATACAACTTCGTTGTATAGGGCGGTGGCGCGCGGCGCGTACTGCCGGTCAATCAATTGACTACGCAATATGATAAACTCGTAATATCTTCTAAACTACTTATCCAATTTACATGGTGTAAAAGGCAGATTCAATCTTTATTAGATGCTTGATTTTTTGAAATCGTTTATTTTGATAAGGATTAATATTTAGTTTGTATAAAACCCATGGAAACATCAACTTGATATTTTTAAAATTTTCAAAGTATAAAAAGAGTTATTGTGGGTTATACATAAAATATAGACATATGCTGTCGCGGACTTTTATTTAGATCTATGTGAGCCAAACAATCCCACGTTACATTATATTTGGATATCTCCAACGGTTTAGGCAGCGTACGCGAAGATAGCTCTCAGAGCACAACTTTTTTTCCGACTAACCTGATATTTCTCGTTATATTATAACCTTATAAAAAAAATCATTACAAATTATAGCCCATGTGTTATTCTGATGTATAATACTGTAAAGTTTCAACCTAATCCGTTGAGTAGTTTTTGCGTGAAAGAATAACAAATACACATACATCCTCACAAACTTTCGCATTTATAATGTTAGTAGGATGTGTTATTCTGATGTATAACCTATACTACTGTAAAGTTTCAACCTAATCCGTTGAGTAGTTTTTGCGTGAAAGAATAACAAATACACATACATCCTCACAAACTTTCGCATTTATAATATTAGTAGGATTTGGACGCAAACTCATAAAAAGCATAAGCAAAAGTAAAGTTTGGGCTGTACGTTCATATGTAAGTAGTTAAGTCAGTTTCCCATATTAACAAAAATATTTGAAGTGTCTGACTGTAATTTACCATAAGTTTACATAAATATTTGTATTCATAGTAGAAGTATTTGAATTTACTTTGTTTTTGTTCCTTTGCTTTGTGATTGAAAACATTACGATACGTCGATGAAAAGATTCACCTTTTAATTTCCGATAAAGTTATTTGCAATTTATTATTAGTAAAACTCCTAACCTACCCTAACTAACTAACTCTAAGTATTGGCTTTTCTAAAAGGCTCCCTCGGTGAAATCGATACATATATTTGATTGGAATGAAAGCGCTATTCTCGGTTACGATGTTAAGACGCCTGTTTCGTTTATTGGGAAGCCTTATGATAGTTTTAGATATGAAAAAAAATGTGCGGAAAGCAGATGTGGGTGTAAATAAAATTGGCTTGTTTCTACAAAAACATAACGGACTGAAGCAATAGAAAATCGATACGCGTCAGTTGTTCACGTCGCGGTTCCTCTTTCTCTGTTTCGTCATTTTTATAAGATTCAGAAACAAACGAACACGCAGTTCACATATGGTAAATGGTCACAGCCGTTATTTTTCATGGACATCTGTGTTCACGAAGAATAAAATCTACCTGAATTCAATGACAAATATATTTCTACTCTTGAAGACTGAGATGGTCGCCTCATGTCGCTACCAAAGAAACCACAGAAATAAAACACCTATAATTCATTATACAAAAATCTCGAGACATTCTATACAATATTTATTCAGATCTAGGTCTGTGATGTCTACATTTATTCTCGTGGCAGTTTATATGATATTAAATCATCAAATTGTATAACTTAACAAAATTGTAAGTTTGAATAGTTTTTTTTTTCTCTTTTCAGTGAGTTGAAATAAAAGCCTATATAAACATTTGTTTAATATATTTTTCATTTGATAGCCATATTAGGAAACTTGCATAAAATATCAGCGGCCATCTCAAATTCATTTTTTTGTGGTGTATTGTGAATTATCATATCAGCGCCTTCATTTGATACCAATATTGGCCGGATTGTACAAGAATTTGTAATCATCCGTCCTATTTACATCGATATAGAGTAATTATAATCATATTTACAAGCTATTCAATAATATTCAATAATTTGATTTAATAGGTTTAAACAGAAATCATGACATGAAAAATCTAAATGATGAAAATAATATTTTATTACGTTTTCTAATTCTTTACAATTAAATATGATTTGCATGAGACACTCCCGGATAATCCCGCGTCTTTATCCGCTTCCATCCCGTTTACCTCGGTAAAGAGTATCTTATCAGTTAATTTAGGTTATAACCTAGGTGTGTAACAAATTTTAGCTAAATTCGACCAGTCGTTTCTTACGTAAAATGAAATGAAATGTCTTTATTTTGTATAGGCCTGCGGGGGCACTTTCAAATTGTCAGTTACATTTTTTTCTTACACTACCACCGGATCGGAATACGACCTCAACATCACAACGAAAAAAAAAACATTCAAACATTCTCACAAACGTTCGCATTTATAACATTAAAGGAATGATATAGGTAGTAAGATTTGGATATTTATAAATCGGTTATATAACTTTACCTATTTTTGGCATAAAGCCTTTAAGCATTTACATTTGGTTTGAAAGGTGTTTTTGCCGGCTGATCACCGCTCGGCGTCGTTTGTTATGCGGATTCAGATAGAACTTCTGTTTTTTTTTTTATAAAGTTGGTTATACACGTTAAAAGACGCAGTAGCAGAGACATCTTACTATCCTTTGCTATTTCAATATTATATATGTACAAAAAGTAAGCACATTACGAGCAGTGAAAAATGAAATATAGCATATCGTTAACTGCGTTTGTTTTGCTGACGTCACCACAGTCTATTGACCTTTGTACTTCCATTAGAATCTCCGTGGAGTAATGCAGCCTCGATAAATAATAAATTTCTGTCGCAAATAGTCACGTACGCTGATGTTAAGTAGTAAATTAGGTACAAAACATATCACGGATACAACCGATCACATCATAGGTACCAGAACACTAATTAAATAGTTACGTTTTTGGATATATTAGGCTGTACATATTGGTGATAGTAGATAATTTGGTGGTGATAAAAGAAATGTAGATAGGTGATTCGACTCAGGAGGCATCTGTTACACCAGTATTTGCCAAATAATAACATTGTTAAGCGCTGCTGTGTTTTGGTCTAAAGAATGTCTTAATCGTAACGTACAGGATAATGCATTATATTCATGTCAGACTCTGATTTTATCTGGGATTCATTACAGATTTTAAATACTACTTTAAAATTAAGAAAAATCTTCTTGGACGATTCTTACGATATCTACCTGAATATAGTAAAGTACGCGACCCAGGATGTCGGAGATTCGATACTAGAAGTTATAACCACTTACCGAATACAGTCATGTGTTTCGTTTTCGCGTCTTCTGCATAAAAAGTAGACACAACGCACGTGTAGTTCCCGGTCAAGTCGGTATCAACTTTCACTATGCGAATGGCTCGGTACATATGCTTAGGGTTGTTTGATGCTTTGTATGACAGATCCACTCTGTTTCTCAAGAGGGCGATGGCTTGTGGCGAGTATGATGCGATCCATTGGTATACTAGATTGTATCTGGTCTCGTAGAACCATTTAACCATTAGCCCGGTAGTAATATTCTCGAGCGTATATTCACAGTCAAGTGTAATTGTGTCTTGGACGCCGTATTGGATTATTTCTGGTACCGCCAAATTAATTATTTTTGCCCCCTGTAAATCTGAAACAAACAAAAAGCTTCAATTAAAGTTTTTACGCTGATGTTGTACACTTTAACAGACACAAGGTTTTTAATTATAAGTTGGACCTGAATTTGAAACGTGATATTACACAAATTCTTATCATTAGAACACAAAAATAGACTTTAGAAATAAAGGTATACTTCTAATATCGTAATTTATTTTCATTGCTATGTCACTTAAATTTGACTATGCAATCAGACCCCATGAACAACTTAAACTTACGATCGTTTTCTTACAGACTAAAATAAGAAAATAAAGGACCGATAAGGCTATATCAAGCAGTATGCTTAAAAAGTTTGATAAACACTGAGAACATAAATGTACTATAAATTATTAATGAAGAATGTCAATAAGAGACGGGTGGTTGTATTGCGGGGTTAAAGGGGGAACAGGTTAACAGAATCATAATTTCCGTTGTGACATCAGAGGCCTCAGTCTACATTTTTATGTACCAACTGGCTGACACTGAGTGAGTGACTGGGGTAACAAATGCCAACAAAACTTCTTCGTTGGCAAAATTTGCTCCAGTTCGTGCCGGGCTAAAAACATCATACTATATAAAGGATTGTATAGCTATAAAACATAAAACAAATCGGTGTAAAATATTCGTAATATTAAGTGAACCTAGTCTGCATAAATAAAATCTATGTGAATGCGTAATATTTTGCAAGCTTTTTATTAGCTTGCAACGTACCTATGTATGTTTGTCAGGCTGGACCCTTGTAACTGAATTTTGAAGCGGTTATCTATAACCGATTGAGCTGAAATTTATTTATTTATTATTTGGATCACCAACATACATTCTAATTGTTCTTACACTTACCTATAGGTAATCACATCATGCATATATTAAAATATATGTGTTTTAAATTAACAGAAAGTTTAAATATGTCTACAATTATACAGAATTAATATAAAATCAAATTTGATATACACGCTAAGTTTGCATGACAATGCATGTTTAGCTATATGACGTCATTGTAATTCCAATATGGCGAATGATCCATGTTAGCGGACTAGTTACTTTTCCTTCACTAACCCAGTATGGATATGAAATAAAAGGCCTTAATTTGTAGAATACAAAAAACTACAAGAAAAACAAATCCAAGATGGTGGCCATCAAAAATATGGTACATTACATACTTGTGTGCAACCCATGTAATATGTATGTTTTATTTGTAGAATAAACGATGTTACAAAAAAAAACAAATCCAAGTTGGCTGCCATAGAATAAAATTAAGAAAACATATTTTTGTGCAATCCACGTAACACGGGTGTAATATTGAACTGCTTAATTTGTAGAATACGAAAATCTACAAAAAAATCAAATCCAAGATGGTGGCCATCAATAATGTTGAAAATTATATACTTTTGTACAACCTAGGTGGGTTGTACCAAAGTATATAATTTTCAAGTGGTTGAAACCCAATATCAATACACTTGGAAAAAAATCAAGCTCAAGATGGCCACCCTCGCAAAAATATAAAGATTACATATTTTAGTGCAACCCTCCAAATATAAATGTAGGTATTAAATGTAAGAGTATTATGGCAAGGGAAAACTAAAAATAAGAAAATAGAATAATATTAAAAAATCTTTTTAACAAGAAGCTTTCATTTAAATGCACTGAAAGGAATAAAATAATATTCGTAGTAATCAAACCCATAATTTTGTTGCATTGTACATGATGAAAAAGCTTGTCGCGAGAAAAATTCATGACAAATGACAGACCAAGATCTGAGTAGGTAACTCTAATCTGGAAAGTCTTGGCATCATTAAATGATCGGAATCATTTTTTTGTGGAAGCGTTTTGGGGGAAGCATGCGGGAGTAGATAAAGAACTTACTCAATAGGTGACCATCTTATATCTCAGGAAACTTAACAAGTCTGCAATAAGCTTTAAGCACAAGCAGTGGCGTAGCTACCCTAGGATGCACCCGGGGCGCAAATTGGTAGAGTCCCCCATCAAAAGTCAAAAGCAATAAATTTTACACGATTTGTATATGTCATTGGTTAATTAAAAATATTTGTTTTTATGACAGTCTTGTGCACTCTTGAGGGATTCCTCGAATCCCACATAGAGCTCAGCTAGTGCTTGCGGGGGAATCATCGGAGAAGACCGCTGTGCTAGGATTTTTTTATGTTTGTAAATTGTTCTTAAATGGAGTGACGGGGTACCCAGCCCGTCACCCCAAAAAAGGTGACACCCGATGCGGAACTTAACCTCCCCCCATCCCGTTTACTACGCCACTGAGCACAACTCTCGTTTTATATCAGCAGTGACTACTTAGCATCTGGACTGACAGATGGACAGACTGACACCTAAAAGATGGACTGCATACAAGTTTCTATTGCAATATTGCATTGAATTCCACGCAGGCCATTCATACAATAAATTTCATTCAGGCGTTCCAATTTCCACTCTTAAGACGAAAAAATGCCAAACTTATCTATCAACTAAAAGGTCCTTCGTACAAGTTCCGAAGTTTAATAATTTACTTTGCATTTCTATAACTAAAATCTGTAAGGATAACCTTATAACGTGATTCGCGTTAGGAATTAATCTTGTCGACATTTCTTTTATACTATAGAGACGATCTGAGGCGTTGCAACTAATTCCTCAGGTATAGCAACCTATTTGTAGTCAACCTCATACAAAATTTTAATCTTAACTGTGGTTGATTACGTATAACATGCCTGAGCAGCAGTAGCCACTTATCATGAGACTGACTATTAGCTACTGCTATATTTTAAATACCCGGCTAAGTGTGAGACGGACTCGCGCACGAAGTGTTTTTTAATCTAAAAAAAAAAACGACAAAAAATTACGATTACCTGTATAGTTCGACCAGGAAAGTACCACCGCCACACCTATTTCTAGCGTGAAGCATTTCTTGCACATGGATGGAAGGGTGTAGTTGTCGGCACACTTTTATATGTTACGACCATCATAGCCCTCGGGATTGGCAACGCATCTGTGATTAACTTCAGATAGTACCCATGTTCTGTATGAAGTCGATTACAGATGTCCATGAGCGGCATTGGCCACTTACCATCAGGTGGACTACAAGTTCGTTTGCTACTTCAATCAGATAAAAAAAAAATAAAAGGAATATTCTATTTTAGTACTTGTTGTTACAGCACCAACATGGTTCTTGGAATACAGCCTGGTGAAAGACAGAAGGTCAGACAAACAGCGGAACCTTTGTAAAACCGTATCCAAATGGTAAAAATAGAACCGGGTTTTGCCCTTTGGGTTCCGTTTTTACCTTTTGGGTACGGAACCCTGAAAACGTAGAAGCACTTTCATGCATCGTATCTACTTTCAAATATAATGAGAAGATAATAATTGTATTGTCGCCGACATGTCCTTGAGTCCTTTGAGCTGGGCCCCTTGAGTTTATGCCCTTTGAGCTCACGAATCAACAAAAAGTTGGTCTGGTAAATTAAAGGGTTTAACTAACGAAGGTAAAGTTCTTTGTAGTTCCAAATAGCAGCACTATCACACTAGGAATGTATGCGAGTTCAACTGATCGTATAGTGCGGTATATTGCGAGTAAAATTCTGTGATAAAATAGGTCTATTTAATAAATTACCACTTTAGTAGGTTTCATTATAGTACAAGTTGCAGTCTCGTATTTAATTATACTGGGGTATTGTTAAACTTACTAAAAGTTTATTGTGGAAGACTGATTATTTAACAATCAGCTGTGCTTTAACTAACCAAATTTTTAAACTTTATAGAATTTGACAACTTTATAGAATTAAACGAATAAAATAAATAATTAAATTATAGTTCCTTCATAGTTAGTGAACCGGTTATACGTAATTACGCTCGATAAATGAGGTTTCGTCAACGGATCAATTAGGTCATCTGTAATTATTTGTACTCAAATAAAATTATCAACGAGGTATGTAAAACCATAATATCTATCTATATATAATATTAATACGTGAGCCAAAAACTTGTGAAGCATTTTTAAGTAATATGCCGCGGACGAATTGCACGGTTTTAGTGGACGTAGAGAAGCAGTGCAGAATGTTAATATTTTTTTCAAATAATGGTTTAAACATACATAAACTCAACTAAAACACATTACACACACTACCGTGCATTTGTCAAAAGGACATAAATAATAAACGAAATAGAACATTCAATGTCTTACTATGAAAACACATAACGTCAGAAATGTCAGTGTATTTGTCAAAATACCCGCTATTGCTTTTAAATAATTGCGGTTTAGCTAAATAAACCTCTTCTATATCTAACGGGTGTGTTCAAAATTACTTGTTACATTTTATTTGATTTGAGAAATATTCGTACTACTTTGGACAATATGAAGTTTAGTTTTTTAATTTAAATTACGGTTGAATTTAGATCTGACGGGGACTAGTATTTTTAAAACCATATTAATGTACATTTCAAAATATTAAAACTAAAACCCGACTGCTTAAAAGCGATTGATTGCCTTAATTTTCTGTGAATGCTTTTAGACGAGTCGAGTTATTTGTTATTTATTTAACGATATATATACATATGTACATATATTTGTCCAGGTAGAATTTTGAAACTGGAATTTGAATTCGAATTTTTTTTTTTCACATCATGGGTATGAAATTAAAGGACTCGCAAGAAGAAGATAGACTTTAACTTCGTCGTCAACCCATTATTGTCCCACTGCTGGGCACGGGTCTGCTCTCAGAATGAGAGAGTTTAGGCCATAGTCCACCGCGCTGGCCAAGTGCGAATTGGTGGACGACTTTAACTTAAATTAAACTTATTAATTTAATATGTCTTTTCGCGAGATTTACCTGTGTACTAACTAGTCATGCGTACTTATTTTAAGTTTTTTATAAAGCAAAATAGTTTCCCAAAGAATATGCACAAATTGCGACAATCGTCTGCTGCTTTATATGATAAAAAAAACCGCTTCACCCTGTAAAAAAATAACTTTTATCGCCTTTTTATACGATTTTAAGTTCAGCTAGGTCTTCATAGCTTTAAATATGGCATTTTACTGTACACAAGTGTAGTACTGTTGAAAGATGATACGTTTTGAATGTTTGTCTAACAAAAACAAAATAAAAATTGAGGTATTAAATTTACTTAGACCGGGAGTGGATTTATATGAATTTATAATTTTAAACTAACAAGTTAACAAATTACAATCCATAAATATACGTTATCGCGCTCGAAACAATAAGAACAACATTAATATTAATGATAAAAGTCAGACTCTTATTTGAATCTATCTTTCGTTCCCAAAAGCAAACTTGCTAAAAAATTCACAACTTACTTAAAATTTATTAGTACACTTTTAAAATGACAGAGTGGAAATAGATTTGAAAGGTGTATAACGAATTCATAAAGCGTAATGTTTTTCAGCACTTAAATTTTGGATTTTGGAATGTGATCTCTGCAATACTAATGCTTCAGATGGTCGACGAACGTGCCACGTACAAATGTATTGATACAATATAACAAAGTAAGTACATAAGAACGTAGATGGCACGAAGTCGGTATGGCGATTTGCAATTAATTCCAAACTTGACATTTACTTTTTCAGTTTAAAGATTATTTATCGGAACCAACACTTAATGAGTCGAAAATATTTCTTAAGCAATCAAATAATATAATACTTCTTTGATGGAAAATAGCCTTGATTCAACTAGAAATATATAACAAGTAAATTCACGTCCAACTCGAAAAGAAAGCGTTCAGTACCAAAAACATCTGAAAATTATTTAGCTATGGAATAAAAGCTATCTCGTTTATCCGTGTATTTATTTATTTAACTTATTAGATAATTAACAAAATACTATCTTTGGACAAATCAATAAATATTTGTGGCAAATATTATTATATTGAGCAATAACTTTCCTATTAAGTAGTTAGCTACGAGAGAAAAGTAAGCTAAATTCTAAGCTTGAGATAACTAGCAATTTGTTGACCTTAGGACTTGAAATTTTTCTATACAATGATGAGAGGCTGCCATCACGTTTTCTTCAAAAAATATTACCTACTTCCTATTACTGACTCTCTTTATCTATAGTTCCTTGTATTAATTTTATAAATACTAAATAATAAAACCTAAACATATTGGATTTGTTCTTAGGAATGCAAAAGACAAAATAAATAAATAAATAAAAAAATATTCAACTTAATACGTTCAGTTACGCTGCCAAGGCCTAAATTTTGATGACTCAAACTTATATATTATCGAGTATGCATTTGCATAAATCTCTATTCAGTTTTAGATAACATGATTGTATCAGTAGGTAATATTTAAAGATTGCATGTGCTTGGAAAACGTATCATGGGCAACCATTGTACAATAAAATAGTTGTAGAGAAAAGCAGAAATCTTGGAATTGAAGGTAAACTACCTTCTGTTACTTTTTTACAACAATTTCAACGTTAGAAAAATTTAATGAGACGAGGCCAATTTTAGAAGTGAGCTCTGCACTTGACAATCCGAGAGACGCTAGTTTGTGAAAATCCTAAACTTGTTTTCAACTTTACGTCGTTGAAGTTATTTTGTAGATTTAGTTATTTTTGGTTATTCTGTAATTTTCATTTGTTGTTTTAAAACATGATTTGTTTTACAAATGCACACATAATTTTCAATTGAAGAAGTAGGTAGAATCTTCAACTCATCTGACAAAGGTTATGATATCACAAAATAAATAACCTTCGTCAAACCTCTTACCGTCGTCCACAGTAACCTAATAAAGCTCCATTCTGTGCTACGTTAGTCTTTACCTCATTAATGTATCCAAGCAGGCAAACCCATAGTCGGGCTATCATTGTTATGAGCCTAGTGACAATGTCACTAATTACATGTCACAGTATACATTACAAGCGTCCAATGACACCTTCTGTTACAATAAGATGGATAGCACGCAATGTACTATGTTCAACCTGATTGAATAACTACGTAACATATTTTGCCAGGTCAAGCTTAAAGCTAAGGGAAGGATTACCTCAACCACATTGTCAGAGATAAGGCAGGCGTATAGACTCTAGAAGTTTGTTTGTCAATGCGAAGAGCGCGTTTATGTGTGCAGATGTGTGGTGAAAAGAACTTTATTCAATACAAGTAATTTAACTCATGACCTTGAACTTCTCTTATTTTACCCTTCTCTGCGTCGGGAAGGAGAGTATTTCTTTTCGGGCGTAATAATTATGTAAGATTGTATGTATGTAACGTTTATTCTTCAACCTCTGACGTGAATTGTTGTGAGTTTGACCGATATTTCTGTCTGTTTGTCTGGGGATCCGAAAGGCCGTTTTTTTTTCGTCAGTAAAGATGTCTGGTTCCTAAGCCATTTACTACGTAGACAGGTAAAGGTAAAGGAGTGATGAAAAGTGAAGTTGAAAAATCGAATATTGATATTTTAGTGGGGTAGCAAATGAATAATACATAATTATAGGAGAAATATTTGATCAAACATTACTAAAATTACTCCGCAATTATATTAGCTATATGAGTATTCCAAATTGATTATCACTGCTTTACAGTTTAGTAAAATGTCGTTAGGAAATCTAGAAGCTTTAAGATCACCGCACACAAGTAACCGGCCACAACCACAAAACACTTTCACCGGCATATTTCCTCCAGTTTCCATACATTTTATATGGACTCACCGCACATGATTGACCCTAGAGGCCGCAACGCATTAGTGTAGTGGTAGTATAGGTTTGTTAAATTTTGATTTATGTTTTTTTTTTATAAAAAGATCTTTATAAAAAGCACCAAAATTAAGGCTTCTTCATCAGAGTCCTTTAAGTTACTGCGCTCATGCGTTAACACGTTCAGTGCCATCTATAGCTTGATCTTGCAGTTTTTATCACGGTGCCAGCAAACCGTTAGGGCACGCTGCGGTTTGCTGGCACCGTCAAATAATTTTGTCATAATGACCTCGAGGAATCGTTCATGAAAACCATAGCGGCAGTGAACATGTTCAAAATAGTAGCAGCTACCGACCGAAGGTGTCGACCACACGCCTTAAGTAACTGAAGCCCGCGTCATATTCTTTTTTAGCGCCTTCTGGTTTCCCGTATCGGCGTTTATGGCTGCCGCGGGTGGCCCGTGTGCGGCAAAACTAAGAGTTTTCTGTAAAAAAAATTTTTGACAAAAAAATATCCACCGACTTCCATGCCACAAAAAAGTTAAAAATAATTTAAATATATTTTAGTTTAAAACATACTCAGTACTTAGGACATAGTTCTGAAGTCGGTGCTCGACATATTTCGCTGGACGACGGTAACTATGTCCTATATGAGCACCGACTTCAGAACTATGTCCTAAGTACTGAGTATGTTTTAAACTAAAATATATTTAAATTATTTTTAACTTTTTTGTGGCATGGAAGTCGGTGGATATTTTTTTGTCAAAAATTTTTTATTTCATGCTTTTTAGTGACGATATTCATCTATTTGTATTAAAATAAAATCGCTAAGTTTGCTTTGTGCATACACATATGCAAACATTAAATAAACATCAACATAAAATAACAAATTAAACATAAGCTTAGACACAACATACAACACTATCAATTCATACGAACTGAACGTTATATTAAATTTTTATTATCATTAATTTTTTTGTCAAAATTTTTTTATTTCATTTGAAGGTCAAAACTTTCATCTTGTGTCTTTGCTTAGTAATTTTAATACATACCCGTAAGCACCAAATAGCCAACTCCTATGGTTTAGGCTTGCAGTATTCTGCATCATCAGAATTGAGGAGTTGAAGGTCAAATTTTTCATCTTATATTTCTGCTCAGTAATCTTATAACATATACGTAAGCACCAAATGGCTTACTCTTGTGGTTTTGGCTTGAAGTACCCCTGCATCATCAGGGTTGAGGAGTTGAAGGTCAAATTTTTGTCCCATGAATTTGCTTATCAATTCCATTATATATTCGTAAACATCAAATGACCAACTTTTATAGTTCAGGCTAGCAGTACCCCTGCATCATCAGGATTGAAGAGTTGAAGGTCAAATTTTTCATAGTAAATACCTACTTAGTAATTTTATTCTATATTTTACTCAATTGGACTTCTGCAGCTAAGGTTCGGCAGACTATCACTAATTTTATTATTTTGCTCCAAAAAGTTTAAGATCCTATGATTAGAACCTTATCAAACTCTTATCAGACTACCCCTGAAGTACATCCTTTCTAATAAAAAAAGAATCATCAAAATCGGTTGGCGGGATATTGAGTTATTCATACATTTATCGGGCACATTGAAAATGCAAATTTAAGACTTATGCGTTTTTCTTATAGATGCCCTTGTCAAAAAAATACTAAAAAAAAATGGGACCCTATGACACGCACTACCTTTCAAATAAAAAAAAAATCATCTAAATCGGTTCACCCAGTCCGGAGAAATTAGGTAACAAATATAAAAAAAAAAAAAAAAAAAAAAAAAAATACAGACGAATTGATAACCTCCTCCTTTTTGGAAGTCGGTTGAAAACTATCTTAATGCTGTGTAATGTCCTTATTTGCACCTGGCCAACGCGGTGGACTACGCCCTAAAACTCTGCTCCTGAGTGGAGACCTGTTCTTCTCAATACGATGTAAGCGAAAAAACGGCAGTTTGGATAACATAATTTATTGGAACAAGAAGAAAGTGCTTTTATGTACTACAAACTAAAATACCCGAGCAGAAGTGATTGAAACAACACAAATATATTCAAACATTAAACGATTTAAACATATTTTAATTCAATTCCACGTGAAATCAGGTACCTATATCTTTGTTAACTTGGGAAGGATAAATAAGTGAACAAGTTTCTTAAAAAACTCCGACCAAGCTGAGCTACTGAAGTCTGCAAGGCATATTATTTTTTAATTTGATTCCCTAACCCAAGCTAACCCTTCGATGCTATTTATATTTAATTTCGTCCGAGCACTGGAGGCTATGTGTACGCATTGGAAATGTTTTGAACGGAATTCAGAGCACTTAAGATAAATGTATAGTAGATGGTACAAATCGACTTTATCATTTTTGTTGGCATACGATATAGATGTATTCCTTCTTAAAATTGAAGTGCCAAGCAAGGTTATAGTTCTCATAGTTAGTAATTAGACGCATTAAGTATATTTAGTTTGTTGAAAGTGTATTGAAATTTTGTAAGTTACAAACGTGTTTATTTGAACGGAAAAAAATCTTGGTACATTAGTACATATGTAATCCATTTTTAATCTCATATTGTCATGTGTAATGACCTTAAACTGATCTTATTGCGGAAGGGAGGAATCAGACGATAAGGCAGGTCGAAAACAATGCATCCTTAGTAGCTACATGTACTTTCTAGACATGCCACATTCATACAAATTCGTGTTTATATCGCAGAATATCATTTGTCTACGATCAGTTTGACAGAACGCAAAAAAAAAAAAAAAAAATAGTACCTACCATTGTATCTAGCGATGGGCAAGTCGAGTGAATTTACTCGAGTAAGTCGACTTGCAACCCGAACGAGTAAAGTCGACTTGAACTTTTATGAACTCGAGTAAACTCGGCCGACTTGAGTGGGCGAGTCGAGTAAATTTACTCGAGTAAGTCGACTTGCAACCCGAACGAGTAAAGTCGACTTGAACTTTTATGAACTCGAGTAAACTCGGCCGACTGAGTGGGCAAGTCGAGTAAATTTACTCGAGTATGTCGACTTGCAACCGGAACGAGTAAAGTCGACTTGCACTTTTATGAACTCGAGTAAACTCAGCCGACTTGAGTGGGCGAGTCGAGTAAATTTACTCGAGTAAGTCGACTTGCAACCCGAACGAGTAAAGTCGACTTGAACTTTTATGAACTCGAGTAAACTCGGCCGACTGAGTGGGCAAGTCGAGTAAATTTACTCGAGTATGTCGACTTGCAACCCGAACGAGTAAAGTCGACTTGAACTTTTATGAACTCGAGTAAACTCGGCCGACTGAGTGGGCAAGTCGAGTAAATTTACTCGAGTATGTCGACTTGCAACCGGAACGAGTAAAGTCGACTTGAACTTTTATGAACTCGAGTAAACTCGGCCGACTGAGTGGGCAAGTCGAGTAAATTTACTCGAGTATGTCGACTTGCAACCCGAACGAGTAAAGTCGACTTGAACTTTTATGAACTCGAGTAAACTCGGCCGACTGAGTGGGCAAGTCGAGTAAATTTACTCGAGTATGTCGACTTGCAACCGGAACGAGTAAAGTCGACTTGCACTTTTATGAACTCGAGTAAACCCAGCCGACTTCGGTTTAACGCGGTCTTACTCGTCGGGTCGAGTCGCGTGTCGTCGGCTCATCGTCGTATCACAAGTCAAGTCGCTATTGTTCGTTGATCGACTTGTTCGTTGAGTAAAATCCGTCACGTCGGCTAGTCGGCATGCAACTCGCCGTCGCCATGCATTCGACTTGTAAAATGTGTTAAGACGTTAAAGTTCGACTTGTTTGAATGTATTTACTCAGTTCGTAAGTTTCTGTTTCCGAGTTGTGTTCGACGGTCATAACGGCATTCGTGTAAATATGTTTTATGTTTTTATTAAATATAATTGTAGTATAGAAACATTATGTTTTTATTAATTATAACTGTAGTAAATGACTGTAGTATGAGGTGAATAATATTTCTAACAAAACCGCTGAGTCATTTTAACAGATTTAATGTGAAATAAAATATGCGACTGCATAAAATTCACTTTTTTGTTAACAATTGGCTTTTTATACATAATAAGTGATGTTGAATCCTACTGTTTATGTTTTTGTACCTAATTCACGTGGTATATTGATTTGAGTGGTGCTACTTAAGAACCGTTAAGTTTTGACTTGAACGGTGTTTTTCATTGACGATACATTATTGTACATTTAATTTTAAATATTAAAATTGATTGAGTCAGGGAGGTTTTAAGTTTAATGGATGACCTTAAGTTAAAAAAAAACTAAGTTAGCCGAAAAAGCTAATTTTAATGTTTTGTGTTTACTTAAATCTTTCTTTAAGTTTAGAGATACATTTTTTGTTAACTCGATATTATTACGTGAACAAAAAAACCGTCGGCTTTAAGGCCTTTAGCTAAAATTTACAGTCGGGTATTTTTAATAATTTCTTAAATTAAGTTTTTTTATCTGACTTCGTCGGAAGGAAGGTGACATTTTTCACTTGCGACTTGAGTTACTCGAACAAAATATTAGTTCGTATAACTCGAGTAATACAGACATTGTAAGCAACGACCAACGTTACATGGGATTTTTGGCATCGTCGACTTGCAACTCGAGTAAACTATTACGTTTGTTCGATTACTCGAACGTCGACTTGTAAAAAGTGTTACTCGGCCCATGGCTTCGAGTAAAGTCGAGTTGCAACTCGAGTAATCTGTTACGTTTGTTCGAGTAAGTCGACTTGTAAAAAGTGTTACTTGGCCGATGGCGTCGAGTAAAGTTGACTTGCAACTCGAGTAAACTGTTACGTTTGTTCGAGTAAGTCGACTTGTAAAAAGTGTTACTCGGCCGATGGCGTCGAGTAAAGTCGACTTGCAACTCGAGTAAATTGTTACGTTTGTTCGAGTAAGTCGACTTGTAAAAAGTGTTACTCGGCCGATGGCGTCGAGTAAAGTCGACTTGCAACTCGAGTAAACTGTTACGATTGTTCGAGTAAGTCGACTTGTAAAAAGTGTTACTCGGCCCATCGCTAATTGTATCATTGTACCATTGTACCATACTAAAATAACTGATTATAGTAGCAAACAAGCATGCGTACATCTGATGTTAAGTGGTCACTGCCGCTTTGTTGCCAACTTTGTTTCCATCTTCAAAATGTCTTTATTTTGACTACGCCTACGAGAACCTCAGTGTACGTTGGTAGAGCGGACGTCCGGAAAAGCAGGTACATGAAGTACCTCGGCCTAACAGTGGAAAGCCGCTGGTGTTTCGACGAGCTCTTCGATCATCTCGTCCCCCAGATTCTCAAGGTAGCGAGCGGGTCCAATGCACAGACTGTTGCCGAATCTTGAAGGACCAAGTGAAGAAGTCCGCCGTGGTGCACTTGATTGCGCTCTACGGTGCGCTGGTGTTGTCTGGTAGCCAGCGCCGCGCATAAAAGTTAAACTCCGCGCAACGTACGATCAAACTTCGGATCGCCCGCGGTTATCGTATCGTTTCGCACGAGGTGGCGTTTTTAATGGCGCGGCTTTTGCCTCTGGACATCCTGGCGGATATGGACGCTCGGATTTTCTTTAAACGTCCACGTTCTCCGTCAGGGGACTGAACCCTTAAACTTAGGGACGATTGAATAGCTTTGGAGAGAAGCCAAATGGCGCATTCTGAGGTGCTAGCGTGAGCGACTCGAGGAGCCACACAGCATGGCTGTTTCGGTCAGTATCTGAACAGGATAGGGAAACAGGTGACAGCCCTCTGGCAGCATTGCGGGCACGACGAGGATTCCGCACAACTGCACACGCTGGAAAACTGCCCAGCTTGGGAGTCTCAGCGGCGGATCCTCGTCCAAAAAGTTGGAGCGGACCTTTCTTCGGTAGCCGTCGTTGCGGTGATAGATCAGCGGCGAGAGGCCTGGAAGGGCATGATCACATTTTGTGAGGACTCACTAATTACTACTTATACTATTATTTAAAGCAGACAGGTCTTTAATTTTTTTTTTTCTAACTAAAAGCCTAAAATATAATTTAACAGCTTTTAAACAGTCTAAGGATAGCTTATATATTGTCATACCAAACGTGTTTGAAAGAATGGAATCGTTTTCCTCTAATGTAAATCATTGTGGCATCCAAGTATTATTAAATGAAAGTTATAAAACGTAATAAAATAAATCTCTACTTATCCCAAATGAAACGGCTTGCCATAAAATGAGACCAATCTGAGCTCGTAAAAGGGAAAAAGTACTTCAATACACCAGAAATCTTTAAAGATTTCTTCGAAAAGAGGATCTTAGCAAAATATAAAATGACAGGGATTGGCATAAAGACAAACAGTACAGATGATAATTTGGGAGAATGTAACGAAGCAATAAATAAAAAATCCTAGAGATTTAGTGGTAACATTGTTGTGGGTAAATTGAAATTTGTCTTGATCCTAATATATGTTAGTTTTTCTTTTTAAATATATAGACGAGTTTAATAAGCATAATAATATACACGATTAATGACTAAGGATGCAATTCACTTGATGGTAGGTGACAGCAGCACTTTATGGACACCTCTAAACCACTATATAACAAAGGTTATACCCAAAGCCAATTGCAGATGCCACTCCTGCTGAGTGCTTTAGTTTAGCCAAGAGTTTAGGATCTAGCTTTTATTACCTATGTAAAAACAAGATAGTATAAAAAAGTTATACTAAGAAAAAAGAGAAACCCGCTGAGTTTCTTGCTGAATTTTCTCAGTTGAGGTAGTATACCGATCCAGTGGTAGTTTAATAAAAAAATTAAAAGTTTTTTTTGGTCTTGAGGGTGAAACCATTAAAATGTACCCGACGCCTTGAGAGCGACGAAGGATTATGTGGGATTTTTCCGCGCTAAAACCGTACAAAGAGGACGTCGGGATCTCCGAAGGAACGCAACCGGGGTCCTCCGAAGGCGTTGCTCCATCGGGCTCCTCCCAGGTGAGTTCCTGTGTCCAACACTCCGTCTGGTCTTTACGATGATATGCGACCACATATGCTGCCGTCCTTCCCGAGGACGCCTGACCAAACAGTTCGAGCGCAGTATATTTATCCTCTTTCCTCTAGAAAGTTGGTTAAAATTTTATGGATAAAAATATATATATACTGTTAGGAATGAGTAGCCATGTAGTAGCTATGTCAGACCAGAACTATATAAGGCAGGTAGAAGGCTGTCTAGAGACACTTTATTACCGACCGCCTAAGGCGAAGTTCTGCTCGATTGGCCTCCAATCATTTTATTGTTGTGCATTAATTGTTATTTCCATTTATAAGATTTTAGTTGTTTAAATATTGGGTTAAAAATAATTACGTTTGGATTTTATCTTTTTTTAATAATAATTTTACTAATATAATGGAATTAGTAGACCGTTACCATATGTGACGTACATATCATCATTAAATTAATACGTGAAGCAAAAATTTGTGACGGATTTTTAAGTAATATGCCGCGGACGGATTAGTATGAAATTTTGCACGGTTATAGTGGACGTAGAGAAGGAGTGCAGAATGAAATAATAACGCTATAGGAGATAAATGGAACAAAAGGTGCGTTATTCCTTTCTTGCCATATCATTCGAAAATAGGCGATAGTTTTTGAGAATGTTTGTATGTTTGTTATTCTTTTGGACAAAAAGTACTGATCGAATTTAGTTGAAATTTAGAACATAGTTTACAATACATATACACATATTATATCTTAGTATACTTAATTTTGGTCATAAACTATCTCTATATAGCAATAAATGTGATCCAAACGGGCGGAACAGCTTGGAAGAGAAAGTGTTAAATACTTTACGTAACTTGTTCATGTAAATTTCAATTTTCCTATTTTACTTGATCAATATTTTTTCTTTCATGGTATAACGGAATTGTATATCTGCATTGTAATATAAAATGAAAAGGAGCTCTTCTGAAAACAAAACAACGCAGCCTCTTCAGGAGTGAAATTTAAAAATGATACTAATTTTATTCAGAATTACCAGATAACGCTCGAATTTCATGGTTATGGGAAAGACGCTTAGTATTTTCACTGGCTAGAAAAAATTGAAAATAACAAATTTGCGCTTTGAAGAAGCCAAGTCGGCAAGATCTCCGTCTGCCTGGTTAAGATAAGGACTGTTTACAACGGGTCAGCCGCCTTTGGTATGTTTTTCAACATTTTTATTGATCCTATCGCGGATCTGTTGGCGTTACTCTTATCTTCAACCTCCAGATAATGGTTGAATATTTAAATATAAACACTTGCTGCCTGAGATGCTGTTGGTTGCTGGTAGATCATTTTAAGAGATATCTGACTAGTTTTCGGGACTAACAACGCATTTATAACAGATTTTAGATACAATTTTATTCTTTGTTATGTTGCTTATATTACACCGTCATTATCAAATTTTACTTGAGTTTGCAATTTTTACTTTGTATATTCAATAATTATTTCCTGACGGTGTGTAATTGAACTATCTATTCTTGGTGCAGACGCCCATTGCTTTACAGTTATGAACTTTTGAAAATATGAATGCGTGACGTGATTAAGTTGAATAGACCCTATATATATTTTATATATTTTCGTCATAAGAAATAAATAATATCAGACGCCATATTTTTTCACACATTAGTCAAATTAGCACGTCACCTGACAACGGCAACGGTTCAAATGTTCAAAGACTATCATCACGTCACACCAAATTAAGCTAAAAAAGTTGTTTCATTTGAACCTAATGTATTATTAAATTTCAGTCACACTTTACCTATGGCCCTCCATTGCCTCACATTTTCAAGTGCCGCAGTTCCAAAAGGTCACGATATATTATTTCCCAGCGGAAACCCCTGAGCTGCCCTGAGCTATTAATAACGGGTTTTCTTTGCCAACGCTACATGCATCTGACAGTAACGATCGCACTTTTACTGTCATTTATCGTGTCGACCGCTTTTTTTATTTAAATTTTTCTTCCTGTGAACTTCTCTTAAATTCGTTTCGCCTTTAAGAATTCCATTTTTCAC
Source organism: Spicauda simplicius (assembly GCA_949699795.1). Lineage (NCBI taxonomy): Eukaryota > Metazoa > Arthropoda > Insecta > Lepidoptera > Hesperiidae > Spicauda > Spicauda simplicius. Next base: position 3,887,228 of record OX453057.1, on the reverse strand, counting down.
GTCAAGTGGGAAAATTATGCAAACAAGAGAAATCTTAGGTACAAATTATATTTCACTGTGTAATTAATTCACGTTACGAAAATCATGACAAATTAGGAACGTTTCTTAGTAATTAAACATTTACTAAATAATATTATTGAAGTGAAACTTCTCTGCATGCTTTCCACTTTTGAGGGTTTTTTTTTTACAAATGAAATGCGACACAATAGGACGGTTTTTATTGGTTGACGCAAATAGAGCTCGTACTAACGTGCGAGTTAGACAAAAACAACTAATGAAAAACTGCTAGAATATCATTAGAATACAAAGGTGATTTTCGCCAATAACTGTAAGAACACGATAGTTCCAATTTTAGTTTTATGAAATCTAAATCTTTAGATTATTATATAAATAAACAAGATTTAAAACTTAATTTGTGCACTCAGACATTTTTTATTATTAAACAGTTTTGTTCATGATTTAAGATAACACGAAAACCCTATGGCTATTTTGCTTTTAGGCGTTTATAATAATAATGGAAAAAATATAAAAAAAAAATAAGTTAAAAAGAGAAACCCTTAAAAATATTTTAAGTAAACCCCCACAAAAAAATTAACAAATAGTTTAGTTTAGTTTGTTACAAGCATGTAGCACCGTAAGGTTAAACTTGAAAATAACCACACCAAATCAATTTAAAGGCTACCAAAACCTATATTACCTAGATTTTTTCAAAGAAACCAACCATATCAGTCGAGTAAAAATCGTTAAAGTCGATTATGACAGTACCACACTTAAATTCGATAAAAAAAGCGAAGTAACATCGTCAGAGTGTCTGGCTACTTTCCTTTCATGTTTTTCCACTGCTCGTCGAGGTACTAAATAATTTAATTTAGGTATCAAATAGTATCAAAATGGTATTAAATCTTATTAGTCTCCAAACAAAAAATATCGCACTTGGTCCAGGGGGCTCGTTACAGACCGTGTTTTTAAGCACAAGTTTAGGTTTTACTAGCTCACCGTTAGCGATACATGAAAAATGATAAAGATCTTCTAAATAGAAAACTAAATTTTAAACTTCGTGCCATCAAACTAAACCTAAATATTGTAAAAACAAAATCAAAACTGCCTAATATGTTGATTAGTTAAATAACGATTGAGTAATAGACAGACACATATCATTTTACATATTAGTTTTGATTTCGATATTTCGCGCTATATAAAGATAGCGAATTTTTTTTGATATTTTTGTCACATAGCAAAGCATGGGTAATTCAACTAATATATACGCTCCCATAGTAGAATAATTGAGGGACAAAGTGTAGCATATCTTGTCCATCAACTTATTTAATCAAATGTAAGGCAAGATACTGGTGCTAGCTTTTTATGCCATATAAAAACGTGTTTTTTATTTGTAATATTGTAAAATATAGTATGCAAATAAGAAAGACAATCCCGCTGAGTTTCTTCCCGGATCTTCTCATTTGAGGTCGTTTTCCGATCCAGGTAGTGTGAGAAAAAAATGTAACTAACAATTTGACAGTAAAGCATTTACCCGGAGGCCTACACATAATAAAGATATTTATTTTTATCAAATTCTTAGTTAATATAATGGGCGATTATAAGTTTATTGTTAACTTGACTAACGTTACCAAGCGTAACTATAAAAAATATAACATATCAATAGTTTGAAAGGCTAAAGTTGAATTTTGGCCTCTTGCATCCTGCGGATTATACTCAAGGATTCTTTTTGCTAGTCTATTAGTATGTTGCATAAGAGCTGTTGGATTTGCACTAAACTTGACTCGATGAGCTACTAAGGTCACGAATACTTCTAAGGTAGAATATTCTCTTCGAAGACACTTTGTTCAGACAATAGTTTCCCAATGTCGATAAATGGACCTCTAATCTAATCCGCAATACGAAATGCAACTAAATTGTACATACTTCACTACCATTTGAACTATTCCAATCACCACAAATAGTTCCCAGTTTGATAAATCCTATTGAACTGGTTTTCCAATACGATATCATAGTTGTAATAGTTTGATAGGATTCAATTGACTAAAATTTAATGGTACTACAAAATTGTTTCAAACTTATTTTTGGCAATAAATTTAATGACGTCTAAACGTTATATTACCGGACAAATCCTTCTATTTAAGTATAGGTTTAAGTCTTTTGTTACAAAATATACACCACACGTTCGCTTCCAGTGGTAGTCAATGGAGGAAACAAAAGTGAAAATCCAGAAGTATTATAAAAGCGTCTTCATGTGCAACATCAATGGATCCTGGGATGACAAGCACCTGCGAACATTGAGATGAGCCCTCATTCAAGCAAGCCTATGTCAAGTGGATCTGAAAAGGCTGAAGGCTGGATTGCTAGAGATTAATAGTGAATGTAAAGAGCACAAATTATTATAATTCTAGAATATCCGCTGTACTTAAATTAGAATACTAATGTAAATATTAATAAAAACATTATGAACGTACTTATCGCTTACTTAAAAATGTAAAGATAATTAAAAAACGTGGAGTATTAATTTAATTAATTTAAAATACATATAGCCTAAAAGTTTCGTAACTTTTGAAATAGCCTTATGTAACGCAAGTCGTAAGCCGAGGATTACCGGTATCCGCCCCTTATCTTTATCATTATAAGCCCTCGATTAGGGCTTATTATTGTGTGACTTTAACTGAATAAACATACAAATATTCATTACATTATGAAAAATAATTAAAGGTAAGTTGAATTCAACTTTCAAGACTCTATTACATTCGGGAGTAGCAGCGCACCGGTGATTGACTACTGATAAAAGTCTTTTTTATAGTGTCTTCCAGATGTCCAAAGGCGACAGTGACCGCTCATTATTAGGTGGACTATATGTTCAATTCTTACTTCAATCTTATAAAAAAACATTAGGTATTTGTTTTTTGTCAGTTATAACTCAAGCTACGTCATGTGTGCCTATAAATTGATTTAGTATGAGTTTATTAATAAATGCTAAGCCTCAATCGTCTATTTCTCGAGCTAAAATAGAAAGATGCCTTTTTTATTAATTAAAAGCGAAAACGCGAATGAAGAACAACGTAGCGTTTTGCTGCACGAAAATATCGTTGTTCCTAAAATGAAAACGAGCGCAGAATGTAGGTCACACCGTCCTGAAGTAACTTACGTAGATGTAGAGGCTTGGCCCAATTTGCTAGAAACGTCGACTGACGACCGTATTTCTTGGTAAGTTAAGATTTCTGGACAGTAAGTTTTATGGAAGCAGTGAAAGAACTCCAAAGTTTATTTTAATTGCGATTTAGAACAATATGTATGATAGTCATAATAGTATTCATAATCTTAAGCTGTGTTTGATGTACCAAGTTACCGCATCATGTTGCACTTATATAGAGAAAAAGAAATGATAATTTGCGTAATAAAACAAATATTTTATAATTGACACACAACATAGTTTGAATTGGATGTAGAAGATTGAACATTGATATAGAAGTTACTTATATATACAACGTAGACGAGCACGAGAAAGAATTATTAAAATTTTACCTACTTGTTGGCGAAATAAGAGATGGAAGTTCATACGAAAAATTCTCGTTAAAATTATGTCTAAGGTTAAAATAAAGTAACTTTCACACTATAATAAAAATGTCATTGAATAGTTATAAAGCATAATAGGGTGAAATATAAGTTAATCATAGAACAAGTAGTTTACTGTAAAATCTTATATGAACTATCTTATATGTAAAAAATATGTATTGCAAAATTGCAAAAGGGAATTATTCTAAGCATGGATACATGTTTATTTTGCTTTTCCTCCAGAATGGCTGAATGGGTTTGAATAAAGATAGGTACACAGGTACACAGATAGATTATAATCTGTAATAATTTATAGGCTGTTTACTATACAGAAAAAGTGTTGATTCTCGTGATATAGACGTTTTTAGGTGTTCATAGACCAAATTTGCTGATGATATTTTACAGTGATAGTTCAGGGGTCAGAAAATGCAGAAAATGCAAAGGTACATTAAAAAGAAGTATACTGAAAAGGAGTAAATACATTTGTACGCACATTTCAAGTAGATAATTTAAGCATTGATTGAATACCAAAAAGGGTCGAGAGTATTTTTTTCGTTTATTTTAATGACTTGTGTGTGGCGTTATCTTTGCCTTATAGAAGTACCGCCACCGTCGGTTCAGAATATTACAGTTTAAGAAAAAAACTTTTATTTGGTTCGTATTGGATGTTTCCTATGGCGATTACTACCAATCCTCACGGAAAAAAGTGCATGCGTACAAAATACACATGTCAGAAGTGAAACTTTTTTGTGCAAGCCAATTTTAAATCTCATTTATATTTATGCTAATCTAAAGCTTTATATTTTCGATACTGAATTATACTGAAAGATATTAGTTATTACAAGTGTTTTGCTTGCTTAAAAAATAGAGCAACTTTCGTATCATATTATAGAACTAGCTGTTGCCCGCGACTTCGTCCGCGTTTCCGTTGTTTTTCGTAAAAAAAAAAGTAGCCTATGTTCTTCCTCACGGTTCAGTGGTTTTGATATAACAGACAGATTAACTTTCGTATTTTAGTAGGGAAATATAATATGTCATATCTACAATACTGTTGAAAAATATCGCAATACGGAACCGCACAATATTATTGTTAATAGCTTTGCCCGCGACTCCGCCAGCGAGTAACTCCTTGTGTGTTATTGAGTTAATGTATTGGTAATATTGTTTAGATCACGTTCACATGAGGCTTAAGAACCTTTTTTATTTTTGTTTTCGAGGGGGAAACCTTCAAAAGGTACCCGACGCCGTGGGAGCGACGCAGAGTTATGTGGAATTTTTACCGCACTAAAACCCCCCCGGTGGCCGTCTTCGGTGCTATAAAGAGGACTCGGGCTCCTCCCAGATGGGCGGATGGGCCCACCACCCAATCTAGTCTTTACGGCGGTATGCGACCACACATATCGCCACCTTCCCGGTATCGCCTGGCTGGGCGGTTCAAGCTCCCACTCTAGCCGCCCGCAACCCCGGAAGCCCCTTTTAGTCGCCTCTTACGACAGGCAGGGATACCGTAGCCCTATTCTGATCATGCCGAAGGCTTAAGTACTTATATAACGAAAATACTTCAATGCAAAGCTTCCGGGTAAACTATGTTGAATGTTGATCCATCCGGCACGTGAACGTAAAGATTTTTGGAACTACTGACCCGGGAAAGAGCGACGTACAACTGACCATGCGAGAAACAACTGACACCGAGATCTACTCCAGCAACACGAAAAGTCTGCCCTTGAGACTTATTAATTGTCATTGCATAACACACCGATACTGGGAATTGCGTTCTTTTAAATTGGAATGGAAAATTATTAGGTACTAAGGGAATTCTGGGAATAAAGACGGTTTCTCCTGCACCGCCTGTTAAAATTTGAGCCTCGATTATATTTTGTTGCAACCGGGTTACTTTTAGCCGAGTTCCATTGCAAAGTTGTGGTGGTCTTAAATTTCGGAGCAGAATAATCGGAATGCCAATTTTTAAACAAATTTCATGAGAAGGAAGTCCGGGCATATTTAAAGAATTTAAAAATTCTATCGGGTAGTTAGTGGCGTCTTGTTCATTTCATGTATAACTTTGGTGATTCTATACCGATTTCTATGATTATTTTACATGGAATATAAATAATGTTAACTTTTTTAATTAGGGATGGATGACTTAGAGTGTTATAAACGTAAGAGTATACAAATATATATTTAGAAAGCTTCGAACTGCTAAGCTAGCAGGAGTTACACGTGTTATTGTGAGTCAACCATTAACGATAGAAATATGGTGTCGTAAAATATATTTATATAATTTTAAGGAGAACATTTTCGTCATACATGATTTCTGTGTAGCTTTAACGGTGCACTGCCTACTCGTTCTCAATTCCAGCTTTTAAAGTCATTTTCATTTTCAATTTTTCATTTTTCACTTTTCACTCTTCACTCTTCACTCTTCACTCTTCACTCTTCACTCTTCACTCTTCACTCTTCACTGTTCACTGTTCACTGTTCACTGTTCACTGTTCACTGTTCACTGTTCACTGTTCACTGTTCACTGTTCACTGTTCACTGTTCACTGTTCACTGTTCACTGTTCACTGTTCACTGTTCACTGTTCACTGTTCACTGTTCACTGTTCACTGTTCACTGTTCACTGTTCACTGTTCACTGTTCACTGTTCACTGTTCACTGTTCACTGTTCACTGTTCACTGTTCACTGTTCACTGTTCACTGTTCACTGTTCACTGTTCACTGTTCACTGTTCACTGTTCACTGTTCACTGTTCACTGTTCACTGTTCACTGTTCACTGTTCACTGTTCACTGTTCACTGTTCACTGTTCACTGTTCACTGTTCACTGTTCACTGTTCACTGTTCACTGTTCACTGTTCACTGTTCACTGTTCACTGTTCACTGTTCACTGTTCACTGTTCACTGTTCACTGTTCACTGTTCACTGTTCACTGTTCACTGTTCACTGTTCATTTTTCATTTTTCATTTTTCATTTTTCATTTTTCATTTTTCATTTTTCATTTTTCATTTTTCATTTTTCATTTTCTTTTTCATTTTTCGTTTTTCATTTTTCATTTTTCATTTTTCATTCACATTTTTCATTTTTCATTTTTCATTTTTCATTTTTCATTTTTCAATTTTCATTTTTCAATTTTCATTTTTGATTTCATTTTTCATTTTTCATTTTTCATTTTTCATTTTTCATTTTTCATTTTTCATTTTTCATTTTTCATTTTTCATTTTTCATTTTTCATTTTTCATTTTTCATTATTCATTTTTCATTTTTCATTTTTCATTTTTCATTTTTCATTTTTCATTTTTCATTTTTCATTTTTCATTTTTCATTTTTCATTTTTCATTTTTCATTTTTCATTTTTCATTTTTCATTTTTCATTTTTCATTTTCATGTTCATTTTCGTACAGATAGATGACTGAGTTATAAACGTAAGAGTAGACAAATATAATCAGAAAGCTTTGAACTGCTAAGCTATCGGGAGTTACACGTGTTATTGTGAGTCAACCATAAAAGATAGACATATGCTGTCGTAGGATATTTTTTAGATAATTTTAAGGAAAATATTTCCCTCATACATGATTTCTGTGTAGCTTTAACCATTAAGGTTGCACACGCGACAGAAGCTTAAAAAAGTAACTTCTCCCGTTTTCCCAACATTTCCCTTTACTGCTCTGCTCCTATTGATTGTAGCGGGATGAAAAGTATACTATAACCAGCCCAGGAGTATAAAGAATAATCGTACCAAGTTTCGTTAAAATCCACTGAGTAGTTTTTGTTTCTATAACGGTTATACAGACAGACAGACAGACAGACAGACAGACAGACAGACAGACAGACAGACAGACAGACAGACAGACAAAAATTTTACTGATTGCATTTTTGGCATCAGTATCGATCCCTAATCACGCCCTGATAGTTATTTTGGAAAAATATTTCATGTACAGAATTGACCTCTCTACAACTTTATTATAAGTATAGATTACTGTAATATTAATGTCTTTGCTTAATCGCAAAAATCTCTTTACCAAATGTGTATTCAAAACTATCAACCTCGCGATATAATGTTCGTATAATATCAGTCATTACTTCACCGTTCTGTACCTTTTATATACCTGTGATATCCCAGAATCTGAAAATAATATCTTCGCAACTTTTGCTGATGATACTGCCATCATAGCTGTGGGGGATAATCACGCTGAAGCTGCGCAGAAATGTCAAATCTCTATCAACAAAGTAATCAATTGGACGAGGAAGTGGCGAGTGAAGCTCAACGAAAACAAATCAGTACATGTTGATTTTACAAATAGGCGTAATAATTACCAACCTATATACATAAATAATACACCTTTACCACACGCAAATACAGCCAAATATCTTGGCATGACTCTTGACGCGAAGCTGCGCTGGAGAGCTCACGTCAAAAAAAAACGGGACGAGTTGGAGCTCAAATACAGAGCTATGCATTGGCTGCTGGGGAATCATTCCTCCCTGTCTACATATAATAAAATATTATTATATAAACAAGTCCTAATGCCAGTATGGACATATGGTATTCAACTCTGGGGTTGTACCAAAAAAAGTAATGTAGAAATCATTCAAAGATTTCAAAACAGGGGGGTTTATCGAGGGGTATTGCTAATGCACCTTGGTATGTAAGAAACGAAGATCTACATCGGGACCTTCAAGTACACCTTGTCAAAAATGTAATTTATAAATATGCAGAATGTCATCAAAAAAGACTTCATCATCATGTTAATATCGAGGCCATCCAGCTCCTCGATACGACGGACCTAGTAAGAAGACTCAAACGGACTAAGCCCTTTGAGCTAGTGATATAACATAGTGTAGTGTTAGTGAAATAGTGAATTAATTTAAATTATAGAACACAAGAACAATGTGTCTACCCCTTTATGTTAGAACAAAGAAGTGCAGTGTCAGTGGACGCTTCCTTCAATAAACAATTATTTAGCAGTTTAAGTCAGATTAGAATTACTCATTAGCCTTATATAAGGCTAGATTGTAATTAATATGAAGTACCCTATTATTATTCGGTACTTTATATATAACATAAAAAAAAAAAAAAAAACTTCACCGTTCTAAACGCGTAATGACAATATTAAATTAAAATCTGCGATTAAGACGTAGCTCATCTTTTGGATTGAATCTCATAATGACTTTGAGCGGGAAGACAGGGAGTTGTTATAGGTTAATTTAAAACGTTAATAATCTTAATCCCTTAGTTTGGTTATATATAGAAGTTTTGCAAAGATACTAATACTTAGCAAGGGCAATGAAAAAATTATACACAAATTTGCTACTTCTTAATTTTTGACAAATGCCGCCGGGCGAATGCCTGTGAAGCGCCGGGCTCCGAAATTTTCAGTTCGAAGTATATGTATTTCACGTGATCATAACTGTACGTGATTTAGAACACTTTTGACGAGACGCAGAGAACCGCACTCGTTAATTATTATAAAGTATTAAAGTAGGTAAGGGCTAACGGCTAAAGGCTAACCTGCCCTTGCACTTGATTTTAAAGCTAAAATATTTAATATTTTATTATGTTCACAAAAACTACACGTATCATAATAATTAAAGTTGGTAGAATCCTCTAAATTTCGTATCCAGCGTCACTTCCCCTAACACCTAATTCTACATAAAAAGCAGTTACGTTCAGATGTGTTCTGGCATAAAGTTTTTGGTAAGGAAGTTCGGGCCCAGCCGCCCATCTGGGAGGAGCCCGATGGGGCAACGCGCTCGGAGGATTCCGGTTGAAGTCGTTTCGAGATCCCGGAGTCCTCGTTTTCAGCGCCGAGGACGGCCACCGGGGGGGTTTTAGTGCGGTAAAAATCCCACATAACCCTGCGTCGCTCCCACGGCGTCGGGTAAAAAAAAAAAAGGAAGTTCGGAAGACATACTTGTGCGAGAAGTTACAACCTTCCTTAGAAGTAGTGGTGCAACTGTGGCTGACTTCAGATAGGGCTCTTTTCTTCTCTGTTGAAGTCGTCACATGCCGTCGTTCTACACGGGGTTGCTTGGCTGGGCGGTTCGAGCTCCCACTCTTACCCCCGGAAGCCCCTTTTAGTCGCCTCTTACGACAGACAGGATACCGTAGCACTTTTCTGATCCCGGAACTAAAGAGATAAATTTATCTACAAATTACCGGTACCATAAACGATTTACCTGTTGTGTTTTTCGTTGTTTTGATTCGTCATATAAAGAAAAGCGAAACCTTTGTCAGTCTGTTCATCGCCCGTTTGTGATGGCAACGGCGATTCCTGCTTTGCATGATTGTTATAGCCTCCATTTGTTTAAGATGAGAGGACTGGATACATTTGCACAAACTGTACAAGAAATACATTGGCTTAGGAAACTAAATTAAGGACTATAGTAGGTTGTGTGAGTAAGATGTCAATCAAACTGTGTTAATACAATGCGATATAAATGTATTATGAAAGGCCTAACACATTTGACTGCTTGCCAAAACAACTGTTCAGATTTATTTGTTTAAGCACAAGTATTTGAAAATAATAATATTTAATATGAATACATGGATCAGAATATCGATGATATTATGACCTTGGAAGATTCGCTTAGGAAACTCAGCACAATGTCAATATACGGTCCTAATAGTTGCTTACAACAAATGGACCTCAAAATGACATGGGCAAGATGACTAATCCAAAAACTTATCAATAAGGCAAAGAAATGTCCTCACTGATAAAATTAAGGTAAAAAACTACTAAAGTTAAGGTAAAAGGAACGCTGGCTGACCCACACCAGATAAGTGGACTGACGACCTAAAAAAGACTGCAGGAAAATTCCGGATTTGCAAGGAAGTTGCCTAAACAGTATTACCTTATCATATTTACTGTTTAAAAGTGTCTACAATGTAAGTTTAGTAAAATGTTTAAATTTTCTAGAATCTATACCTATATAAATACGTGAAGCAAAAACTTGTGGTGCATTTTTAAGTAATATGTCGCGGACGGATTAGTGTGTAATTTTGCACGGTTATAGTGGACGTAGAGAAGGAATGCAGAATGTTAATATTTTTTTCAATGCATATCTCATACATAAATCAATTTAAAACACGATACACACACTACCGTGCATGCACATACCGTCACAAACACATACATCTCGTCAACCCATTATTGTCCCACTGCTGGGCACGGGTCTTCTCTCAGAATGAGAGAGTTTAGGCCATAGTCCACCGCGCTGGCCAAGTGCGAACGAAGGTGGGAACACATACATAATAAACGAAATAGAACATTCAATGTCTTACGATGAAAACACATAACATCAAAAATGTCAGATGTCTTTGTCAAAATACCGCTTTTAAATGCGGCTTAGATAATTAAACTTCTTTTTATATTTAACGGGTGCGTAAAAATTATTACATTTTATTTGAAGTAGTCAAAATTCGACCTTAGTTCTTCTCAAATACTAAACTTGATATTGTACAAAATGTTTCCTAAATTCAATTTTAATTAATTTGCAAGTTATTTTAATACACCCAAAAGGTAAAAAGAGCTCTAAGTAACAAAGGTGCATTTACAATCAATAACTTCTGACATTTATGACGTTCTGTGTTATCATATGTTGAATGTTTAATTTCGTTTATTATTTATGTGTTTGTGGCAAATGCACGCTAGTGTATGTGTTTTTAGTTGATTTTATGTATGAGATATGAATTATTTGAAAAAAATATTATCATTCTGCACTCCTTCTCTACGTCCACTATAACCGTGCAAAATTTCAGACTAATCTGTCCGCGGCATATTACTTAAAAATGCACAACACAAGTTTTTGCTTTACGTATTAATATATAGAGAAGATTTGAGTAATATTCGTACTACTTTAGGCAATATGAAGTTTAGTTTTTACATTTAAATTACGGTCAAATTTCGACCGATGCGACGGGTGACTAGTCCTAATAAAGACTTACAACGATTTGCTATTTGTATGTAGATGTCTCTCTCACAGAGGGTGTCAACGTTATGAAGATATGAATATTATAGGCATGAAATGATTTGTAGTTCAAATCGGATTGGTTACATCAATTCAGGATTGAATTATATTACCCAGAAACCATATTGATTTCAATGAATAATTTAACAGGCAATCTGTCGGCAGTAGCTACATTAATAATAAATATCTCGTTTTACTAAAGACTTAAACGATAAAAAAAGTATATACCCTTCTTAAATATATTTTTATATAGTTTTATATATTAGGCATATCAGACACACTGGCTATGGCTTTTCCAAAGGTGTTTTTTCCCACGGCAATAGGTAGTGACTGCGCTTGGCACGCGTGTAGGCGGGTGCCATGGGTGTTTCTGTTACACAGCACATACGTTGCTGCCCTTAATAATATGATATCAAACTATAAACTATAAACCTTTCACTTTCATATGAACTTACATTCCCCCCCCCTCCCCCTATTTAACTCTTTTGGGGGTAAATTTTGGAAAATCCCTTCTTATCTAATTCCTACGTCATACAAAAAACATACCTACCAAGTCTCTACGATAAGTGGTTTAGGCTGTGCGTTGATCCGTCAGTCATTCAGGACGAAGGATTTTATATGTATGTATAAAAGATTTACGGGTCCTATCCTATGTCAGATCAATCAATAAGGCGTGAATACTTAAGCGTTAAGGAATAACTAATTAAAGTAATAGAATATCTCTTGCTAGTACAACCTAACAACTACACCCACATTTCAATGTCTAAACTATAATTATACAATGTTTTAAACTATTTTTCTAACTAAGACTACAAATTATAAAAAATAATCTACGCCTCTAATATTAAGTCAAGGACATTAAAATTTGCTATTAAAATTTCTCTTCCAATAGTTAATTAAAACGTTGCAATTTGATTTTCACCTTAAAGTAACTATCACCCGAAGCAAAAAAGCATAAACAAAAAGTTCATCGAGAAAGTGAATTTATGAAGCTATTTCAATTTCCTTTTCGTTCCAGGCAATCTTTTTGTTTGTGTATATACTTACCAACGATAGTACATATAATTTTATTTATAAATCTATATCAATGTAGCTGGCAAGGGTAATATTCATCGAGCGTCAGTTATAAAAAAAACGACGCAATAAAGTAATTTTTTTAGGTATACCCTGGGTTCATCAGGTGAACACATAAATAGAGAAAGGCTCAGGGAAAATTGCCTGAAACCTGATACTTGGTTTAAATGGATTGTTCTGAATTATGATAGGTTCAACGGTATTTAATATCTTATTTAATTAATCTTATTTAAAGCAATAAATACCACGATCAGTTTTATTTTTGTTAACAAAACCTATATGTAGAACAACTAAGGAGTTTGGAGATTAACAAACCTCCTTGTCTTTCTAAAACTAATTAATCTTATGCCTGTATAAGCTTTCGATGAATTTTATGGATAGACAATAGGAAAATTCAAAGAAGTTACGTAAACTGATTATTTACTTTCACCCTCGAATACTCTATATGCATGTCTAAAAGATTTTGAGCTAGTCATGTGTATAATGAAGTCAGGAGCTAGGTAAATGGAAAGAATCCATTTTTCATCTCATTTCGAAACTTTAATGGTTTTGCGGGAAGATAAGTATAACCTAGACAGTTTTTTCGCGCTGACTAAAAACTTTTTCTATTCAGTTCCGCGTGACAGCACTTTTCGTGACAATCACAAGTTCTATTTTGTTAAGTTTCAAACAAAAATAATTCCAGCCACCACGCAAAGGTTTAAACACGATGGTCATATGAATTGCTCAAATATAAATTTTATGACACTCTTAATTTTTAAAACGATAAAGCGGATGAGCGGTGTAGATAAAAATTTGCGGATGCCTGTTTAAAAACTTTATCAAAACAGACTTTCAATGATTTTATATCAATTCTGTATTGGAAGAGTTTTTATCTAAACGTAACAAGTTCATACTGTTTTCCAGAAAATATAACATTTAGTTATACATTAGAAATTATATACTTTTAATGGAGTTAACAACCGATCAGTGGCAAGTTTTTAGTTGTGACGTAATGACAGTTATCGAAGAAAAAAAATGATATAGAAATATAGAAAATCTGACGCCTTATAAATATTACTGAGTAGGCGTTAATTAATAACTGTGCTGTTCTTCAAATCATCATTAGACCAACTAGGTAACTAGGTACACCAAGCTTCAGTTATTGAGAATTATTGCCCAGCAGTGGAACATTAAACTGGAAATACAGGACACCAGTATATGTATATATGGTCGCGATGATTTAATATAAAATGGACATGGGAGGTATTTTCTTTATAAGACTGGAGTAGCAAACGAGCATACTTCCATTTGATGGTATGTGGTCCCTGCTGCCCAGGACATCTGTAAGCAACTTTATACAGAAAAAAGGTTCTATCGAAACTCAAGCACGGGTGCGTTGCTACTCCCAAGAACTAAGATGTTAACATCTTATAAAAGTGAGCCTGAGAAACACAAGAAGTGCTTCACGCTAATAATAGATATGGCGCTGGTACCGGTCTCCGGTCCCCGGTCGAACCGCGTACCATCTTTTTTTTTTGTTTTCGAGGGGGAAACCTTCAAAAGGTACGTACCCGACGCCGTGAGATCAACGCCGGGTTATGTGGGATTTTTATCTCACTAAAACCTCCCGGTGGCCATCCTCAGCATTTCCAGTGGAACACCACCGGAGTCCTTCGAGCGCGATGCCCCATTCGGGTTCTTCCCAGTGAGTACTCCCTGCCCCTCCCGGTGTTTACGACGGTGTAGTGTTGTCGCAGGTTCGAATGTGATTGAGAGGCGTGTTGTTGGATTGATGTCTTTATTGTAACTGACTTAATACTACTCTAACACTAACTTATATTGTATGGCTTAGCTCCACACCACACCTCCTGGGGTATTTGAAAAACAAAAATTAAATTCGAAATTTGATTTTTTTTTTAAACAAAGCCAAAAAAAGATAACATGACATATTTTGAAGTTGGTGTAGAACAAGCTTCCTTAATTATAATAATTAACAAAAATGTAATTTTATGTAAATCAATAGTACGTAAAAGATAAAACATGATACATAACCTTATGATATAAATCTTACACATAATTAAATACAAAAAAAACGTCAAATCCGATTATCAAGTCATATCCACGAATAAATTACCTCAATAGGTACTTAGGTATATCAAATAAATTTAACGAGGCGCCAATAGTCACATCGAAGTTTTACAGCTACATCAAGTCAATTTAACACCCCGGGAAGGACGGCGTTATGTGTGGTCGCATACCGTCGTAAAGACTAGACGGAGCGGTGGGCCCAGCCGCCCATCTGGGAGGAGCCCGATGGGGCAGCGCGCTCGGAGGATTCCGGTTGAAGTCGTTTCGAGATCCCGGAGTCCTCTTTTTCAGCGCCGAGGACGGCCACCGGGGGGGTTTTAGTGCGGTAAAAATCCCACATAACCCTGCGTCGCTCCCACGGCGTCGGGTACCTTTGGAAGGTTTCCCCCTCGAAAACAAAAAAAAAAAAGTCAATTTAACACAACACAACTCTTGTTTAAACATTCACAAGACCTTGGTAATTCTTATTTATTATATAATCTTTATATCACTTCATTTCTTACATTTATTATTTATCATAACATTTTACTTCATATCTTCTCTCTTTACAATATTTTAACTCTTCCTATACCTACCCATTTCTTTCACGTCTACGTATACGGCTCGCGTAACTACGTGATCAAGTAATTGGGCATAAATAGTATTTTCAGTTCTTATTAACATTCTTAAATTCTTTCATTATTCCACTAACCATTTCTTTCACACAGACGACTCGCGTACGGTATGATCAAGATTTCCTTACACTATTATATACTTTCTTGCAATCCTAAAATTTTATTTCTCTCATATAGAACCATTAAAAACTTATTTAACATACAATATTTCAAAAGTACGTTAATATTTTCTTAATTATTAGGGGATCAATCCCGATTATTACTAAAAATACTAACTTACAGAAGAAATCCATACATAATTACCTACCATACATACCTCTCATAAGTCTATATTTTGATTTACTATTAAACTCTAAATTAGTTATCATGTCATTTCACTTCAATTCAAATGATAATATCATGTTTATGTACCATTTCCTAAATCGACAATACTTCAAATTAAAGTTACAAAAATTATGAATGTAAAATTATAAAAGATCTAAGTACATTCATAAACATTGCATAGCAACATTGGTTACCTATAAATGGACATGTAATAAGAACTGCATCAGCATTGCATTGCAATCCGAATCTTACACATTCCATTCCTAAAATGAAGTGTAACGGGAGTCACGACACGTTTTTGATGATCAGCAAAATTAGAACAAAAACTTTTATACTACTGTTGCTAACTGTGTTTACTTACATTTTTAACCTTAAAATATAATATTATTACTTAGAAAAGATAATAACTAGAAGTTAAATGTATTTAATACGATGCTACAACCAATTACAAACAATAATAACTTTCTCATTGTAATGTTTTTCTAAAAGTATTTTTAAACTAATTTATCAAAAATCTTGTAGATTAATTTAGTGCTATATAGACTAGAAATACGTATTAAAACATACAATTTGATAACAATTATATTATTTCTCGTCAATTAAGTCTTTTTAGAAAAATAAAGTTACAAATGAACATAATTATATGTAGTTGTTTTTACCATAAATAATATCACTGGCAAGTCCGTTGATCAATCAAGGGGTTTTGCTGCTGCTTGGAGCTGCTGGGACGCGACGGCCATTGCGGGCTGGTAACAATCATTCTTAACGGGAGCAGACGACGATTGTGACGTCCTGATTTTCAGGACGCACCGTTGACAGGCTGACCGATGCTCTTCATACAAATATTTTCTATATATCATTTTCTTCGAATTGTGGAGTGTTCTTGTACTCTCTCATAATAATTTTCTTTTCTTCTTATTTTCATGATGTTTTCCATATCCATGATGTGTTTTAAACATATATTTCTTAATTAGTCTTCTTTATTGCTCGACATCTCTCGGTGCGGACAGATGTTTATAAAATCTTAATTTTTTCTTTCCTTTCCAACGCCTCCCGGTACGCGTGCAACGTGGCAGCGCCACACGCGCACCGGTCTGGCAGGGTCGCCATGTAGTGTGTCACAGGCTCTGAGGTATTAAGAGGCGTGTTGATAGATTGATGTCTTTATTGTAACTGACTTAATACTACTCTAACACTAACTTATATTATATGGCTTAGCTCCACACCACAGACGGCATGCGGCCACACATGCCGTCGTCCTACCCGGAGTCGCTTGTCTAGACGGTTCGAGCTCCCACTCTTACAGTCCGCAACCCAGGAAGCCCCTTATAGCCGCCTCTTACGACAGGCAGGGCATACCGTAGCCCTCTCGGTCCCGGAACTACAGGGACAACGTGTATCATCTACCACTTTGTAAAATTAAGTTAGTTATTGCGGCAGTGAATTATCGGTTAAATTCCATATTCGTTTACTTCATAAGTTTCATGAAATATATAATACTTATATCAAAATTGTATGTAAATAACGCATATTCTGATGTAATATGAATCACCCTCGATCCCGCTAACGTCTTTTAACCGACTTCCAAAAAGGAGGAGGTTATCAATTCGTCTGTATTTTTATTTTTTTTTTTTTTTTTTTTATATTTGTTACCTCATTTCTCCGGACTGGGTGAACCGATTTAGATGATTTTTTTTTTATTTGAAAGGTAGTGCGTGTCATAGGGTCCCATTTTTTTTTAGTATTTTTTTGACTAGGGCATCCATAAGAAAAACGCATAAGTCTTAAATTTGCATTTTCAATGTACGCGATAAATGTATGAATAACTCAATATCCCGCCAACCGATTTTGATGATTCTTTTTTTATTAGAAAGGATGTACTCCAGGGGTAGTCTGATAAGAGTGTGATAAGGTTCTAATCATAGGATCTTCAACTTTTTGGAGCAAAATAATAAAATTAGTGATAGTCGGCCGAACCTTAGCTGGAGAAGTCCAATTGAGTAAAATATAGAATAAAATTACTATGTAGGTATTTACTATGAAAAATTTGACCTTCAACTCTTCAATCCTGATGATGCAGGGGTACTGCTAGCCTGAACTATAAAAGTTGGTCGTTTGATGTTTGCGAATATATAATGAAATTGTTAAGCAAATTCATGGGACAAAAATTTGACCTTCAACTCCTCAACCCTGATGATGCAGGGGTACTTAAAGCCAAAACCATAGGAATAAGCCATTTGGTGCTTACGTATATGTTATAAGATTACTGAGCAAAAACATAAGATGAAAAATTTGACCTTCAACTCCTCAACCCTGATGATGGAGGGGTACTTCAATCCTAAACCATAGAAGTTGGCAATTTGGTGCTTACGGTTATGTAAAGAAAATACTAAGCAAAAATATAAAATCAAAAATTTGACCTTCAACTCCTCAACCCTGATGATGAAGGGGTACTTCAATCCTAAACCATAGGAGTTGGCAATTTGGTGCTTACGGTTATGTAAAAATAATACTAAGCAGAGGCACAAAATTAAAATTTTGACCTTCAACTCCTCGACCCTGATGATGAAGGGGTACTTCAATTCTAAACCATAGGAGTTGGCAATTTGGTGCTTACGGGTATGTAAAAATAATACCAAACAGAGGCACAAAATTAAAATTTTGACCTTCAACTCCTAAACCCTGATGATGCAGGGTACTGCAAGCCTGAGCCATAGAAGTTAGCCACCTGGTACTAACGTATATGTTATAAGATTACTAAGCAACAATATAAGATGAAAAATTTGACCTTCAACTCCTCAACCCTGATGATGGAGGGGTACTTCCAGAGGGGGCGCCCTGTTTGTATGAATTGTAAAAGTGTTTTATGTTTAATTTTTGTGAATATGTAGATGCACAAAGCAAACTTAGAGGCTTTATTTAAATACAAACATAAAAATATAGTCACTAAAAAGTGTAAAATAAAAACTTTTTAACAAAAAATATCTACCGACTTCCATGTCACAAAAAAGTAAAAAATAATTTAAATATATTTTGGTCTAGAACATACTCAGTACTTAGTACATAGTTCTGAAGTCGGTGCTCATATAGGACGTAGTTACCGTCGTCCAGCGAAATATGTCGAGCACCGACTTCAGGACTATGTACTAAGTACTGAGTATGTTCTAGACCAAAATATATTTAAATTATTTTTTACTTTTTTGTGACATGGAAGTCGGTAGATATTTTTTGTTAAAAAGTTTTTATTAAATATTTTTATTTATTTATACTTTCATCGAGAGCGCGGGTCCCGAAACTTTCTTTGTAAGTCGAGTGGGATCTCTGTCACTAAACTTTTTTCTGGACCAGTCGATAGTTAGTGGACAACGTTGGGTATTCAAATAGAACAATTTCAAAGTAAGAATATTGGATCAAGCGTTTTGCTTGAGTACAAAAGTTTTATTCAAATACATATAATGAGATGGATAAAGTTACAATCCTTTTATGTAGTTTCTATTTCAACTATTATTTAATGAGATATCTTAAATAAGTTTTTTTTATCAATAAATAACTTACGCTAACCTTTTTTTACAATATGGAAGTGGCAAACGAACATGAAGTCTATGTGCTGGTAAGGGGCCGCTGCCACTCATAGACATCTGTAGTCGAGACCAAATAAAATAAGAGTCTTACCTGATGTTAGCCACCACCCACCCATCCATCCATTAGCCTTTGAAAGTTCACTGATAGACATAGGGCTCCCCTAATATGCGCCACTTCGACCGGCCCTGAGCCATCTGAATCCAGCAGTTACCAGCTGTTTTCTTCAGGTCACCAGTCCACCTGGTCGAGGGGCGGCCTACACTTTTTTTGCGCAGACGTGGTCCCCATTCCAGGACTCTTCTACCCCGTAAGTTATCTGTCCTACGAACGATGTAGCCGGCCCATTGCAAATTCAGCTTACTTATTCTAAGAGCTATGTGGGTAACCCTCATTCTCCTACGGATTTCATCTTTACGAATTCTGTCGCGTAGGGAAATACCAAGCATAGCTCTCTCGAAGTGCTCTGCTGTAGAGATGATATTAGCTACAAATGCACTATATATAATTGGAAACCAAGTTAAGGCGCTTCGGGAGAGTATGTCTCCCTTACCTCATCCTTCAAACCAGAATACAGTAGGTACTATACTCTTATTAGGCAAAATAGATGTGGGAGTGGTACCTCTAAATTGGAACCACTAAGGGTTCTACCATCTGTAAACGGCCCTAATAATATCTTACCGTCATAATAATGTTTCATCAGCGCAAAAAGTTGTCATTAACTCATAAAAAATGACATTATTGTGTATTTCAGTATTTCTGGCTAGCCACAATACTGAGAAAATGGAATATGGGAAATCCTTAGTGATGTATTGACATTACACTTATATTACATTCATTCACAATTTAGAATTCGCAAATAACGTAAATAGAGCAGTGATAGCCGATATAAACTTGCCCTCTCGATCAGGAGGTCTGAGGTTCAAACCCAGGCTCGCACCACTGATTTATGTGCGTATTAAAAATATTTATCACTGTTTTTTGGCGAAGGAAACATCGTGAGGAAACCAACACACCCGAGAGTTCTAAAAAAAAATTCTCGGAGGTGTGTGAAGTCCACCAATTCGCACTTGGCCAGCGTGGTGGACTATAGCTAAACTCTCACATTCTGAGGGAAGACCCGTGCTCAGCAGTGGGCCAATAATGGGTTGACGAGAGATAACGTAAATAAATAAATAAAAAAATACAGAGTGATAATCACAGAACATTGTTCTAAAAAACTTTGCTGAAGTGCTAAATGTATAGTTCATCGGGCGATAAGTAATTTTGCACTGAACTGGTGGTAGATATATACCGTACCGGACGGTACCGGACGGACCGGTACCGGTACCGGACGGTGGTACCACCGCGGTGGAACTACTCTGGTCCTACCACTTGGTTCGATATTCTGAGCTAACATTATTTCTATAGTATTCAGATATCAGACTCGCTTTTGATCAATCAATTGGAACGCAGTATAATACTTCAAGCCAAAATAAATCAGTATACGAGAACACACGTGACTGTAGTTCGAGGATCAGAATACGGTTTCGGTATCCTCTGCCTGTCGTAAGAGGCGACTCAAAGGGGGCCACCGGAGTTACTAGCGGCTAGAGTAAGAGCTCGGACCGTCCAGCCAGACGATCCCGGGAGCGGTTGGCCCAGCCGCTCACCTGGGAGGAGCCCGATGGGGCAACGCGCTTAGAGAACCCCGCTTGCGTTCCTTTGGAAATCCCGGAATTCCCTTTGTAAGGCCAAAGACGGCCACCTCTTTGTACGGTAAAATCCCATATAAGTGCATTTTCCCCAAGGTGTAGGGTACGTTTTGAATGTTTACCCCCCGGAAAAAACGGCTGTCTTGAAAAAGTAAGTTCTTCCACCAAAATTAACATTTCCTACAGGCGAAAGATTCGCCAGAAATGTAAAGCAATAATGATTTCATTAGTCTATGTTATCAATTCTGAATAAAAATTATTACTCAGTAAAACTAGATTTGTAAAACTTTGAATAAGATAATATACGTACGGAAGTACTTCGATTTAATTAATTATTTTTCTAATAGTTGTGTAATATTAAATTCGATACTACAAACATTAATTCTTCTGATAATTACTGCTTTTATTCACACTCCGTTTAAAACACATTGTACAGATTTTGAAACATAAGAAAAATTGGACCTATCTGCCAATTAGTGTTAGGTTTATAAAGCAAAATATTATTGAACTCGAATGCATATAGGTCGTACTTACGTGATACCAAGTTTGCTATGATTCTCATTTCAAGTTCTAAAGTAAATCATACGTCAGGATTAGAAATTTAAAATTCAAATCGCTAAAGTCATGACACTGCCAGCACAAGGCTAACGTTGACGCAAATGGCGCAAATGACAGACATGAGTGTGCAATATGCTCCAAGTAATTACACGCCGATGTCAAAATTTACCGTAAGTTCTACTGAATTTACCAGTAGACTGTCTTAATAAAGACACGATTCAATATATTTTTAATTTCAAAGTCAGTGTAATAGTCAATTACGTTATATGTATGTAATAGAAATAGTAAAACTAAGAAGTATGCGGTTCAATATATATTATGAAAGCCGTATTTTCGGTCTAGAATAAAACACTCCTCTCTTCACGTGGTTGTCGTAGAATGAGATTAAGGGACAAAATTAAGAAGATGGGTACCATGGTCTTCTTTTGTAACATCAATTTACTGTGGTCACATACACGCTTGCCAGGCATAGTGACTATAAACAAAATCCCTCATTAGTGGAGGCCTAAGTCCTGCAGTGTATTTTTAAATGCTGATGGATGAATAAACTGATATAACATGTGGTCGTCTATAATTTAAGTTTATAAACGAAGTGTGGACAATATCTTCAGAGGGGTCGGTAGTTTATCTACAACTTCGGGGATACGCTATCGATTATAGGCAAACATTGTACATTTATTAATAGGTATAATATGACGTGATAATATTTAACTGCAGTTGTACCTAGTTTAAAAAAAACTAATTTCTTTCACTTGATCTTAAGTTATCCAGGGCATATAAACTTAGTCTTCAGTCTTCATCTCTGGTCAATCTCGAGTTGACTGCTTTCTTATCTTGTGTTGATTACAGATATCCATGGGTGCTAGTGGTCACTTACCGTAAAAAAGAATGCATCGTTTTCCTCTATCTATACCTATACATAAATTTGAATGTTTGTCTGTATGTCCTTTATAGAATCGTAAACTATGCTTTTGATCATTTGAGTATCTTTAGGAAAGATGTTGTACACAAGACCACGGTTTCTGTTTTCTCCTTTTGTTGTGGCGTAGCCACGCGCGCATGGTGCAGCTAGTTTATAATTAAAAAAAGGTGTTGATATGGTGTTTTGGCTTTGACCTCTCATGTCAATATAAGTCCTAGGCACCCGAGGTTAGAAAGTTATCTGTATAAATGCAAATAATTATCATATGAAAATATCCTAGGCAGAAAAGTTCAATAATATATTTGAAATTCGTCAATCCGTACGTTTTCAAGATGGCAGACTCTAATCAGTTACTCTAAGAGATGATTCATTCGAAACAGCGGGACAGAATTATGTACATAGAAAACATTGGGTTTAACTGTACAAAATGTAAATCAAAGATGGCAGATACATAGAATCGTCACAAAATTTTTTGTTTATGTTATTAATTGGGGTATGCGAATAATTCGAACTTACAAATTCGAATCGAATATTAATATTGTATTCGCGAATTTCCTAATTTTTCGAAGGTTCCCGAATAATTCAAATGATAAAGATCTACAGAAAACAAATGATCTACAAGTTGTATCTTTATTAAACTGTTGTCCGTATTTGAAACTATAATAATAATTATTACGCTGGGATTAATCGCCGTGAAATTACCAACTTATATTAATCGTAAACTGCATAGCTATTGCAATACGATTTATTGATGACTACAGGAAAGTAAATTCTAAAATAAAAATTAATAATACTATTACTAAAATAATACTTTGACGACCCGCGTGGCGCAGCGGTTACCATACCGGTGTGACGCGCAATGGGTGCCGGGTTCGATTCCCGGCCAGACAAGTATTTCAATGATGAGTTTAGATTCATGTTCTAGGTTTGGGTGTTTGTATATTCATTTTGTGTGTATCCATGGTACCCACGACACAGGAGAAAATCCTAGTGTGGGGCTATGAATGTAGAAAGCGTGTAAAACTTGTATGTTGCTTCAACAGAGTGTAATGTGACAATAGCGGGTATTTTACAGAGACATCTGACCTTTTTGACGTTATGTGTTTTCATTGAATGTTTTATTTCGTTTATTATGTATGTGTTTGTGGCAAATGCGAGGTAGTAAGTGTTTTTAGTTGATTTTGTGTATGTTTTATGCATTATTTGAAAAAAATATAAGCATTGCGCAATCCTTCTCTACACCCACAAATCAATTTCATACTCCTCCGCCTGCGGCAAGTGTCTTAAAAACGAATCACAAGTTTTTGTTTCACGTATTAAAATACAGATGATATAGCAAGAACTTGGCATATGCGCTGAGTAATTACTGCTGGCATTGTAATGGTTCACATTCTAGTGCGGCGACGCTGGCAGCATGGAAGATTGTTGATATCCGTGACGTTTCGGACACGTCTTGTACATAACTTTTATGCATATTTAATAAAGACTGAATTCATGATATGACGTAAAAGAATAGTATAGTTCTAAGTACCAAATGAAAGTCGTATTGAAACGCAAATGTATTATGTATAAAATATTTATACGGTCCATATTTTAGCGGTTTAAAGTACGCAGATTCCATATTAAGCAGTATATATGGCCTGTATCACTGTGTCTGTTGATGTGAATCCAACGGCAAGTCTTATACGAAAATAAACGTCAAGTCGCATGGGCTACAGAGCGTGCCGTAACTATGGTTAGGAGGATTTTCTTTAATTTAGCGTGTGTATACGCTAAATTATAGAACATCCTCCTTCTCTGACGCATTCGGGTAAAATGTCAGATACTCATTTGTAAAGCTGTCACGAATAGAATGTTTTATTCAAGCGATGCTATCGCGAAGGAATGTAATTTTATTGAATTAGATTACCGAATTCATGACATTTCGGCACTGAATGTGAACTTGCTGATTCGATTATGATCTTAGATTATGTAGTTCTTTGATTTTTAGAGTTCCGTTCCCAAAAGGTTAAAAATTGGGACCCTATTACTAAGACCCTGCTGTCCGTCTGGTCGTCTGTCTGTTATCCGGCTGTATCTCATGAACAGTGAAACACAGTTAAAATTTTCACAGATGATGTATTTCTGTTGCCGCTATAACAAACAAATACAGGAACAAAATAAAATAAGTATTGAAGAGGGGCTCCCATCGAACAAACATATTTTTGGACGTTTTTTATAGATAATGGTGCGGAGCCCTTCCTGCGCGAGTCCAACTCACACTTGGCCATCTTTTATACTTACACTTAAAATATCTTTTCGCAAGGTAATGAGTATGGAACGATCGGGTAAGTACCAATGCTAAACATGCGACTACTTTAGTTCACAGGAGTAGAAACGCATCTGTGACTGACTTGAGAGTCTTGAGAGAGAACTCTTGTTCTGTATGAAGTTACTAATGGACGATGAAGATGACAAAAAGGCGACAACGACCACTAACCATCAGATGGACTGTATGCTAATTTGCTACTTCTTATAAAATCTTATAAAATAAGTGAACAAACTATATTTAAAGATAAACTTTTAAGTTAAATTATGTTAAGACGAATCCACATTATCGAGACTAATGCAAGGTACGTTAACACCATATGTTATAAGTATGTCTATCCACCATCAGATCAACTAATATACATGCATTGTCATCAAAGTTCCAATATTATTGTAATAAATTTCGTTGGCGTTGGAACTAACTGAATTTAAAGTATATATGGAAGATTTATACCTATTCATACTAACAAGTCAAACTCATCACCACATCATGAGTAGTATTATTTTTCAGGCCTCTTATATTCCGAAAATTGAAACATACATTATACAACCCATAATAAAAATACACAATACGTATAAACTGTGTTTGTAAAGGCTACTAACTTTTTTATATGACGTAAATAAATGATCACAAATGACCTGTTTCAATGCGAGCAACGTGCGAGCAAAAGATACTTTTATAAGTTATTAGTAACTTATCTCTGACTTTTGACGTATGCTAACACATAATTGTTCTTGAAAATTTCCTAAACTTGCAAATTATTAATCACTGTCTTTACATAGTATAAAACAAAATCACTTCCTGCTGTCTGTCCCTATGTATGCATAGATCTTTAAAACTACGCTGCGGATTTTAATGCAGTTTTTTTAATAGATAAAGTGATTCAAGAGGAAGGTTTTTATGTTTAACTAGCTGTACCCGCGGCTTTGCCCGCGTGCAAATCAACGTGTCACAAAGTTTTTCCCGAGCACATCTCGACACCGTGGGAATTCTGTGATAAAAAGTAGTAACATTAAAATCGGTTTGGCCGCTCAAGGATTATCTGGTCAAATACAGAGTGAAAAAACGAATTTAAAGTGTGTATTTGTGGGTAGGAACGTATTGTTATGTTTTTTTTAATTAGACGAATTCTAATGTTGTAAACCGCTTTTTTGAACCAATTTACATTCTTAGTGGTCTGATTCTCAATATCGGGATACTTTTTTTCAATCAACTCCTCCACATTTGAACCAAAACGTATCGATTATAAAGATTGATTTGAACTTTTCCGAATTGGAAAATACTATTTGAAGTAATTTTGGCGGATTCAAATTACTAAGTAAGATTATAGGTAAACCTACTTTTAATATTAATTTGTGTTCAGGAGTTCCGGAAGGCATTAAGGAATTCAAAAATTCTGTTGGATAATGTACTGCTTCCTCCATCTCAATGACTGTGTCTACCGAATAGTAGATCTGTGACGCTGCTTTAAATTTTGAAAAAAAATAAATCATTTATTTTATCGACACGTTCCTTTGGTGGGTGGGTATATAGCCGTCTTTTGGAACCAATTTATAGTGTTATTGGTTGTATTAACAATATTGGGATATACTTTTTCAACCAACTCCTCCACATTTAAACGAAGACGTATCGATATAAAGATTGATTTTAACTTTTCCGGATAATAGTGCTTTGTAGCACTATTATCTACTTGAAGTAAATCATTAGATAATTGGAATATCACCGAACAGCGACATATATTCTAAGTTCAATATTTTGTTTCATGTGGCCAGAGATAAGATCTTTTAAGAGGTGTATCGGGCTATTTGTGTGCGTAAATCCCGCATTGTTCTTTGTAAAGCAGTAGACATAATCAAAACACTTTTACAATTCATACGAACAGGGCGCACCCGCTCACAGGGCGCTGCCGCACCCTGCTCGCTTATTTTTTATGTTTTCTTTTATGTTCCAACCTAACCTAACCCATCCTGTTTAAAAAGCTACAGCTAAATCCAACTCTTAACAATAACATGACAATACTCCTGCATTTTTAGGATTTAGGTATTCAAAGTGACACTTTTCATCATAATGGTCTCTCAGGAACGGGTTGTAATGTATTGTAATCAATAAGTACCAAACTCATACGGCTTAAGTAGGTTGTGTACTTAGATTATCAGGGTTGATGAATTGAAGTTTAATTTATTAATCACATTTCAGTTTAATGAGCTGTCATTAAACTTATAATATATACTAAAAACAACCGTAAGCATTATGTGACTGCCTTTTATAATTTAGGCTTGCACTATCCCGCATCATCAGGGAGGAGTTGAAGGTAAAAAAAAATATCCCGTGTCTTTGCTTAGTATTCTTATTAGTCTTCTTATTACTTATATGTAAGCACTTGCGAGCCAACTTCTATAGCTTGGGCTTGCAGTACCCTGCATCATCAGGGCTGAGGAGTTTAAGATCGAAATTTTCATCATGTGTCTTTGCTTAGTAATTATATTACATACCCGAAAGCATTAAATGGCCAACTCCTATGTCTTAGGCTTGCAGTACCCTGCATCATCAGGCTTGAGGAGTTGAAGATCCAAATTTTCATCTTGTGTCTTTGCTTAGTAATTATATTACATACCCGAAAGCACTAAATAGCTCACTTCAATGGCTTAGGCTTGAAGCACCCCTGCATCATCAGAGTTGAGGAGTTAAAGGTCAAAATTTTCATCATGTGTCTTTGCTTAGTAATTATATTACATACCCGAAAGCATTAAATGACCTACTCCTATGGCATAAGCTTGCAGTACCCTGCATCATCAGGCTTGAGGAGTTGAAGATCGAAATTTTCATCATGTGTCTTTGCTTAGTAATTATATTACATACCCGAAAGCACTAAATAGCTCACTTCAATGGCTTAGGCTTGAAGCACCCCTGCATCATCAGAGTTGAGGAGTTAAATGTCAAAATTTTCATCATGTGTCTTTGCTTAGTAATTATATTACATACCTGAAAGCACTAAATAGCTAACTTCTATGGCTTAGGCTTGAAGTACCCCTGCATCATCAGGGTTGAGGAGTTAAAGGTCAAAATTTTCATCATGTGTCTTTGCTTAGTTATTATATTAAATACCTGAAAGCACCAAATGCCCATCTCGTATAGTTTAGGCTAGCAGCATCCTGTATCATCAGGGGTGAGGAGTTGAAGGTCGAAATTTTCATTTTGTGTCTTTGCTTAATAATCATATTACATACCCGAAAGCACCAAATGGCCATCTCCTATGGCTTAGGCTTGAAGTAACCCTGCATCATCAGGGTTGAGGAGTTGAAGGTCAAAATTTTTACCGTGTATCTTTGCTTGGTATTTTTATTACATAACCGAAAGTACCAAATAGCCAACTCTTACGGTTTAGTCTTGAAATACCCTTACATCATCAGGGTTGAGGAGTTGAAGATCAAATTTTTGTCCCATGAATTTGTTTAACAATCTTATTATATATCCATAAAAACAAATTGACTTACTTCTACGGTTCAGGCTAGCATTACTCCTGCATCATCAGGATTGAAGAGTTGAAGGTCAATTTTTTTAGAAAATATCTGCTTAGTAATCTCATTCTACATTCAACCCAATTGGACTCCTACAGCTTAGGTTTGGCCGAGTATCGCTAATTTCGTTAATTTGCTTCAAAGAAATGAATCCTATGATCAGAACCGTATCAAACTTATCAGAGTACCCTTGAAGTACATACTTTCAAATAAAAAAAAAATCATCAAAATCGGTTGGCGGGATATTGAGTTATTTATCTATTTATCGCGCACATCGTTAATGTAAATATCAGACTTATGCGCTTTTCTTATGGATGCCACTGTCAAAAGTGAACTAAAAATTAATGGGACCCCATGACACGCACTACCTTTCAAATGAAATGAAAAAAAAAATCATCCAAATCCGTTCACCCAGTGCGGAGAAATCGAGTAACAAATATTAAATTTAAAAAAAAAAATAAAAAAAATACAGACGAATTGATAACCTTCTCCTTTTTGAAAGTCGGTTTAAAACTATGTTTTAACATAAAAATCAAAGCGAAATACTAAATTTTATTGAGGTGGCCTCAAAATTGACTGACTGTCATACAAACTTACATCTCCTATTTGGGTTAAATTGGGGGGGGGGGGGATAGAAAATTCATTCATAATTGACGTCTACGTCATAAAAAGAACCCCTAGTAAAAATTATATTCGTATCTTTAGCAGTTTAGGCTCTACGATGTTTATTCAATAGATGAGTGAGAGAGCATCCTTTCGTTTTTATATTAAGTATATATAGAAAGAGATATAGATGTGTATAGTATCAAATAACATAGGTACACACATAACCAATAAAAATACATAACAAAGGAATACATTTTACAGACCATAACATGTTTAGTTTCAACCAATTCAACTATGCAGTTACATCACTATTAACACTTATCGAACACAGAATAAATACTGCGTAGTTTTAAATTGACATAACTTTTTTATTTATAAACCGATTTACATAAAATAAACATTAATTCAAATTGGATAAGCCGTTCCTGAGATTAGCGTTTTCAAACACACAGACAAACAGACAAACAGACAAGATTTCTAAAAAACATTATTTTGGGTTCTATATCGTATTAAAGACCTCTAGAAATGGTTTTCACCTAAATTTATTCCATGTACAGACAGCGACCTCTTACAGATTTATTATAGTATAGAAGAAGAAGATATAGTGAAGAAACACTGATAATATTTTAGATTTTTGACTTTTAGGCGAAACGTAGTTCGCCGTGTCAGCTATTTAATAATAAATTGCAGTACCAGCAATACATAATTAAATAAACGTTCCTTATCATTAGGGAATAAATTATTACCAGGTGGTAGAACCAATGCAACTGCGTTGGTTACGTACGGGGAGGTACAACCGCCACATTTGTTAGTAGCGTGAAACAGTTTTTACATTTCGATGGAAGGATGTGTTGCCGGCTCTTTTATATGAGGCGACCATCTTAGTCCTCGGGAGTAGCAACGTATCTATTATTGAGACTTAGATAAAACTTGTCCTCTATGTAGTTGCTCATAAATGTCCTTGGGCAGCAGTGATCACATGTGCACTGCTGCATGCTGGTTTGCTACTTCGAAGAAACTAAAACAATTTTAATAATAATATAATATATAATAATAATATATTTATTTCAATCAACATTGGATCATTAATAGTTTCAATAAAAAAAGAAGAAGTGCTTGAAACAGTCTAATATTATCGCGTATAGTTTAATGTCTACGGTAGGACAAAATAACGTACGATAAATGCTAATCACCATCATAAAGCTTCCTGGCGTTGACGAATTACTACAGTACAGTCCAATAAATTTCCCGTTAGCATCGATTCTCGATTATAATTGACATGTTCATTTTTTACCCGAGCATGTCCATAAATTTTAAATGGTCGACCGTTAAAACATCACTATACGTCTAAATACTTTAAGATTTATTATTATTCACGTCTAGCAAGAAAAATTGTACGTTTGAAATATTCCTTATTAAAATTTAGATGGACGCTAAGAAATATCTACTACCCTACTACTCGGAGAAATTCTTTATAAAGAACCTTCCATCGTCATCATAATTTTCAATATTATTTTACTATTAAGGCATATTAAATATTTTCTAATGCTATTATATCTTTGAAAACTAGAGTTCTTGCTTGAGGTGAGTGTTTATGAGGTAAATAAGGTTGGCTTTAGCAATGTAATATAACTAGTTAAAGGAATTGAATGTCAAATAAGTTTCATTATCATCAATCTTAAAGTAGTAAAATAATTAGGACTAGTCACCCGTCGCATCGGTCGAAATTCGACCGTAATTTAAATAAAAAACTAAACTTCATATTGTCCAATGTAGTACGAATATTTCCCAAATTCAATTAAAATGTAACAATTTCAAGTAATTTTGAAAGCACCCGTTAAATATAAAAAGAGGTTTAATTATCTAAGCTACATTTAAAAGAATTATCGGGTATTTTGACAAAGACACTGACATTACTGACACTGAACGTTCTGTTT
The DNA here is from genome assembly GCA_949699795.1 of Spicauda simplicius. Classification (NCBI taxonomy): domain Eukaryota; kingdom Metazoa; phylum Arthropoda; class Insecta; order Lepidoptera; family Hesperiidae; genus Spicauda; species Spicauda simplicius. Next base: position 3,856,493 of record OX453057.1, on the reverse strand, counting down.
CGTTTATTATTTATGAGTTTGTGACAAATGCACGGTAGTGTGTGTAATGTGTTTTAGTTGATTTTATGTAAGAAATATGGATTGTATGAAAAAAATATTAACATTTTGCACTCCTTCTCTACGTCCACTATAACCGTGCAAAATTTCATACTAAAGCGTCCGCGGCATACTGATTTAAAATGCGTTTCAAGTTTTTATTTCACGTATTAATATAATAAAGTATGTACAAAGTTCCATAACATATTTTCCCATTCTTAAAGTTCATTTAGACATTTATTTTTTTAAATATTGATATACCACGTTTGGCAAAGGGAGATCTCCCGCCAGGCTAGGTGATCATGCCTGGGGAGCGGCCGTGCTCCGACAGGTGTTGTTCGAAACTTGTATAAATGCAGGATTCTGAGAATGCTTCGATAGCGTGTTTCAGAATACTAGTAGCGCCATCTCTTGATGAGTAGCAGGAAGTCGCCACACACGCAAGCACAGAGTGCACCAGATAGTAAGTGGGCACTCATAAAAAAAGTGTAAGCAACTTCATTAAGAAATGGGGTTGCTTCTGAAGTCTATCACAGTTGAGTGGTCACTCCAGAAGATTAAGATATTATTATAAGGCCTTATATGAAATAATGGAAAAAATACACACTCCCACTCAAACGCAAGAACTGTGTCAAGATAAAAACAGATTCTGTAGTAATATGTTCGTACCGTACTCGTTCTACTACTTTGCATAAAACGTACACCTAATCTAAAGTAAGTAATTATTATTCGTTATCATACAAAAAAAAAGAAGAAAAGGAGATGATCATGGCGAAAAATATACCCTCCCATACAAACGCAAGAACTGTGTCACGCTAAAAACAGATTTGGTAGTAGTATCACTCTTTTCGTACCCTACTCGTTCTACTACTTTGCATAAACCGTACACGTAATCTTAAGTAATTATTATTCGTCATTATACAAAAAAAGAAGAAAAGAAAATGATTAAGAAGAAACCGGTCAAGTGCGAATCGGAATTGTGCACAAAGGGATCTGCATATTTTTTTAAAATTAAAGCGCAAAAAATCACGTAGTATACAAAAATATTGTTAATGACAACTTGTAAGTGCGCCCGCAGGCCTACAAAAAAAGACATTTCATCTCTAATGAAGGTTTCTAGACACAAATTACAGTAAACATGAACCACTATTTACTATACGGCATTACTATAAATCTGTCCCCTCTGTTTTCGCTTATTCGTTTGTTAATGAAGAGTTCATTAGACAAACTATGGAGCTACGCTGGGGTCACATCTAACGACCTGCGTGCTCGCGACCCTTCCGCTCTATGTAACCTGAAACGGTGCTAACGTTATTTTTGGAAACTTTGTGTATATACGTGTATAAGTAAAAGACGTATTAATACGTGAAGCAAAAACTTGTGGTGCATTTTTAAGTAATTATTTTTTTTAATTCAATGACACATACATAATAAACGAAGTAGAACATTCAATGTCTTCCTATGAAAACACATAACATCGGAAATGTCAATGTCTTTGTCAAAATACCCGCTATTGCTTTTAAATGCGGTTTAGCTAATTAAACCTTTCATGCTACATTGGACAATATGAAGCTTAGTTTTTTAATTTAAATTACGGTCGAATTTCGACCGATGCGACGGGTGACTAGTTTTATTAATTTTGCAGCAAATCCAGTTCGATTTCCGAACAGGGGACCTAAAATAGGTCTAACGCAGTCCAACTCACGGTAGAGCGGTGAGTATGTAAGAAAAAGCGTGGTCCTTTGCCACTAAACCGTTACAGCTAGTATAAAATAAAACTTTCTATTAAATATATGTCACATTAATTTACGAATCACTTCCGAGACCATAATTTATAGTCATATTTAATCAACGTAGGCACCAGTAACTAATCTGACGGAAATGGTGTTTAATATCAACTTAAACCTCTTATCAAGCTTTTACACGACACGAATAAAAATTTAAAAACATTTCAGAACATATGGCGTACGTGACAGACAGAACACGCAACCGTTCATTGGATTTTAGCGGAAAAAGAGAAATAGAAACTGGTAAAATAAAATAAAACCTGGACCGATGCTAGTCGGATAAAACAGCTGAGAGCTCCGTGCCAACATATAAAAGATTAGTTGTTGTCCGTAACCTTTTTTAAATAATGGTAAATGGTCACTGCCGCCCACTAACATCAACTTAATTTAGAACACAGGTTCTACCTAAAGTCAATCGAAGTCAATTGCGTTGCTGTTCTCAAGGACTAACATGCTCGCCTAATATGAAAATGAGCCTCTCCAACCACACCCTTACAACGATATTCCAGAGCTGCTCCACGCTAAGTGATAATTACATACGTATCGACTAGGTGTAATATAGTACCATCCCTGTAGTTCCGGGATCACAATAGGACTACGGTATCCCCAGCCTGTCGTAAGAGGTGACTAAAAGAGGCTTCCGGGATTGCGCGCGGCTAGAGTGGGAGCTTGAACCGTCCAGCCAGGCGATCCCAGGAAGAACGGCGGTACGTCGCATACCGCAAAGAATAGATGGAGCGGTATGCCCAGACGCCCATCTGGGAAGAGCCCGATGGGGCAACGCGCTCAAAGGATTCCGGTTGCGTTCCTTTGGAGATCCCGGAGTCCTCTTTGTAGCGCCGAGGACGGCCACCAGTGAGTTTTAGTGCGGTAAAAATTCCACATAATCCTGCGTCGCTCCCACGGTGTCGGGTACCTTTTGTAGGTATCTCCCTCGAAAAAAAACAAAAGGGAAAATATAGTATAACATAAATACTCAATCCGTAGTTTACCTTCTTGTGGGTTAATCTTCGGAAACACGTTAAATAGAAAATTTAACAATTCTTTATTATATCAAAAATAATATTTATAGTTAGGCCGTGTAATTTTATCGAGTTACACTTATATTTTACAAGCCTTTGCCCGCGGCTTCTCTCGCGTGGACTTTAGTCTGCCACATAAAGTTTGCAAGGTGGTAGTGATGATTCAACCAGTGAGGTACCACCGCCCCACCTATTTCTACCATGAAGCAATTCTTTTGTTCCATTAGAAAAGTGTGGCAGCCAGCTCACTTTTATATGAGGCGACCATCATAGTCCTCGGGAGTAGCAACACATCTGTCATTGACTTCAGATTGAACCCTTGCCTTACTTCCTAAATCTTCAAGAGGTACCATACGCCGTGGGAGCGACGCAGGGTTATGTGGGATTCTTACCACACCAGGACTCCGGGATCTTCAAAGGAACGCAACTAGAGTCCTCTAAGTGCATTGCCCCATCGGACTCCTCCCAAGTGAGCGGCTGGGCCCACCATTCCATCAGTCTTTAACACGATATGCGACTATACGTATACCACCGTCCTTCCCGGGATCGCCTGGCTGGATGGTTCAAGCTCCGTGCATCCTGGCTCTTACGACAGCATGCGACCACACATGCTGACTTTCCCGAAGTTGCTGACTGGGTGTTTCGAGCTCCCAGTCTAGCAGCCCGCAACCCCGGAAACCCCCATTTAGTTGCCTCTTACCACAGACAGGGGATGCCGTAGCCTGATCTCGGAACTACAGGGACGTCATTCACATTTACCTTTCCCATTTTGCTCCGTGTTTTATAACCATTCAAATATTAATTTAATAGAACTTCTCTGTATACGGCGGCAGCGCACGGCGCGTACTGCTGGCCTATCAATTTTCTACGCAATATGTTATATGCGTAATATCTTTTTCTTTATTTACATGGTGTAAAAGGAAGATTCAATCTGTATTAGATGCTTGATTTTTTTGAAATCATTTATTTTAATAAGGATTAATATTTAGTTTGTATAAAACCCATAGAAACATTACTTCATATTTTTTAATTTTCAAAGTATAAAAAGAGTTATCGTTGGTTATACATAAAGTAGTAGAAATATGCTGTCGCGGACTTTTGTTTAGATTTATGTGAGCCAGACAATCCCACGGTACATTATATTTGGATATCTTCAACGGTTTAGGCAGCGTACGCGAAGATAGCTCTCAGAGGACAACTATTTTTGCGACTAACCTGATATTTTTCGTTATATTATAACCTAATTACAAAAAAAACGGTAATAAATTATAGTTCATATGTTATTCTGATATATACTCTATATTACTGTAAAGTTGTTAAATATTGCTGACAAGTTTGGCCATTTTGAATGTTCAGTTAAATGCTGCTTTGCTTGCGCGTGTTTTGGTTTTCTTCGATTTTTACCTATTCAAAAAAATGGAGCAAAGAATTTGTATTTTGTGTGAAAAACGAAATGAAGTGAGCGGATGCATTCCAAATGTTGACTGTGGCATACATAGAAGCTACTTTGGACAAAAGCAACGTTTATTGGTGGTACAAAATGTATTCAAAAGGCCGAGAAGATGTGTATGACGAAGAACGTGCCGGACGCCCGAGCACTTTAACAACAGACGAAAAAATTGATGAAGTGAAGAAAATGGCATTGGCCAATCGTCGAATTACCGTTAGAAAAATTGCCGAAGACCTAGGCGTATTGATTGGCTCTTGCCATTCGATTTTAATTGATAATTTGGGCATGACATCGGTCGCCGCATAATTCGTACCAAAATGTGCAATTTTGGTACGAATTTTTCGATCAAAAACAGCATCGTATGAATGTTGCTAATGAGATGTTAAAATCTGTCCGCGACGACCCGAATTTACTGCAGGTCATAACTGGTGACGAATCGTGGATTTACGATTATGACGTGGAAATCAAAGCTCAATCATCTCAATGAAAGCTGCCGCACGAACCAAGGCCGAGAAAAGCACGCCAAGTTAGGTCGAATGTGAAAGTTTTGCTTACAGTTTTCTTCAATTGCAGGGGCGTTGTGCATCATGAGTTCTTGCCACAGGGTAGAACGGTGAATAAGAAATATTACCTGCAAGTTATGCACAATTTGCGCGAAGCAATCCGCCAGAAACGCCCGAATTTAAAAAAAAAAAAAACAAAAATTGGCTTTTACACGACGATGACGCCCCTGCTCCCACATCAATGCTTGTCCTTCTTGACTTCTTGGCCAAAAATAACACACTAATGATACCGCAACAACCGTATTCCCCAGATCTGGCCCTCTATGACTTTTTCTTGTTCTCGAAACTGACGAAGCCCATGAAAGGGCGACGCTACGCCACGATTGACAAGATAAAGACGGCATCGAAGGAGGAGCTGAACAAGATACAAAAAATATTTTTGAAGTGCTTCAAAGATTGGAAAAAAACATTGGCACAAGTGTATAATATCCCAGCGGGATTACTTTGAAGGCGACAAAATAGATATTCACGAATAAATAAATAATTTTTGAAAATACAAAAAATTCGCGATACTTTTTGAACACACTGTGTATGTCTGTACATTAAATGGGTAACTCCATTGGTTTAGGCTAGCAGCACTCCTACGTCATCATATCAAAAATTCGACTTTCAACTCCCCCAGGAGTCGATTATCGGCAGAAGCTTAGAGTTATCAAAAAGTATCTAAAAAATATGACTGATGATGATTTCCAAACCATAACTCATAACTCAACGAAGTTAAATCCAAATACACAAAAAACTTAATAAAATAATCCAACCATTCTTGAGTTATAAATGGTGTAACTAACACAACTTTCTTTTAAATACAGGGTGTAATCGTTAAGTGTGCACAGCTGATTATTCGGTGACTGTTACAGATATCAAAAAACCTTAACTGATATCGAAAGTACTATACATAATGAGTAAAATGACAATAATAACTTTGGAAAAATAAGACTACCAACATCCAAAAACATCAAACTCCCATACATTTTATTTCTAAGTAATAAGTACAAAATTTTGCATTTAAAGCAGATGTTCGAAATGACGTCCTCGTTGTGCAATACAATGGCGAGCTCTTTGTACATTTTCTAAATAAACTTTCTTTAAAATTTGCGGAGTAATTAAAGCAATTGCATGATGTACAGACTCTGTAACTCTTCTAGGCTGGGTACTCTCTCAGCGTACACGTGGTCTTTGACAAATCCACACGAAAAAATGACAAGGCGTGAGATTCGTGGAACTGGCAGGCCAAGGCGTTAAAAATATGGCCCTATGATCCGATCTCCAAGAATACCACACCGCACAATTTCAATTAACCAATAATGCGAGTTTTTTCTATTGTAAATACCAGAGTTTGAAAAATTACATTCATCGGTCCATAAAATTGATCTTACAATACGTAATTATTGACTAGCCAATAGCAATAGTCCAGTTGACGAGCGGGATCATAATTATGCATCAGTTTGAGAACGTTTTATCTTAAATGCTTTAAAGTTGTGTTTTTTAATAACTTGTGTTCATAGTTATGGGACACCGAAAATAATTGTGTCACTGGACGCTATGATTATTTCTGGTAAAGGAGCCATAATTTACACATTTTTTTATCCAGCTTACGTAAATACGTACCAAAAGGATTTTATTTATCTCGGTACTCCCTTCTGTAGGCGATAATAGCCCTATTGTTACAATCATGTTTGTAGTAAATTTTTAACATGTCCCTCTTTTTTTGTATTTGAATATGCCATTATTCAATTAATAGATGCACCAATCATAAATATTAACGAAAATTTAAAAAAAACACAATAAATTGGCGGGAACGTGAACCCGTTACAAAGAATTTGGATTTAGAACGAACATCAAAGAGCATCTTTCATTTTATTTTCATTTAGTATGTTGTTTTTCAGCCAGATCAAAATAATATTGAAATAAGGTTTGTTATTAATATGAAATGATAAGATAATTAATTTACACGTGTATCTACTTTAAATTCATCAATATCATATCATACATAATTAAAAAATGATAAAGCTTCACGAGGAGGTCTTATTCCACCTAAAATAAGAAAACTAAAACCTTTCTACTATTTCGTACTAAATGTATGGGAGTGTTTTATGTATTTTTTTGGATATTTTTTGTTTTATTTTTATATAGTTATTATTGTCATTTTACACCTTAGTTACGTACTTTCCATATCAATTTAAAGTTTTTTGATATCTGTAATACCTAGTTACGGGATAATTGCTTATGCACACTTAACAATTACACCCAATATATAGATTTTATGGTACAACTAAAAAGAAAAGACGTTTTTTTTACAACTAATCACCCGTCACATAGGTCGAAATTCGGCCGTAATTTAAATTAAAAAGCTAAACTTCATATTGTCTAAAGTAGTACGAATATTTCTCAAATTCAAATAAAATGTAATAGAAAGAAAAAAAGAAAGAAAGAAAGAAATAAAATGTAATAATTTTCAAGTAACTTTAAACGCACACGTGAAATAGAAAAAGGGGTTTTATAAGCTAAACCGCATTTAAAAGCGATAGCGGGTATTATGACAAAGACACTGTCTACGTCCACTATAACCGTGCAAAGTTTCATACTAATCCGTCCGCGGCATATTACTTAAAAATGCTTTACAAGTTTTTGCTTCACGTATTAATATATAGATTTATTACAATTCGTAAAGCCGTTTGACTTGCAACGCCGCGCCAATCAAATGGATATACATACATATAAACATACGAACATCCATACATGCATACTACTCTCTAAAAACATGACCATTACATTACCCTGCTTGACGCAGTTTGAAAAGATCACAACTTAAATGTGGCTCAGTAAAGTGTTGATTTGAAGAGGTTTACCCCAACGAGAATAAAAAAACATGTAATTTATTAAATGTTACTTTGTATGAAACTATTTCGCGGATTTCTCAAGATTTTGCAGCTATTATCAAACTAATACTTACTTTAGAATAAATTAACCGTCCAACCGCTAAACCAACTCCTTACTGCACCATTTAAAAAACACACCTAAGTTCGATTTCGCCTAAAATTTAGAAACCGCATTCAAAACATTCAGTACCGCAAGCGACATGATACAATCGGTAAGGGAACATGTTGGCGTATGGCATGTTGTATGCACGTCCTTTGAAACATGTGTCCGTTCGTCCAGTGTTCGGTAAATTGGTGTAGGTACTGGAAACGAAGTTTCAGAGATACGTTTAATTAGTAGAAATGTTTTGAGAATTTGCATTTGTATGTACTTGTGTTGGTCAAATGTGTGTCCGTTCAATATTATCAATGGTTGGATGGGTTGTTTACTTGAAACAGTTATTACAAGGTAAAACAGGCTTACGGGCAACAGTCGCCTACCACCTTATAATATTTTATATTATTTGCCGCAGACAGATTGTTTCGCTCGAACTAACGCGCCAAATAGTGAAACCAATATTTTATGTATTTCTGGTATTTCGATACTGATAGGTATTATCAATTTGACATAATTACTGCACTTCTAAGCTTTCGCAGAAATCTTGAATTTGTGGTACAAGTAAATTTAATCTGCACATTCGTGAAGGAAGTGGTTCGCTTCGCTGAGAGCTGACGTAAATCTTACCATTAAAACCGCTAAAGAATGGAATTTACTCCCGCTGGCACTTGCTCCTTTCTCTGTGACACTGTAATAGGACTTTGTCACATATGTACTTTGAAGTTGCTTGTAGTGGTAGTATTCTTTACATTTCTCAGTCTCATTTTTGTAATGTAATTAAGCTATAATTGCAATACTGTGTAATATTTAGCTGACATATTAAAAAATGTAGGGTTATTGAAGTGAATAAGATTTTATATAAAATTTATGTAGCCAACAACTGATTTGTTTGGGTATCAGTAATCAAGTAAGCCGAAATTGTGTACGTACACATAAGGACTAACTTGGAACACCTCAGTTAAATATTACCTCTCTTACGGTACTCAACTCAAAATAATGCCTTCCGATCAGCAGAATGAGGTTACTAAGTTAGCAATTCTTGCAAGTTCCACCCAGATATTTTACATTTTCTAGGCGGAAATAGGTTGTGTTACTCTCAGGATCATAATGTATGCCTGTACACAAAAAGGTCCACCCGTAGCCTCATTGCAACATGAAAGTAGGTCAAATAAACACTTTCTCCTTTATAATATTCGTAGGTAGTCCAGGATTTCCGCCACGGACCAAAAAGATATGGCAAGCTCGCTCTTAAACGTGATAATACCGAAAAAGTCTTTCGTTTAAAATTACTAGAGCGACTAACGCAATTATTTATAAGAATTTTTGTGGATTGTTATTAAAACTGTACTTCAAATATTTCGGTTAATGTTTCGTCATTTTTTGTTCACCTAAGATTTTTAGGCAAACAATTTTATAGATACATACTATAATATTTGATAAGTTAAATGTAATGCGAAACCTAATGAAAAACGGCTACCTTACTATTTTGGTTCAAAAATCAATACAATGTTGTGTGAATATAGCCTTAATCGTAGGACAGTCGAACTATGGATTTATCAACGTAACATTAGCCACCGTTCCAAAGTGATTCATTGTTGTTTTTATTTGAATCACACCGAAGGCTGCGTAAAAAAAACATTAAAAATAAAATAAATGCATTATTTAGTGGCCAGCAAAAATCTGTATCTTACTAATATGAAAATATAACAATAACCGAATACGTACTATATTTTTAAATAAACTGATATTAAATTAAATTGTCTTTTCACAAAAAAAACATTGTACGGAACGAAACTATTCTAATCCAAGCTGACTTAACACACCCTAGATATTTGGAAATCCCATCCACGTCTTTCCTCACGGACTCGAAAAAGCGCTGAAGATAACGCAGCCCCGTTTTAATGTCGCTGCAAATGGACATGTCCGGTACTGCCCCGGAGTTAACGCCTCGATGGCCGCAACTGTGTTCCGGAATTTGGACAGACAAGAGTTTTACGTTCAATATCTGTTACTCGTATTTTTCGGTCTTTGTTTTGAAAATGCCCTTTCACTTTGTGTATCATGCACACTATCAAATAACGACGATATGACGATAGAAGGAACAGTGTAACTTTGTTACGTTTTCTCAAAATTGTTACCTTCTGTTTTCGTTAGCATTATTAAGCTAAATTGTAAACGTTTTTGTGAATTGCAACATAGCCGTCCAAAGCTTCGTTGGAAACCTTCTCATAACATGTTCACTTACGTATGTGCAAAGCCTCGTTTCACTTTTTGCTCTGAGGCATGACAATGAATATGAGTTGTTATTTAGGAGAGAAAGTGATGATTTATAATTATCTTAACAATATGGGCATCAAATAAAATCGGTTCCGCCATTTACTATGTAAAGTGGTTGAAAATGGAGAAGAATAGTCAAATATGTTTTATCACCATCGCATCAGACATCTAAAGTATGGAAGTAGTAAAAAGTATCTAAAGGATGGGAAAGTGGAGATGAATAATCGAATATTGTCAAATATACCCAAGTAGTGTACATTAAAGACGCTTTATATTCCACTGAAACATACAAATCGGTATAAGTACGCGTACCAACCAAATATATCCTCACATCTTATATGTACATCACATCAAGTAACACGTCACATTAAATTGGAATCTATACTCTAAACACATACAAATGCAGGCACATCCTATACCGTTGTATCATAATTTTGAAATTATGTTATTGTTTTAACCGACTTCCAAAAAGGAGGAGGTTATCAATTCGTCTATATTTTTTTTCTTTATTTGTTATTTGATTACTCCGGACTATACTCACGATAAATGCATGAATAACTCAGTATCCCGCCAACCGATTTCGATTTTTCTTTTGTTTGAAAGAATGTACTTCAGGAGTAGTCTGATAAGAGTTTGATAAGGTTCTAATCATAGGATCTATAACAAAATAATGGAACTCTTCAACTCTTTGAAGCAAATTACCGAAATTAGCGAAATTAGCGAACCTAAGCTGTAGGAGTCGAGTTGGGTAGAATGTAGAATGAGTTTACTAATCAGATATTTACTAAAAAAAATTACCTTCAACTCTTCCACCCTGATGATGCAGGGGTATTGCTAGCCTGAACCGTAGAAGTAAGTCAATTTGTTTTTACGGATATAAAATAAGATCGTTAAACAAATTCATGGAACAAAAATTTGACCTTCAACTTCTCAACCCTGATGATGCAGGGATACTTCAAGCCTAAACCGTAGGAGTTGGCGATTTTGTGCTTACAGTTAAATAATAAAAATACCAAGCAAAGACACATGATGAAATATTTGACCTTTAACTCGTCAACTCTGATGATTCAGGATACTGCAAACCTAAGCCATAGAAGTTGGCCACCTAGTGCTTACGTATATGTAGTAAGAATCCTAAGCAAAGACACGGGATGAATTTTTTAACTTTCAACTCCTGCCTGATGATGCGGAATAGTGCAAGTCGGCGCTAATACAGGACAAGGTTTCATCACCGTCATCCAGATAAATATGTTGAGCGCCGACTTCGGAAATATGTACTAAGTACTGAATATGTTCTAAACCAAAACTAATTGAAATTATTTTTTACTTTTTTGTGACATGGAAGTCGGTAGATATTTGTTGAAAAGATTTTTAAAAATTTAAACAAAAAATGCAACCGACTTCTATGCCTCAAAAAAGTAAAAAATAATTTAAATACATGTTGGTTTAGAGCATACGGCACTGGTTTAGAGCATCAGGCTTCTTCTGTGCGTAAATCCCGCATTTTTCTTTCTAAAGCAGAAAGCACAGAATCTTCATCCCAAATAATCAATTAACAATCTCGCATTGATTTTCCAGTATTCCTTTGATTTGAAATATCAGAGCGTCAATATTGTAAATGCCGTGTTCACCTGTAATTGTGGGTACACGACCTCTATATTTAAATTTGTGTTATTTGATGTATGTATTAAGTGTATGCTACGTTGGTGAACCTTTTATAAATAAATAAATAAATAAATATCACAAATGCTATGGAAATCGTCGCTATAAATCTGGAATGGACACTCAAACACTCAAAGAGTGGACGTAATTTTAGCCGATGCCACGGCAATATTTATTTTTCTATCAGATGTAACTTAGTTTCCATCATATCGTAAGCGAATTTTGGTTCTACATTTAAGCGGCGCTCAACTTGAATTGTCTGTAAGAGACAGGTATTTTTATAATTATATTTGTGGTTCATTATATAAAAAAAAAATTAATTTTATGGCAAGGTAAAACCAAGCTATTTTATACTTTTACCTGACGGAGGTTAAACCTGTCTATTAATTTCATATAAACTTAATGACACACTGATTTTCACGCGGGCGAAGGCTTTTGCATTTCCGATACTAATCAGTTGGTAGGACCAGTGTAGTTCGACCGGGGAAGTACCACCGCCATACTTATTTCTATCGTGAAGCATTTCATGCGTTTCTATGGAAGGGTGTGGTTGCCAGCACACGTTTATTTGCATCGACCATCTTAGTCCTCAGGATCTGTTTTTGTCAATTTTTACAGTGAAACTGTTTTTGATAGGATTATATTTACCACATTCATTAATTGTTATCAATTCGTGTTTCCACACTCAATTGTAAATTTACTAAACTTGATGGAGCGTAAGGAGGTCATTTGATTCAGATCTGATTGAGTAGGACAGTTTGCATAATTACTTAGCATATATATTGAAACACGTACCACTAATCGATCTAAGGGATTATATCCGTATTGCTGAATTGCAACTTATATGCTAAGTATCAATATAGGTTGAATAGATACTCACGTACCGAAGTAATTAACACGTATGATTTGGTTTGCACCAACTTTCCAGCCACGAACGTGCATGATACGGTATGAACTTTCTAACAAGAAATTGCCAGGGTCCTATGGCATGAGGCACTTCCAGAAAGATGCAAAGAACATTCTTCTTGAAGTCGGCGATGCATTTTCAATTGTTCTAGACGGTGACTTCGTATTCTACATTATGTAGCACATTTGCATCTTCAGTAGGTCTTATTGCAAGAACTTATATGGTTCATCAACCAATATAATTATTTACATGAAGGAGGAGTAACACCTGTTTAAACCGTCAATATCATACAAGACTTTCTTTCAAAGTAGTACGAGTTGTATTTCGAGACAGAACCACTACCACCACCTGTTTCTGCTAGTGTCCTTCTTTCTCTCCTTTTTAGCCTCCCATAATCGTATAGAAATAGTATATAAGCAATTTTTAGCTTTGACAGATTGTATAAAGATTATAAAAAACACATATTTAGTGCGTGAAATTTGCTGTCACATATTTATTAACTCTCCGGGAAACGTATGAAATTCGCGGATCAGCTTTGGTTTTTTTTGTTCCATCGTGCACATATATATGGAGTAATAACAAACATCTAGGCCGCTAAACTAATAATTTAGACAGATGCCTGTCCGTCGGTACGAGAATCGAACCCTAAATTCTCTGTCACACCCTTATAACTACAACTGGGTACTAGAAAATAAACAGATAAGTCACAAAATTCAATTCAACAACTTGGTATATCGGAAGATTACTTTTATGGCTGCTTCGTAACGACGCCATACTTACTCATTTTGCAGACCTCGAACTCGTGTATTGTAACTTACGTAAACGGAATACGAAACTAAGTTAGGAACTTGAGCGCCATAAACTCTAAAACTGGTGATAACAAGTTATCTGCGAGTCGCAGACGACTCTATATTATTTCTTGTGGTTCTCGGTAAAATCTCTTCAAACCATCTGGAACGCAAAAGTGTAACTTTTTTATACTTTATAACTCATTAGTTGTCCTGGCGAACTTCGTTCTTACTAAAAGTCAAAAATTATCAGTGTTCCTCTTCTATATTTTGTACGTATTAGACATACCTTCCTCTTCAATCACTTTATATTAATATATATATATATAAACTGCATTTAAATCCGTAGCGTAGTTTTTAAGATCTAAGCATACATAGGGACAGACAACGGGAAGCGACATTGTTTTTTTACTATGTAGTGACTAGAATTAAACCCATCTTAGTACCAGGTACTTAATATCATTTTGATTCGTCATGGTTTTAAGCCTTAACATCTAACAGCAGTTGAGTTTTAGCAGCTTATTCTTCTACTAATTCCAGCAATTGTAACTCCAAATGCAAAATAACTTTAATATAATTTAAAATGTTTTAATTAAAACTTTTAAACGGAAGATTTGAAATTATTATAGCGATAGTATAACGAAAGAAATTTGTATTTATTAATAAGATCCAGTACGCGTAAAGTTTAATTTCTTCTTTCTTGACCAACCCATTATTGCTTTATTGTGTAAAAAGTTTAAGCTATGGCCTTAAACTTTTAACACAATAAACCATCCATCGCACTAACCAAATGATGATTTATTCTCTCAAAAAAAGTTCTCTAAGGTGTGCACTTTTGAGAATTCTCCGGTGTACATGTTCTCTTACAGTGCTTTTATTCACCCTACTTTACGTGATATTAATTTTTAATGTTCGCATATTCACGAAATAATCCAAAGATTAAAATTGCTTAAATTACACGAAGTATTTCCTTAATTTTTCGTGAAGTGATTAGTACTTAAATCCTGAAAAGGAAATATAGGCGAATTATCCACAATATGTTATTGGGGAATATTAGCTGTGCTTCCTACATATAAGAGGTTTAAGTATGAAAAGCGGGCACTTGACCGAAGTGGCTTTTAGCTCCCGGGCATTTTATTAATGCTGCGGATCGGCCCTCGTGCCCTCGTGCCTCCATCGTTAATGCCAAATTTATAGAGCTCTTCAAAATGTAAATTAGAATCAATATCTCGCCTAACGCGATTTTGATAGGTTGTATAGCTTATCTAAATAGGTCATGTACGTTGGTAATTCTTTACTAAATATAAAAAGTGTAGGTATTTACGAAAAAAAAAACAAATTTTGTAAAAGATATATCCTTGGATTGAATAATAATTATGTTATGCATGAGAGGCAGCGATATTATACATAATACATGCTAATCACAGACTGTTGTAAAGTATATAGTTTTTGTAAAATTATAACACGCAAATGCGCGTGCAGTCCGCCTTATGACATATGTAAAATCAATCCGAGACAAAATCTTGAATTTTGCATAATATTGATTATACATGCATTACTATATCTGAAGAATGGTTGAAGAACTCAGTTTGACTTATGTTTATCATCATTACAATATAACTGAAATAACTCGGTATTTATTAGTCAGAAATAATGTTGGTACAATCAAAGTAAACTAATTCTGTCACATCTTAAACCAGGTGATGGGCAGCAGCATCACCCTGAGAACTTTAAACATACTGCGGTCACCAACACGCACAGCCAAGCGCGGTGACTATGGCAAAACCCCCTAATGGCAGCTCAGACGAAACCATGGCCCCCAGTCCCCGGCAGCCCCGCTATTCCTGGCTATGGTAGCGGTCACGGTTACGGCGGGGCAGGGGGTGCTAAGAATCTCCGGCAGAGATCGCGCTACCACAACCGACGACTTCTGCACCTGGCAACATATAACACCAGGACTCTGAGGAATGATGAGAAGATATATGAGCTGGAAGAAGAGGTAGACAAGCTAAACTGGAGTATTATAGGATTATCTGAAGTCCGAAGACAGGGGGAGGACACGATGATCCTAAAATCTGGTAACTTGTCCTACCACCGGGAGGGCGAACATCTGTCCCAAGGTGGTGTCGGGTTCCTCGTCAACAAGTCCCTTGTCAACAACGTTGTGGAGATCAAGAGTGTGTCGCCCAGGGTAGCATACCTTATACTCAGAGTATCCAAGAGGTACTCGCTGAAGGTCATACAGGTATATGCGCCGACATCGATGCACTCTGATGACGAGGTTGAGGTTATGTATGAGGACATATCTAAAGCCATACATACCTCAAAATCGTACTTCACGGTTGTGATGGGGGACTTCAACGCAAAGCTGGGCGTTCAATGTGGCGATGAGTTGAAGGTAGGGCCCTTTGGCATTGGTAATCGGAACCATCGAGGCCATTTGCTGGCTAACTTCTTGGAAAAGGAAGGATTCTATATGATGAACTCCTTCTTCAAGAAGAAGCTTCAAAGGAAATGGACCTGGATGAGTCCCGATGGTACTACCAAAAACGAGATTGACTTCATACTGGCAGACAAGCGGCACATATTTAACGATGTCTCTGTGATCAACAGGTTTAAGACCGGAAGCGATCACCGGATGGTAAGAGGCACGTTAAATATCAAGATCAAGCTGGAACGGTCCCGCCTTATGAAGTCGATACTCCGTCCAAGATCTTGTCAAATCCAGGGCTCTGAAGACTTTCAACTCGAGCTACGCAATCGCCTGGAATGCCTAGAAAATTGCGTTGATGTTGACGAAATGAACACCAAGTTGGTAGAAACTGCCCACGAGGTAGGGTCGAAGTACTATAAGACCCCCTCCAATAGAAGTACTCAAAGACTTTCAGTCCAAACTCTCGAGCTTATGGCAGAACGGCGGGCAATGTGTGTGCAGTCTCCAGCTTCACTGTCGCAGCTTAGGCGGCTCAACGCGCAAATCTCTAACAGGATGCGACGTGACCTCCGCCTCTTTAATGCAAATCGCATTAAAGAGCAAATGGAGCGGAACAAGGTCTCCAAGGTCTTCGCAAGGGATTTGCGTGTTGGGCATAGCTTATTAACGAAGCTGAAGACGGAAGACGGCACCACAGTTGCCGCGAGGCCTGAAGTTCAGAGAGAAATTGAGCGCTTCTATATTATATACCGCTTCACGTGGCCCTTTGCCGCCTGTCAATGACAAGCGAGCCACGCTAACCCGACACTATACCGAAGATATCCCGGACGTCAGCCTGTACGAGATTAGATTGGCCCTCAAACAGCTCAAAAACAACCGAGCGCCCGGCGAAGACGGAATCACAACTGAATTGCTTAAAGCAGGAGGGAGGCCTATTTTGAAAGCGCTCCAACAGTTGTTCGATTCCGTCATAAGCCAGGGTATAGCACCGGAGGCGTGGAGCAGAAGTGTGGTGATACTGTTCTTCAAAAAAGGCGATAGGTCTTTACTGAAGAATTACAGGCCCATCGCGCTTCTGAGCCACGTCTACAAGGTGTTTTCGAGGGTCATCAATAATCGAATAGCTCGCAGGCTCGACGACTTCCAGCCTCCCGAACAAGCCGGATTCCGAAAAGGCTTTAGTACCATGGATCACATACACACACTGCGGCAGATAGTAGAGAAGGCCGAGGAGTACAATCTGCCGTTGTGTGTGGCCTATGTGGACTATGAGAAAGCCTTCGATTCTATCGAGACATGGGCGGTGTTGGAGTCGCTTCAGCAGTGCCAGATTGACTATCGGTACATCGAAGTGTTGAAGTGTATATATAAGGCAGCCTCAATGTCGATCCGATTACACGACGGAAGTACGAACCCGATCCAATTGCAGCGCGGTGTGAGACAGGGGGATGTATTATCCCCGAAACTGTTTACCGCTGCATTGGAAGACGTGTTCAAACTGATGGAGTGGAAAGGATTCGGCATCAACATCGATGGCGAATATATCACTCACCTTCGATTCGCAGACGACATAGTCATCATGGCGGAGTCGATGGAGCACCTCAACACCATGCTCAGCGACCTCTCTGGTGCCTCTCAACGGGTGGGTCTTAAGATGAACATGGACAAGACAAAGATCATGTCTAACGTCCATGTCACACGCAGGTGGTGCAGATGGGTAAGTCCAACTTCGAGAAAGAGGTCACTCGTAGAATCCAACTCGGCTGGGCAGCGTTCGGGAAACTGCGCCATATCTTCTCATCCGATATACCTCAGAGCCTGAAGTCGAAGATGTTCGAGCAGTGTGTGTTGCCAGTGATGACATACGGCGCCGAGACGTGGTCCTTTACTGTGAGCCTCGTGCGTAAGCTCAAAGTCGCTCAGCGAGCTATGGAGAGAGCTATGCTTGGTATTTCCCTGCGCGACAGAATTCGTAATGATGAAATCCGTAGGAGAACGAAAGTTACCGACATAGCTCTCAGAATTAGTAGGCTGAAGTGGCAATGGGCAGGCCACATCGTTCGTAGGACAGATAACCGATGGGGTAGAAGAGTCCTCGAATGGAGACCACGCCTCGGCAAAAGGAGTGCAGGCCGCCCCCCGACCCGGTGGACTGATGACCTGAAGAAGACGGCGGGTAACCGCTGGATTCAGATGACTCAGGACCGGTCGAAGTGGCGCAGATTAGGGGAGGCCTATGTCCAGCAGTGGACTTTCAAAGGCTGATGGAAGATAGAAAAATTCTGTCACATGTTATATATGCTTTGCTACTGATTCTTTTATATAATTGAAAAAGTTGTATTAGGCATGCTATAACTGACTGGTACTAATGCGGATTAATGGACGACTGATCTAAGTTAAGTTTTACTAGTATTAATCTCCCAAAAACAACTTAAAACTAAATAATGTCTTTTGGCATTACAAACTACTAGCTTACCTAGCCTAAAAAAATCCATAATCGATTGTATACCTTTAACTCAATAACATTTTTTGATGGCGACTGGTAGCAATTTATATTTTTTCTTGTATTTTCAAATAACAAATTCGCGCACGAAGGGTTCCATTATCTATAAAATAAAAACTTTTTAACAAAAAATATCTACCGACTTCCATATCACAAAAAAGTAAAAAAAATATTTCAATTAATTTTGGTTTAGAACATACTCAGTACTTAGTACATAGTCTCGCTGGACGTATTTTGCTCGTATTTAGCAGGACGTCGGTGACGAAACTATGTCCTATATGAGCTCCGACTTCGGTACTATGTACTAAGTGAAGTACGCACTACCTTTGAAATGAAAAAAAAAAGATGAAATTGGTTCACCCAGTCCGGAGAAATCAAGTAACAAAAAGAAACTTGCTATAACCTCAGAAGACAGAGAAACGTTAGGCATCAGTGTATCTCCCTTACTAAGAACCAGAACTTAACAGCGCATAACATAACTATCATAAAACAGAAAATAATAACTGATTCCATGTGGGGCCTAGGCCACGATGTCTAAAAAAGCGAAAGATAATCTTGCAAATCTTAAAAAAAATAATGTAAGAATTAAAAGAAAGAGCCATTCATCTGATCATTTGTTTTCTGACCTATTCAAATAAAGAAGAGCCTGTCGTACACAAGCTCAAAATTTACATTTTTAAAAAATGTAACACAACTGTGACAACATTTTACAACGAATAAAACAATGCACTCGTTTACTATTCACTGCCTATTCGATGTACATAAAAGAATAACTGATTCAACAAAAAAATCTAAATAAAATATTTGTTTCTCCTGAATTTTAATTCACATAGGTACAGGTATACAAATTGTGCGCCAAACCTAACAAAAGCAACGATCTACCGCTAAATTTTGACAGGTTATTAATAATTTGCCGTTAAACAAAACCGAAAGTCTCATAAACCATGCTCTGGTTGTCCGTGACTAAATAATTGGAACCACACAATATTTTTGTATCCTTACCAATACAGTTAATATGTTTTCTAGTCATATATCCAGCAACATGTATGTATATGTTTAAGTGTCTTCGGTGCTTTGGTATATGTAACGCGTAATTTTGAAAGATTTTTTGTATATCTAATAAAAATGTTGGCTGTCGACTTCGCATATTTCGCCCATCTTTCGGGCAATAGTTATATGAATTACATGCCAGAAAAAACTGTCTGAAAATTGCAGTAAATTATTCGTCGACCCATTTTCCACCTTCCTACTGAGTACCTCATTGATGCGAATAAGTAATACGCCGATGTTGTCAAGTCTGAGGATTACGGCGAATGCGGAAGTATAGCTTTGCAGTTTGAGACTTTGCTGTGTATTCTGACCTATCAAGGTCGTCTTTCCATTAATGCGTGGTTTAAATTAATAATGTGTTGACGATTGCGTTGTATTCGCTTTAGGCAGCATTTAATATTTCATAAAACTTAATACTGTTCTGATCCCACCACATACAAAGTTTGGTCTGTTTGCAGAAGCAATTTAACCTTAATGTTGATGGACCACCAGGTGAGAGTCGACCTATGACCTAAAGTACACCACGATGTAATCCACGTCGAGATTTTAAAATAAATCAAATTTTTGCCACCTGTCACAATTTAATGCAAAAAATATTTCCTTTGGTGGCGTTAAAGTAATATTTAACAAGTGACTTTGCAATTTTCCATTTGAGGTTCATTCAAATTGTCGGGGACCAATTTACCAAGTTTATTGATATTTTTTGCTTTTGCTAGTTCCTAATGAGTTTAAGTTGGGCGCTAATCCAATAACTCCGTAATTTATCATCTCTGCTTTTTATGGTCTACCTAAGCGTTTACTGTCTTTAACAACAACGGTTTTCTTATTTTGATGAAATAAAAATGAATAATGAGAAAATAGGAGTGAATAAATAAAGGAATTTATGAGAACGATTTACCAGGTAATAGAATCAGAGAGATACAACCCCGCTACAGTTATTTTTAGCGTGAAGCAATTCTTGCGTTTCGATGGAAGGGTGCGGTTGCCGACGTACTTTTAAATCAGGCGACTATCTTAGTCTCCGGGAGTAGCAACGCATCTGCAAGTGGCTTCAGTTAGAAGCCAAGTTCTAGATAAAGTTGCTTACGTCCATGAGCGTCAGTGAGCACTTACCATCAGGTGGACTGCATGCTCGTTTGGTATGTCAATTATATATAAAAGCAATGTTATTTTCAAGCACGAAACTCAAGATGATCGCTGAACTATAAAATAAAGACGCTAGTTTTTGGCTAATTTGTATGTGTGTCATTTAATATCAGACTAATGAAGAGGCTTCTGTGTCAAATGAATTGAAGCCTAGTCTCTCGTCTGCACTGGCCAGCGAGATACCCACTAACCTTTTTATACTTTTCTTGAGATTTCAATCCACGAGTCAAACTTCTAAAAACATCAAAATATTCGGCAGAATTGTGGGAACCTATTAACAGAAGTACTGGCATGAGTGATGAGAAATATCATAAATACGGCCTATGTGGTCATCAATTAGAGCAGCGGCCGATTGGCTGTTATTACCTACTCAGTGAAGAAAATAAGACATGAAAAAACACAATTCTAAAGGAAAGTTTTCTATTTATGAAGAAAATACAGTCAAATAACATTGGGCGACAATTTTTTTTCGTAACTTGGGTTATCAAAGTTGTTGCCCTACTGCTTTTTAATTACACACAAATTACAAAAAAAAGATAATATATGTATTCATATGATGTTTTATGAAACCACGATTTAAGAGAAATAATTTTCCAGCTTTAAGGCTTTTTTTCAAAAAAAAGAACAGAAGATTATTTGATATATGCTATTTAAATTATGCAAAGCTTTAGTTTAAATTTAGTTACTTATTTACTTTAAATTTAGCTGACCCGGCGAACTTCGTTCTGCCCAAAAGCAATAAATTTAAAATTATCAGTGGTTTCCCCCCCTACATCCTACTAATATTATAAATGCGAAAGTTTGTGAGGATGTATGTGTGTTTGTTATTCTTTCACGCAAAAACTACTGAACGGATTTGGTTGAAACTTTACAGTAATATAGGTTATACATCAGAATAACACATGGACTATAATTTATACCGATTTTTTTGTAATAAGGTTATACTATAACGAGAAATATCAGATTAGTCGCAAAAAAAGTTGTCCTCTAAGAGCTATCTTCGCGTACGGTGCCTAAACCGTTGGAGATATCCAAATATAATGTACGGTGGGATTGTTTGGCTCACATAGATCTAAATAAAAGTCCGCGACAGCATATATCTATATTCTAAGTATAACCCACAATAACTTTTTTTATACTTTGAAAATTTAAAAAATATGAAGTTGATGTTTCCATGGGTTTTATACAAACTAAATATTAATCCTTATCAAAATAAATGATTTCAAAAAATCAAGCATCTAATACAGATTAAATCTACTTTTTACACCATGTAAATTGGATAAGTAGTTTAGAAGATATTACGAGTATAACATATTGCGTACTCAATTGATTGACCGGCAGTACGCGCCGTGCGCCGCCGTAAACAACGAAGTTCTATGAAATTTTAATATATAAATGGTTATAAATCACGGAGCAAAATGGGAAAGGTCGATGTGAATGACGTCCCTGTAGTTCCGGGATCAGAATAAGGCTACGGTATCCCCTGTCTGTGGTAAGAGGCGACTAAAAGGGGGCTTTCGGGGTTGCGGGCGGCTAGACTGGGAGCTCGAAATACCCAGTCAGCAACTTTGGGAAAGATGTTAGCATGTGTGGTCGCATGCTGTCGTGAGAGCCAGGATGCAAGGAGCTTGAACAGTCCAGCCAGGCGGTCCCGGGAAGGATGGTGGTATACGTGTGGTCGCATATCGTGGTAAAGACCAGATGGAGTGGTGGGCCCAGCCGCTCACTTGGGAGGAGCCCGATAGGGCAATGCACTCAGAGGACTCCAGTTGCGTTCCTTTGAAGATCCCGGAGTCCTGGTGCGATAAGAATCCCACATAACCCTGCGTCGCTCCCACGGCGTAAGGTACCTTTTGAAGGTTTCCCCCTCGACAAAAAAAAAGGTCAATGAGAATGAAACAGTGGAAAAGGTTCAATATGTCATTTAATCGTTAGCGACCTTTTAATGTTACACAACTCGGCACATACGTCAGATTAGCAGTAGTTTAGGTCTTAGTTGACCAACAGCGCGTTGGTAAACGTCACGCGTTTTGAGACCCTTTCTTAAAACTTTTAATTTCAGAGTAAGCATTAATTAAAACTAATTCAAATTAATATACGTGCCTGTGATTTGAAATTTGAACACATAGATTTAGGAAGTAGGGCAAGGGTTCAATCTGAAGTCAATCACAGATGCGTTGCTACTCTCCAGGACTTTGATGATCGCCTCATATAAAAGCGAGCCGGCAGCCACACCCTTCTAATGAAACACAAGAACTGCTTCACGGTAGAAATAGGTGTGGCGATAATACCTCCCTGGTTGAACCATTGCTCTACCAACTTGCAAACTTTATGTGGCAGACTAAATTCCACGCGAGCGAAGCCGCGGGCAAAAGCTAGTAATGCATAAAAACCTTCCTCTTGAATCCATCTTCCTATAAAAAAAACTGCATTAAAATTCCTAGCGTAATTTTAAAGATTTAAGCATACATAGGGACAGACAACGGGAAGAAACTTTGTTTTATACATATGTAGTGATACGTTAATTAAATATATAAACAGTGTAGATAGGATTCAAAGCAGGGCTATCCGAACAGTCATCTGACTCACTAGCCACTAGATTCACAAAGTAAAAATACTTAGGGTACACAATCCTTTCACTTTTCCCCTCCCATGCAGTCAACTGTAATGCGGCGTGCGCTATATAAACTAAAAACTGGTCACCGTTGGAAGATGTGTTCAAGCTGATGGAGTGGCAAGTTCTTGGCATTAACATCAATGGTGAACACGTCACACACATTCGACTTGACGACTTAAAAAATGATCTTAGCAGATTCACTGACGGACCTCAGCACAATGCTAGGCGACCTCAACAGTGCCTCATAACGGGTGGGTCTTAAGATGAACATGGAAAAATCATGTCAAATGTCTATATCACACCCGTACCAGTAGTTGTTGACGGCACTCATCTCGAAGTTGTCGACGAGTACATTTACCTAGGATAAACAATCCGAATGGGTAAATCCAACTTTGAGAGGAATGTCACTCGAAGAATCCAACTCGGCTGGGCTGCGCTTGGGAAATTTCGTAATATCTTCTCGTCCACAATTCCTCAGTGGCTGAAGTCGAAATTGTTCAAGCAATGTGTGTTGCCAGTGATGACCTATGGCGCTGAAACGTGGTCCTTCACTGTAGGCCTCATTCGAAGGCTCAGAGTCGCTCAGCGTGCTATGGAGAGGGCTATGCTTGGAATTTCGCAACGATGAAATCCGTAGACGAACGAAGGTTACCGACATAGCTGTCAAAATCAGCAAGCTGAAGTGGTAGTGTGCAGGCCACATCGTTCGAAGGACCGATAATCGACGGGGAAGAAAGGTCCTCAAGTGGCGACCACGCTTAGGCAAAAGGTCGGTCCCCTACAAGGTGGACCGATGACCTGAAGAAAACAGCGGGAAACCGTTGGATTCAGAGGGCACAGGACCGGTTGGAGGTGCGCCATTTAGAGGAGGCCTATGTCCAGCAGTGGACATCAAAGGGCTGATGGATGGATGGAAGACACGTCAAATGCGACCGCTTTCTATCACTGTTTATCGATTCCACAATTTTGAGACATTGTAGCAAGCCTTCTTATTATGCGTTACTTAGTTAAAAAAAGAATTTTTGAAAACCACTTATAATGTCACAGATATCATTTAGTCAATTCTCTCGACATGTTAACTGTTAATTCTTAGGGTAGATCTCAATTTTCAAATTTAAAAAAGACTAAAAGCTGTAAAATCTTTTATTTAAATCTTGCTTCATAAACATTTCATTAGGTCTCTCTCTCATTTTAAAGTAGATTTTCATCTGAAGATAAAAATGAGGATTACATCGCAATCGTTAAACTACATTAGTAGTATTACTTTGTAAAAGAATCCTGAATAATGATGTCTTCCATGCCAAAAATTAGTATATAACTTTCGATGTTATGTGCTTAATTTCAGAGTTACTTTCGAGATTAATTGTAACCTTATTATCTTATATCAACAAGAGAAATTGTCAGAACTAGACGCCATGCGACAGAGATTAATTACTGAAACATAAACCACACGACACAACATTATGTTGACGTGTCCACCGACCCGCATGGTATGCTATGCTATGCTAGGGCTGCCAGTTGAAATTCTTGCCAAAATAAATAAATGAACAATAACGATTTTGCAATTTAGTTATATTGACTTTAAACTAACAGATAAAAACAGGACATTTATTTAATTTAGTTTTCATGTCATTATTTCATCCGATCCATAGTTTATTGAATACTTAAATCTTTTGTAGGAGACCCACATGCGCAAATTACTTCAAAACCATCCAACAAATTCGGGCTGATTAAAACTCAGCAGAACATCTCTCGATCTCAAATTCAAATTGAACAAAGCATTCTAACACAAGGGTGGCCTTAAAAGAGGATCCTTCAAACTGATGTTAATGAAATCCGGTGACGCAACTTGATATAATATTACGCCGATTAACCGAACCCGATATGTTTGTTTGGGCCCAAAAGGCACCCGGTGTGAACGATAGCGCGCTGTATAAATCACTTGTAAGATAAAGTGCCTCGATGTTATAGGTTTTAACGCAAGGTTTACACTACTTTAACGATTTGTTTACGTCGCTGAGCATTCTAGTACTTTTAAATATATGACGTTTAAGAATAAATAATATATTATAATACCTATTAGGTATACATTGAATAGTGTACTCAAAAGATAATTAGTTGATTTCTTACTATTGAATGCTAATTTTAGTAAAATTATAACTCTAAATTTAGTTTAAATATTGTATTAAAATATCAAACTATCGTTAACACAGAGATTAAGTATCTTACTATATTCTTTTTACTGCTCTACTCTCTCTACTCGTTTACTCTATACTATATCTTACTTTTTCTTTATTCTTGTGTGGTTTGATTAGTTAGGAAGTTCTTTATGTAATTATGAATTACTAAATTTTATTAACTAAAAGGAAAAGGTTTTATATGTAATATTATATTTAAATTCCTAATAATTAATTTCCTCACACTTGCAAAAGCGATAGGGGCCGTGTCTCTTATCAACCTAAACTCTAAGAATTTGTCAATTCTACCTTTGGAACCCATGGAACTATAAATCCAGCATCCAGAGAGTGATTTAAATATTTAATGTGGGGACATTTAATATTTAAAATAAAAATAATACATTATAACTAACAACTACCAAGTTACAAGTAAGGTTACTTAAAATTCAAGCTAATTAAATACTCCAATAATCCAATTAGCCCAATGTATTGTTCATGTAAATTGATACACTGATAATATTGAAATTACTTGTATTTGAATTTATCATATTTTAATTATTCTTCAATAAATTATGATTTAAGTATGACGAGATCATGTGAGAGCAGTGGAAACTTAATTGATGAAATACGGCGTCTAAATCGAAGATTTTAGGATCGGTTCTTGGCACATACCCCTGACTTTTCTAACAGTATGTGGATATTAAAAATAAAGAATCACTTCCTTGTGCTGCAAGAACCTACACACCTAATAATATAAAAAAAAAACTTCTCAGATTTAAGAAATTTACAATTTGCACTTGATCAATATACTATGGTCAAAACCTCATATTTTATGAGGAAAACCGTGCCCAGCATTGAGAAAATAATTATAATCGGTAGACAAGAGAATATATTAAAAAGCATCGAATTACTTAATTTTGCGATATTTGACATCCAATTACTGCTTGGCAGATAAGATATAACCTATGTTGCATAACACATGTATATTATTAAATTAATACGTGAAGCAAAAACTAGTGGATTTTTAACGCGCCCGTTAAATATAAAAAGAGGTTTAATTAGCTAAGCCGAATTTAAAAGCAATAGCGATATTTTGACAATGACAGCTGACATTTTTGACGTTACCTATGTGTTTTCATTGAAATAAATTGAATGTTCTATTTCATTTCATTTGTATGTGTTTGTGACAAATGCACGGAAGTGTGTGTAATATGTTTTTAGTTGATTTTATGTTTGTTATATGCATTATTAGAAAAAAATATTAACATTCTGCACTCCTTCTATACGGCCACTATAACCGTGCACAATTTTTATACTAATCCGTCCGCGGCATATTACTTAAAAATGCACCATAAGTTTTTGCTTCACGTATTAATATATAGATAAACAATACGGATTCGGGCTTCAGTGGGCACATTAAATATTATTATTATTACTTGACTGCATCAGAACAAGGGAAAATATTATTTGAATATATGTCGTATGTGTTTACCTATGTCCATTTCTTGGGCACGCACTACACCTCAAACACTCGACGGATTGTGGAATATTACATATTATTGCAATTATTACAGTTTGTAGGGTGAAAAAAAATAAAGTAAGAGTAAGGGAGTAGCTTTAATTGTTATTTATAACCAGTTACGATTAAAACTTTCATAATATATATTAAATATAATAATATTAATATTTGTGAGCTACTCAGTGGCAGAACAAGCGATTGAATAAAAATGTTTGATAACTACCTGTAGCTATGTTACCTTATTTACAAATAAGTTGATTTTATTTTACTTAAGTCTATTTTGATAGACTACATGAAATACTATATTATAGATTCCATGCGAACCGCAGAAAATTGGGACAGGTATTGACCCATAAAGCGACTACTCTTTTAGAATGCCTATGAATATCAGTTATATGTTGACTCGGTACCATTTTAACAAATAATTGAAATTACTGTAACGTACTTACGTATAGTGTAAATTATAATAAAAACGGTATAATAATATGTTTACGGGCTATCGCCCAGGAGTGCGTGAGTTTATAAGCCGTAAATTATTATTTCTGATTCGACGGACACATGAAACCCTACTTGTACAAAATCTCAAGTTTGTAAGAATCGTAAGCAGAAAATATAGCTATTTTTGCCTCGGTCCTAAAATATTGAAAGTTAGGACATATTTTACTAAGCGTTCGAAATATTTAGTGTATCATTCGGCTTATTATTCGAGTTTGGGGTTTTTGTTTTTGCATCATTTTTCTTGTGTGATTTTTATTTAAGTATATTACATTAATATATATTATAAGCATAAATACTAGACAGCGGAAAGCGACTTTGTTTTTAAGTTTTTAACCGACTTCCCAAAGGAAAGAGGTTATCTATTCGTCACGTATATTTTTTTTTTTTTTTTTTTTATGTATGTTCGGGCGAAATGGCTAGAAATCGTCGACCTACCGACACGATTCATACGACATTGTATGCGGCTAGTTTCACAGGCAGTCCCATATTGAGGAAAATGAAAACCTTCCGGCGGTTTTCCCGGAAAATTGGAAAATGTCGGTTTCTTAAAATCTTGAATAACTTGGGTGTTTCTAAACCGATTTCCATTTTCTTTCTTTCATTTGATAGAAAATTTCGTCACGCAACTTTTTCTCTTGGACATGGGTATGCTGTGATGCTTAACTCTTTGAGTTATTGGGTGGAAACCACCACCACTCCTCAAGTTTTTTAGATAATTTGAGATAACTCGGCTTCTGCCGAATCGATTCTTATGAAACTTGGAATATGTATTACATATCTATGCTTATATAGGTTGACGAAAAATTTGACCTTCAACTCTTCGATCCTGATGATGCAGGGTTACAGCTATCCTAAACTATAACATTAGCTATTTGGTGCTTACATATATGTAACAAGACTACTAAGCACAGACATGTGATGAAAAATTTGACCTTCAACTCCTCAATCCTGATGATGCAGGGGTGCCTCAAGCCTAAACCATAGGGGTTGACCATTTGGTGCTTATGGGTATGTAATAACAATACTAAGTAAAGGCATATTATAAAAAAATTGACCTTCAACTCCTCAACCCTGATGATGCAGGGTGCTGTAAGCCCAAGCCGTAGGTGATGGCCATTTGGTGCTTACGGATATATAATAAGATAGCAAGGCAAAGATGTACGATGACAAATTTGACCTTCAACTCCTCAACCCTGATGATGCAGGGGTACTGCAGGCTTAAACCATAAACGTTAGACATTTGTTGCTCACGGATTTGTAATAACATTGCTAAGCAAAGGTATACGACGAAAAATTGGACCTTCAACTTCTCAATCCTGATGATGCAGGGGTATTGAATGCCTAAGCCATAAAACTTAGCTATTTCATCCTTACGCATTCAAAATGATATTTAAAAAATGTAAGGTAGAACATTAGAAAAATGGTTGTATACGGTGGAAAATTGGACCTTCAACTCCTCAATCCTTATGATGCTGGGGTGCTTCAAGCTTAAACTATAGGCGTTAGCTACATGATCGCTACGTATATCTGATAAGATTACTAAGCAAAGATAAAAAAAGAAAAATTTGACCTTCAACTCCTCAACTCTGATGATGCAGGGGTACTTCAAGCTTAAACCATAGGTATTGGCCATTTGATGCTTATGGGTATGTAATAAATTTACAAAGTAAAGACGTATAATATTAAAATCGACCTTCAACTCCTCAACCCTCATGATGCAGGGTACTGCAAGCCCAAGCCATAGAAGTTGGCCATCTGTTACTTACGTGTATGTAATGAGATTACTACGAAAAGATACGGCATGAAAAATTTGACCTTCAACTCCTCAACCCTGATAATGCTGGGGACCTTCAAGCCTAAACCATAGGCGTTGGCCATATGGTGCTTACGTATATGTAATGAGATTACTAGGCAAAGATATAACATGATAGTTTTGACCTTCAACTCTTCAGCCTTGATGATGCACGGGTACTTCAGGCTTAAAGCATAGGCGTTGGCCATTTGATACTTATGGAATTGTAATATATTAACAAAGCAAAGACGTATGATAAGAAAA
This sequence comes from Spicauda simplicius, assembly GCA_949699795.1. Taxonomy (NCBI): domain Eukaryota; kingdom Metazoa; phylum Arthropoda; class Insecta; order Lepidoptera; family Hesperiidae; genus Spicauda; species Spicauda simplicius. The sequence goes on along the minus strand of OX453057.1, from coordinate 3,827,025 downwards.
TTGACCTTTAACTCCTCGACCCTTATGATGCAGGGTACTGTAAGCCCAAGCCATAGAAGTTGGCTATTTAGTGTTTAAGGATTTATTGAAGAAATGCTAAGAAGAGATGACTTATGAAAACCGTTATCTTTAACTGGGCTTTTATTCAGTGGTACTGCCTATCTAACCCACAGGTGATAGTAATATGGCCCTTATGGATTGAATATATTAGGAGTTCCATAAACAGAGGCAACTATTAATAAAGTTACCTTCACCTCTTTAACCCTAATAATATAGGTATACAGCCTGCCTAAAGTATGTGTGTTTGGTAATTATTGTTCGCAATACAAACAATGAGTTCCGGAAAGGACATAATTATGATCACAAATTCCTTTTTGAATACAATTACCTGGACGATGCAGGAGTACTGCCAACCTTTTTACATAGGATGGGTTAGGTTAGGTTGGAACTTAAAAGAAAATATAGAAACTAAGCGAGCAGGGCGCGGCAGCGCCCTGCGAGCGGTTGCGCTCAGTTCACATGCACTGTGACAGTAATGTAAGATATCGCTTAGGCTTTTGTTTGACTTGTCATTTAAGGTTGATTTTAAATTACCGTTTCCATTTATGTATGCACTATGCAGTCTTATGGATACTATGTATTACACGGTCTCGTATAACTGATCGAAGTGTCTAGTCGTCCCGTAATCGGATGAATAAAATAAATTAATCGTCCGCTAAACGGTAAATTCGTAATAAAAATGGTCTGTATATTAAACATACTTATTATACTCGTAATAAAAAACGTATTGAAACTGGTGAGTTAAATCATATTACTGAGATTAATAAATTGTGTAAAGCTATGGGTACACCTGATGTAGTGAATAACGAACATGCTGCCCGAACTTAAATTGGTTTTGATGGTATTGGTTTTCCACCTAAGGATAGGTAGTCAAAATTATTTTTATCAGTATCAGTTGAATTATACTCTTAGTTATAAGGTTTATATTACTTTTTCTACTTTAAATATTGATAATTATAGGTCTATTCTTTAAATAAATGTTTACTCAGAAAAAGTTGTTTTATTCGGTTAGGTTAGGTTCGAACAGATTTTTCTAATTCAGAATCTAAGGGAGGGGGCGCGGTAGCGCCCCCGACCGGTTGTGTCCAATTCTATTTTTAACCGACTTCCAAAAAGGAGGAGGTTATCAATTCGTCTGTATTTTTATTTTTTTTTTTTTTTTTTTTTTTTATATTTGTTACCTCATTTCTCCGGACTGGGTGAACCGATTTAGATGATTTTTTTTTTATTTGAAAGGTAGTGCGTGTCATAGGGTCCCATTTTTTTTTAGTATTTTTTTGACTAGGGCATCCATAAGAAAAACGCATAAGTCTTAAATTTGCATTTTCAATGTACGCGATAAATGTATGAATAACTCAATATCCCGCCAACCGATTTTGATGATTCTTTTTTTATTAGAAAGGATGTACTCCAGGGGTAGTCTGATAAGAGTTTGATAAGGTTCTAATCATAGGATCTTCAACTTTTTGGAGCAAAATAATAAAATTAGTGATAGTCGGCCGAACCTTAGCTGGAGAAGTCCAATTGAGTAAAATATAGAATAAAATTACTATGTAGGTATTTACTATGAAAAATTTGACCTTCAACTCTTCAATCCTGATGATGCAGGGGTACTGCTAGCCTGAACTATAAAAGTTGGTCGTTTGATGTTTGCGAATATATAATGAAATTGTTAAGCAAATTCATGGGACAAAAATTTGACCTTCAACTCCTCAACCCTGATGATACAGGGGCACTTAAAGCCAAAACCATAGGAATAAGCCATTTGGTGCTTACATATATGTTATAAGATTACTGAGCAAAAACATAAGATGAAAAATTTGACCTTCAACTCCTCAACCCTGATGATGGAGGGGTACTTCAATCCTAAACCATAGAAGTTGGCAATTTGGTGCTTACGGTTATGTAAAGAAAATACTAAGCAAAAATATAAAATCAAAAATTTGACTTTCAACTCCTCAACCCTGATGATGAAGGGGTACTTCAATCCTAAACCATAGGAGTTGGCAATTTGGTGCTTACGGTTATGTAAAAATAATACTAAGCAGAGGCACAAAATTAAAATTTTGACCTTCAACTCCTCGACCCTGATGATGAAGGGGTACTTCAATTCTAAACCATAGGAGTTGGCAATTTGGTGCTTACGGGTATGTAAAAATAATACCAAACAGAGGCACAAAATTAAAATTTTGACCTTCAACTCCTAAACCCTGATGATGCAGGGTACTGCAAGCCTGAGCCATAGAAGTTAGCCACCTGGTACTAACGTATATGTTATAAGATTACTAAGCAACAATATAAGATGAAAGATTTGACCTTCAACTCCTCAACCCTGATGATGGAGGGGTACTTCCAGAGGGGGCGCCCTGTTTGTATGAATTGTGAAAGTGTTTTATGTTTAATTTTTGTGAATATGTAGATGCACAAAGCAAACTTAGAGGCTTTATTTAAATACAAACATAAAAATATAGTCACTAAAAAGTGTAAAATAAAAACTTTTTAACAAAAAATATCTACCGACTTCCATGTCACAAAAAAGTAAAAAATAATTTAAATATATTTTGGTCTAGAACATACTCAGTACTTAGTACATAGTTCTGAAGTCGGTGCTCATATAGGACGTAGTTACCGTCGTCCAGCGAAATATGTCGAGCACCGACTTCAGGACTATGTACTAAGTACTGAGTATGTTCTAGACCAAAATATATTTAAATTATTTTTTACTTTTTTGTGACATGGAAGTCGGTAGATATTTTTTAGATGATGACGTCAGCACATAATTTTATTCATCCGGTTAGCGGACGACTAGCAACAGCCATAACTGATTTTATCGTGACTGAAAAGCGTGGAAAAAAATTTTTAAACAAAAAATACAACCGACTTCCATGCCACATAAAAGTAAAAAATAATTTAAATACTTGTTGGCTTAGAGCAAACACAGTACTTAGTACATAGTTCCGAAGTCGGCGCTCACCATATTTTGCTGGATCATGACGAAACTACATGTATCTTATATGAGCGCCGACTTCGGGACTATGTACTAAGTACTGTGTTTGCTCTAAGCCAACAAGTATTTAAATTATTTTTTACTTTTATGTGGCATGGAAGTCGGTTGTATTTTTTGTTTAAATTTTTTTTTATACTATGTAGTGATATATAATATAGTGGAGAATCAGTAATAGCTTCAGATTTTGACTTTTAGGTGGAAAAAAATTCGCCGGGTAAGCTAGTATATATACAAATTAGGAAAAAACAAAAAGCAAATTTTAGTTTTAAAAGTCAGATTTTTCATTTTATATTAATTTTAATTTCGATATTTACAAAATAAATTTCTAATGAAAAACTTAAATTTAAAGTTAATTTTTTTTACAGTTTTTTTGACTAAGAAGTAAAGTTGCATTCGTAAACGGGTCGGTTCCCTACCCAAAGGGTAAAAATGGAACCCTATTACTAAGACTTCGTTGTCTGCCTGTCTATTAAAGTCTGTCTGTAATATTCAAGGCGGCTCGCTTGTTACAAATGTATGGAACCCTTCATGTCCGTGGTGGTGAACCAGTGTAGTTCGACCGGTGAGGTACCTCGCCACACCTATTTCTAACGTGAAGCATTCATTGCGTTTCGATTCCGGCACATTTTTCTATGAGGCGACCATTTTAGTCCTACCTTTGTTGTAGGTACATGAAGTTGCTTACAGATGTCCATGAGCGGCGGTGACCACTTACCATCAGGTGGACTGCAAGCTCGTTTGCAACTTCATTATTATAATAATAATTATTATTATAATAATGTGCGAGTCCAACTCGTAGCCGGTTATTTTCAATAAACATAGATGTGAGTTAGGGCTGTCGTGTGTTTAATGAACGAATAGAACGAGCAACTTATTACAAATTCGAAGGAAGTGGTGGATGACACTTTTCCACCCCATGTCCGGTCTTTTACTATTTGAATGTTTATGACAATATAAAGATAATGAATTCTTTTGAAAAATGTCATGCTTTATCGATCAGTTTAGAAGTATCTCAATCAAATACGAGAAATACCTAAATTAAAACAGTTCGGTCCAGTAATACCATAAATTGCATTTTGTGCCGGTATGCATGTATCAAAGTCCAATTATGTGGCCAGTTTAGGCAAAAATAATCTAAAATATAACGCCTAGTGTAGTTCGATCGAGGTACCACCACCACACTTATAACATAGGTAAATTTTTAAAATAACAGCTACGAGTTATATACCTTTTTTGAATTACCTATAGCACAGAATTAATTACTCTATATCTTTAGGTTTGCGGTTTCGCGTTTGGGCCAAAGAGACATATCTCGAGAATTCTCGAGTCGGGCATTCTCGAGCGGATACTCTAGTAGCAACGCATGTACTTAACCCTCATACTGTATGAAGATGCTATCTGATATCTAGGGCGGTTGCCACTACTTACATTAGGTTGTCGCCATGCTCGGTGGTTACATAAATGTTATAAAAAAATGATTTCATTGATATAAATGACATGTGAAAAAAGTTATTAATGGAGAAAAAATAGAATTTGGTGTGAACGATGATTACAGTTTCGTAATAAATATATTAAAATGGGATTTGAACATAAAATACAATGTAAATATTGACAAGTATGTATTGAAAATTGATAAATAAGTATGTATTAACCAGACGTTTCATTACATTAGGATGGTGTGATTATTTGGTCGTATTAATTGTATAGGTATAGTGAGGCTAACTCATGCTTGTGATCTTGAATTCATAAGCCGATTACATATGAAATATGTTTGATAATCTTATCAGCTTTAATTAATTAACAAGCATATTATTAACTAGATTTAGGATATTTGCAAATATTTTTTAAATTAATGGAACAAAGGAACGTGACATCTATCTGATGGTAAGTGAGTGGACACCACCCACAGACTCCTGCAATTCGCCACCCATTTAGGAATTATAGTCGGTGATAAAAGAACAATTGTCGTGTTGTGAAGAAAAGTAGCTAAATCTAAATAATCACAGAAAAGTTGATCACTAGTGCTTACTAGGAATTTGAAAGATTTTTTTTTCCTAAGTATGCCCATCTATTGTAGAGGCCTGCCTTCATGCCTCCTTTAAACCGTCTCTGAACAGGTTAGTAGTACTACCTGAGATTGATCACACATCTGGTACCTACTAAGGATTAAGGTGAAACTATTTATTTGGAATTTAAGGATTATTTTTCATCATATCGAGTTAATATTATTTTGATTTCGATCTTGGATATCACAGATACTGGAGTAAGTTAAATTTTGGTATTCCAAAATTTGGTATTTTGACATAAATGAAGAAAACAAGGCTGTATATAGCTCCTTATATTCGATTCTCTACCTTGCCACACCTTCTATATTATAACACAGAAGGACTACAGCGCTGGTATTCGGTCGAAATATCGTGCCGGTGATGCCGTCAGGGTGGGACACTATGTGTTCCACCTACCACTTACCACTACCTGAGTCCTAAGGGGTAGTAGTACATTTATTACTACTTACAGTTACTATTTTTCATTTTCTTACTATTATAGCATATAGCATTAAGACTATGAACGTTTTGAGGCCACTTCTGGACCAAGACCGCCGTAATAAAGATTTTTAAAGTTTGACCGCATTTGACATGCGTGTCAGTGACTGCGATATGCATCTAATAGATATTGTCTCTAAATCGCCTTCCCGCCGGACCACGAGGAAAGATGGTGAGGTGTTATTGAAAACTTACATTATCTAGTGTTAAACTTCATATTGTCCAAAGTACTTAGTACGAATATTTTAAATTCAAATAAAATGTAATAATTTTCAAGTAATTTTGAACGCGCCCGTTAAATATTTAAAAGCAATAGCGGTATTTTGACAAAGACATCTAACATTTTTGACGTTATATGTTTTCATAGTAAGCATTGAATGTTCTATTTCTATTCTCTGTTATATGTTTGTGGCATATTACTTATAATGCATCACAAGTTTTTGCTTCACGTATTAATATATAGATACATTACTTGTATGTAATAAAAATGGCTGTTTGTCTTTGTAAACCTCTGCATAACAGAGGTTAACTTAATACGAAATACGCCTTTTACGAAAATCTTCGCAAAAAGGTCTGATACTTATGATTAAATACATACTTAAAATCCCCATTTGAAACATTTTTGGCATTCAAATAATCAATACAAGGTTGATAAAACATGCCAATTCATTATCGGTTGAACAGCATGTTTGTATTCGTAACCTAACTTAACCTATCCATCCATCTATCAGCCTTTTGAGGCTTACTGCTGAATATAGGCCTCCCCTCCTACGTATATGTAATAAAACACCACTGACGTCCGTTCGTTAAATTTTGTTATCTGATAAAGAAACCAGACTTATTTAAAGCAAGTGAAACTTATTTTTAAGACAAACTAGGGCATTAGATTACATTATATATGGCAAACAGGTAATTATATTTTTTCTTTGCAAATATTAATTACCAATCTCAGATGTTCTCACTAAAATGTATTTAACTGTAAATGACTACCAAAGGTCGATTTACAACTACATTGGTTTCGAATTATATCTTTCTACGTCAACATATTTTATTATTCTATTAAATTATAATTATAAAAACACACTCCCTACTCCCTACCACCTAAATCGTTTACAACAATTCACTAACAATTATTAAAACAAAGGAGATCTACACCAAAATACGAAGATGAAACTATTTTTTTGTTTTTTAATGGAGACGGTCCTTTATTTTTTTACTTTTATTTGTTGGCCGGTATAATGATAAACATTTTGTAAAAAATCAAGTATCGGCCTTCTAAAATTTATTGCACATAAATCAAAACAAGAACTACCTATGTGTCTGTTTGTAATATTTTCATCAATCGTCAAACATACATAGAAAACACGCAATAAAAATTACTTAATATAACAAATTGGGCCCCCTCAAAAATGTTCTTAAACATGTATAAATAAAAAGGAAATTCATAAACACAGTATTATTTTATTTCATTGCAACAGAGATACTTATAATGATACACAAAGTGATAATATGCCACCTTGTTGAAAACAAACGTTTCTTGTCCGTTACGTACAAAATTACGAATATCGTGAGAATAACAAACTGGAAGTGGTAAAACGTTCGTGACAAACGAACCGTATCGCCGCAACCGAAGGGGTTGTACCAAATTGACCCAAAGCTCCACTTACCATTAAAACAGGCGACAATCCACAACAAAATGCACAACTGCTTAAAACCCACGCGCCTGCCTCCCTTGCAACGCGCCATCGCACTTAAACTATAACCACGAATCCACTAATCACTCCTATCACTTTATTTTAGCAAATTTTCAAGGTTAAATCGAGTGATGTAACATAAAGTTCGCGGCACTACGGGACTCCAGCGACGTGACCGCACACAACGAAGCGATGCGTACAACTGAACCGATGACCGATGGCTGAAGCTCGCTAAAGGTAGCGGGGGAGGATATGAAATTAAATGTTATCTATCTCCATACGGATACTTCCTTTTACCGTAAACGCGTGGTTGACCAAATTTTTCCACCTCAGTTACCAATATTGTCCTTTTTTGTTGATTATGTCGGTTAGTATTATTTTGTTTTGTCTGCAACTTATTATTATAGTAATTGAATATTTTACAATTCTGACTGGATTTTACTGTGAGTTTTCCAGGCTTAATAGTCTGGAAAACATATCATTGTGTAACATTTAATTGTTGTTTAACCTACCTAATAAATTAAATTTTAATTTATAAGAAAGCTACCAGTAAGGTTCGTCAGGGGAGGTACATCAGTTATACTTATGTGTTTCAAATAGTTCTTTGTTACGTAGAATTGATCTAAGTGAACCCCCCTCACCATCCATCTTTGTTCTTAAGAAACACGATGCATCTGTAATCAGCTTCGGACAGGGCTTCGTTCGATATGGCTTTGGTTTCTGATGTCCGAAAAAATATATACTTTCATAAGACTTTAATACGAGCGTCTAAAGATATTTGAAACAAGAAATAACTGACGTTTGTTTTCATTATTTTCACAATATCATTAGTGGAACTAATGTACTATAACTATGTATAAAATGGACACGCAATTACAACAATTACTTACAAGTTATAATGATAAGAGTGATAACAATTTACCATCATTTGTGTTTTTTAACCCCCGACTCAAATAGAGGGGTGTCATAAGCTAAACTACTATTTATGTCTGTGCGTTTCTGTCAGTGTAAGCGGGTGAACCGATACCTCTATCAAAATCGATTAAGCCATTTTACTAGATAAGTATGTGTGGCAAAGTGAAGATAAATGAAGGGGTATTGTGGTGTATACTAAATTTTTATCAGTACCGGTTCAGGTAATTACTAGGTATCGGGGAGAAAGTGGTGATATTGTTAAGCATATATAGGTAACAAATATTGTTAAATATACATTAGTGGGATATCAAATTAAGGAATTGACGTGTCCGTATCAAAAACTATCCATTCCATTAAATCGAGTTATTTGATAAAAGCTTTGGTAGTTGAAATGTTAAATATTGAACGCATGTCAAATAGATCTCACCCTTAGAGAAATTACGTCAAATAACGCGTATTTCATTACATCTGTCATTACAGGTTACCCTAATAATAACTATATTAATATAACATAAATATAAGTGATATATATATATATATATATATATATATATATATATATATATATATATACCTATATATATATTTGATGTGATGTATGCTCTAAAAATGTCTTACAAATGCAGGCAATATATTAAAACAATACCGAATATAGTTTTAAAAAATAAAATAAAAAAAATAACCCCAGCTCTATAAAAATAAGTAAGCAAACATTTGAAAAAAATTTTTAAACAAAAAATACAACCGACTTCCATGCCACATAAAAGTAAAAAATAATTTAAATACATGTTGGTTTAGAGCAAACACAGTACTTAGTACATAGTCCCGAAGTCGGCGCTCACCATATTTTGCTGGATCATGACGAAACTACATGTATCTTATATGAGCGCCGACTTCGGGACTATGTACTAAGTACTGTGTTTGCTCTAAACCAACATGTATTTAAATTATTTTTTACTTTTATGTGGCATGGAAGTCGGTTGTATTTTTTGTTTAAAAATTTTTTTTTCACGCTTTTCAGTCACGATAAACGAGTCACGATATGTGCTGACGTCATCATCTAAAAATAGACTTCTTTGACACAACCGGTCGGGGGCGCTACCGCGCCCCCTCCCTTAGGTTCTGAATTGGAAAAATCTGTTCGAACCTAACCTAACCGAATAAAACAACTTTTTCTGAGTAAACATTTATTTAAAGAATAGACCCATAAGAATCAAATGGCCAATACCTATGGTTTAAGCTTGAAGTACCCCTGCATCATCAGAGTTGAGGAGTTGAAGGTCAAATTTTTCATTTTTTATTTTTGCATAGTAATCTTATCAGATATACCTAAACACCATGTGGCCAACGCCTATAGTTTAAACTTGAAGCACCCCATCATCATCAGAGTTGAGGAGTTGAAGGTCCAATTTTCCACTGTATACAACCATTAGTCTAATGTTCTACCTTTAATCAGTTTAACCTCATTTTAAATGCGTAAGCATGAAATAGCTAAGTTTTATGGCTTAGGCATTCAATACCCCTGCATCATCAGGATCGAAGAGTTGAAGGTCCAATTTTTCGTCGTATACCTTTGCTTAGCAATGTTATTAAAAATCTGTGAGCAACAAATGTCTAACGTTTATGGTTTAGGCCTGCAGTACCCCTGCATCATCAGGGTTGAAGAGTTGAAGGTCAAATTTGTTGTCGTACATCTATGCTTTGCTATCTTATTATTTACCCGTAAGCACCAAATAACCATCACCTACGACTTGGGCTTATAGCACCCTGCATCATCAGGCTTGAGGAGTTGAAGGTCAATTTTTTTATTATACGTCTTTGCTTTGTAAATATATTACATACCCATAAGCATCAAATGGCCAACGCCTATAGTAAGCCTGAAGTACCCCTGCATCATCAGAGTTGAGGAGTTGAAGGTCAAATTTTTCATCTTTTATCTTTGCTTAGTAATCTTATCAGATATACGTAGCGATCATGTAGCTAACGCCTATAGTTTAAGCTTGAAGCACCCCAACATCATCAGGATTGAGGAGTTGAAGGTCCAATTTTCCACTGTATACAACCATTTTTCTAATGTTCTACCTTACATTTTTTAAATATCATTTTGAATGCGTAAGGATGAAATAGCTAAGTTTTATGGCTTAGGCATTCAATACCCCTGCATCATCAGGATTGAGGAGTTGAAGGTCCAATTTTTCGTTGTATACCTTTGCTTAGCAATGTTATTACAAATCCGTGAGCAACAAATGTCTAACGTTTATGGTTTAAGCCTGCAGTACCCCTGCATCATCAGGGTTGAGGAGTTGAAGGTCAAATTTGTCATCGTACATCTTTGCCTTACTATCTTATTATATATCCGTAAGCAACAAATGGCCATCACCTACGGCTTGGGCTTACAGCACCCTGCATCATCAGGGTTGAGGAGTTGAAGGTCATTTTTTTTATAATATGTCTTTGCTTAGTATTGTTATTACATACCCATAAGCACCAAATGGTCAACCCCTATGGTTTAGGCTTGAGGCACCCCTGCATCATCAGGATTGAGGAGTTGAAGGTCAAATTTTTCATCACATGTCTCTGCTTAGTAGTCTTATTACATATATGTAAGCACCAAATAGCTAATGTTATAGTTTAGGATAGCTGTAACCCTGCATCATCAGGATCGAAGAGTTGAAGGTCAAATTTTTCGTCAACCTATATAAGCATAGATGTATAATACATATTCCAAGTTTCATAAGAATCGATTCGGCAGAAGCCGAGTTATCTCAAATTATCTAAAAAACTTGAGGAGTGGTGGTGGTTTCCACCCCATAACTCAAAGAGTTAAGCATCACAGCATACCCATGTCCAAGAGAAAAAGTTGCGTGACGAAATTTCCTATCAAATGAAAGAAAGAAAATGGAAATCGGTTTAGAAACACCCAAGTTATTCAAGATTTTAAGAAACCGACATTTTCCAATTTTCCGGGAAAACCGCCGGAAGGTTTTCATTTTCCTCAATATGGGACTGCCTGTGAAACTAGCCGCATACAATGTCGTATGAATCGTGTCGGTAGGTCGACGATTTCTAGCCATTTCGCCCGAACATACATAAAAAAAAAAAAAAAAAAAAAAAAAAAAATATACGTGACGAATAGATAACCTCTTTCCTTTGGGAAGTCGGTTAAAAAGTCAAAAATAATTTCTACAGTTGAGCCATAGAATTCGAGCAAGTTACACCTATATTTTATTTTATGGAAATATATCATTTTGCTCGCTAAAATTGTACTATAGTGTCGCTGGGGGTGGGCTATCGCTAAGTTAGATACTAAAGTCTGCATAATCATCACGTCCGCAGGCTTACCAATTTAAGTCTAGGAAATAAATAGATAGTCAGTCGAATAAAGGGCCTGACTTAGTTGAGCGAAACCCCTTCGCCGCGACGTTGCAGTACAATTCTTGTGTAATAATTTATGTCTTTACTTTAAAATGATAATATAATAATAATAATATGTACTTTAAATAAATCACTGAGAAAGCTTAAAACTGGCGATAAAGTGCAATAGTCAATATGTATTTCGTTAAAAATATTAGATATTAGTCATGCTTGAATATAATTGTATTATAGTAATGATTTTGGCGATTCTACATCCACTAGACTAGAGAATCCACATCAAGAATCTATTAGAAAATAAAATGCGCCTACAAAGGAGCTGGCAGAGGATCAGATGCCCGAGTCGAAAAACGCTAGTCAACCGAGCCATCAAAAGAATTAGGGTCGAGTTGGATGCGCATGACACCGAAAGATGGGAGTCGCGCATAGAAGATGCCAACGACGACTGGCACTCTTTCCACAAACTGGCGCGAGTTGTCGAACTCCCAGGCTCCAGTTCGCCCTTTTTTACATGCGGACGGCTCGCCACGATATAGGGTGGAAGATCGGGCCGAGATCTTTGCGGATCATCTCAAACGCCAGTTTCTGCCAAACCCGTCTCAACTGACGGAGCACGTTGCAGTGGTCGAGCAACACCTTAAAGATAACTTCGCCACGCCTATAGCTCCAGAAGAACGTTGTTTTCTCACCGAGCATAGTCCAACGTGCTATTGAAAGGACGAAAGCCAAAAAGGCTCCAAGCGCCGATAGCATAATAAACACAGCATTCTCCCACCTCCCGTGGAGGACGATGAGAGCAGTTACAAGGCTGTTTAACGGCATTATGCGTTCGGGCAAATTCCCGCACATATGGAAAATTGGGCACGTCATCATGTTGTTCAAGCCGAGGAAAAACATTCTGAAGCCTGCTACCCTGCATCTCTAAGATGTCTAAAAAGCTCCTGCTACAACACCTTACAATACATCTTTCACCCAGAGGAACAATTCGGATTTCGGCCGGAACACACATCACAAACGCCATCAACAAGAGCGTGCGTGTGCAGTATTCCTAGACATGGAGAAGGCGTTTGACTGTGTACCGTGACCCGCGGTCGTCATCGCCCAGGAGAGTCGTCAAGGTGATCCGAAGAACGGTCAGTGGAAGCTGGAGTCCCCCCACAGGGAAGCTGCCTGTCCCCAGCTTGCTACTCCGCGTATACCGACAACATCGCCGCGGCAGGGGGAGCGGCGGCTCGTCTCATACGCGGACGGCGTTCGTAACGACGTCGCTAGCTCCAACACCGCGTCAAAGATGCAACGTGACCTAGATGCCGTCCCTGAATGGCTCGCGAATTGGAGGTTGTCGGTGAACATAGGGAAGACCCAAGCCCTCAGGATCGGGGGCAGTTCGCCCGACGATCCCACTCTGAAGTGACAAGGAATCGACATCCAGTGGCCGCCCCGGGCTAAGTTCTCCTCCGTAGTTTAGGAGAGTCGTCGAGTATACCCTTGAACATCAAGAGGACCGTGTACAAGCAGTCCATCCATCTCCGCTTGACGTACACGGCGCCGGCCTAGTTTGCGCTTATGAACCACAACGTAAACGTTTGCATATGGTTCAGTCGCGGGTGTTGCGCTAGATCGCCGGCGCGCCGTGGTGCGTCAGGAATGCAGTCCTCCAGAGGGACCTAGTCGGCAGCCTGGACGACTTTATTATCAGTCTTGCTACTAGAATGTTCGTGCGTGTCGATTCGTGGTAATTCCCGCATTTGTGGGACCTGGCGCCGCACCACTTACGCCCACCCGACCCCGCAAAGCTTTCCCGCATGATCTATTACAGCGGGACTCGTCAGAGGGCCCCGGGGCTTCATGCTAAACCGGCATACACTCCACGCGGCATTAAATGCCGCCACCCAGATACGGCATACCATACCATATGAACACTACACAGTATAGTACAGGTCCCAGGCTTTCCACGAAAAAAAAACATATATAAAGGCTGATTTACACCTTATATATCTGTCCGTAGCAATGAGCAGCGGTAGCTCGCTACACGCGAAGAGTTCGCCCTAACCGTGTTTCCCCGCGGAGCTAGGCTCTGCGAGAAGAATACCCTCGACCTGGGAAGGACCGAGGAGGTACCGCCACACCTATTTCTAGCGTAAGGCAGTTATTGCGTTTCAAGATTTGATACAGTTATAATTAATGCAAAAACGGATTCTTGAAAGTTAATATTTATTTATAATATGTGTCAAATTATATGTATAAAACAGAAATGAAAATTTCTTTCATTTATCCGTTTTCCTTCCGTTTTAATGTTATGATGCCATAAATAAATATGCAAGTAAAATTTATAACAGTACTTTTTTGTACTGGGGTTAATATACAAATGAGTGCGCGCACACATTGTCCATAATTGCTTGCGAATCCGCCTACATCACGCGAATGCGCACAAACGCATTTGTGCGCGCATGCAAGCACGCACTAATATATACATACACATACACAGAGACTTACACAAACATACGCACATACGCACGCACACAATAGAGAAAACTCGCGAGCCAATAACATGAGTATTAATATCACGCAAATATTACTATTCATACGACTTCTTATCTAAGGTTAAGTTCAAAGAGTCTGACAGCTACAATGATATGCTCCATCTTTTGCTTGGAATGCTAAAACAATATCTTTGGTACTAAAAAATTACCACTATTTATTATACAGGTATAAACATATCGATGTCTGGAAATAAACAGTACAAGTATGAATGGAATAACTTTAGTTTGATACAAAATAATACCTTTATACAGAAACTCCTTTAATGTTAAAGACACGTACAATCAATTATATGCGAAAAGAGCAAAAATACCCAGATATAATGTAACATGTTTAAATGATTACTTTACCACTGGACAAACGAAACAATAATATATGAGAGTAAATAAACAGACGTAATTTGCAAAAACGACGCTTCGAACTCCTTGCTGCCACGAGCTTTCGCTTATATAACAATATAGAAAAATATGATGCTGCCGATTTTATAACGCCTACGTCGTTGAACACCACTCAAGTCGTATTAAAGTCACCGAGAATGGTTCAAGTTTCGAAGATTCCATGTTAGGCCTTTGATATCGGGAATTCGACTGAGGCCAACTGAAGTTAAGAACTTTGAGACTACTGAATTTGTGACCTTTTATGAACATCGAAAGATACTCGGGCGCTGAATAAATTTTCTTGTTCCATTTATTGTTCCTCTTGGCATATCCCTGGCTCTGAATTGGATATACGAGTATATTTGATAACCCTTTGAGAAAAATATTATGGAGTTTGGTTGCTTATTTGTATAAAGTAAATGAAAATGCGATGCCCTATTCAAAGACTTTCGCATTTATGCTCTATTTTAAAGGATGCGCTAACAACTCAAAATATCTACTAATTTAAAAATAATATTTTTTATATAATAAGGTTGTCTCAGGAATTTTGGATAGAGTAATCTCATGTAGCTCATGAAATCTCTCAAGTAATTCAGAATCCACTTTTATTTTAGTCATAGTTGCCGACTTTTTGCTTTTTTGCAAAATTACGCAAAAGAGGAAGAAAATGTTTTTTCGACCGTTTGCAAGTATATAATAAGTCTATATCTTTGGTACGTACTACTCTCCATACAGCTTGACGGATTGAGTATATCATTGGTAATGTCTCAGTTTGCAGAGTAAACTAAGCTATATAACTTTTAAATATGCTTTGATCGGAGAAAAGAGGATATAAACCATCTCATCCTCCCATCCTTGCACAAAACTTCTCATACTACAGGACGGTACGATGTTTTTTTTTATTATCATAGCAATTTAGGTGTCAATTGAAAGCTAATAATAAGACACTCTATAAATATATACCTATATAACACGTTTATGTTATTACTTTGGCGAAAAATCTAAAAAAAACGTAAAGTTATTGAAATGTTATAAAGAACTAATGCTAAATGTTACAATCTTACTGACTTTTTCTTTGATTTTTCAACAAGTTTACTTGTAGTTCTAGTGAAATGTATTTTTATAATAAGATACCGGATATATGAAATAACGGGACATTTTGCCGAAAATGAGTTATATATATCGTTGGATTCATATTTTTTTTATCGATTAATATATTTAAAATCTCGATATCTCAAAAAAAAATTATTCAATTTTTTTGTAGACCTAGACCATTTGATCTCTAAAAAGTGGCTGTATATGACATGTTAAACTAATATTTGTATAAAAACTAATGTAGGTAAGTCTTTTTACTTTAACAATTTGATATTTACATTAAGAAAAAAATCGAGTACATTTTACAACAGGTTTTTTTTTATTTGACTGAAGTAGCAATCGAGCATGCATTCCACTTGATGGTAAGTGGTCACTGCCGCCCATGGACATCCGTAATCAACTTCATACAGAATATGGGTTCCATCTGAAGTCAATCACAGATGCGTTGCTACTCCTGAGGACTATGATGGTCGCCTCATGTGAAAGTGTGCCGGCAACCACACCCTTCCATCGAAACGCAAGAAATGCTTCACGCTAGAAATAAGTGTGGCGGTGGTACTTCCCCGGTCGAACTATACTGGTTCCACCACCTTGGAAGGTCATATAAGGAGGTCATATAAGTTGTTGCAAAATTTGAGACGTTTTAAGCTTTGTCTTATACATTAGGGTTCCTTAAGAAGGAACAAATAATCATTGCCTCAAATTATCATTTTCGAATTGTCGGAGTGAGATAGCAATACGGATTTTTAGAGCTGGAATAGAAGGTTGGAAGCAACAAGTCCTGCACCACTTATTTGCGTATTAGAAATTAATTATCACTGCTTTTCGGTGAAGGAAAACATCGTGAGGAAAACTACTCACCCGGGAGTTCTTAAAACAAGAAAGCTATTTAAAAATAGTTCTCGAGTAATTACAACTCGTAATCTAATTAGTATTAGGCTTTTTGATAGAAGTAATGTAATGTGCGTCCACTATGTATGTGTAGCTCGTTTGTGTATGTAGTATGCTTGAAGGATATTTTGAAAAAAATTTTTTAACGGGGGTTGCAATGGTCCAAGTTATATAGTAAAGCTATATTCCGGTCCGCAACTTCAAAGGAGAGTGTCAAATTATCCTCTTATTCGTTTAAGGGTATCCATTGCGGATACTTACTTACTGCCCCAGAGAGAATCTTGGCCTTCGTTACGAGAACTTGCCATATGATATGATCCCTGGATACTTGCCAGTTGTTGATTCGAAGTTCCCGAAGATCTACCTCAGGACATCGCCAACACTCATGCCAGTCACGATGACTATTGAAAACACCCCCACCTCCAGCAATGAATTCATATGTGTAATGGAGTGTAAATCTACCCAAGAATTCACTATAGTTGCGCGAACGAAATTGAGGGGTCTACTAGTAGTTGCTAAAGATAGATCCAATAACTCCGATGGTGATGAGACTTTCTGCTAAGTCCTCTGGTAGCCGAGGAGTTAAATACGGCTACGGTATCCCCTGCTTGTCATAAGAGGCGTCTAAAGGGGGAATTCTGGGGTTGCAGTCGGCTAGACTGAGAGCTCGAACCGCCCAGGCAGTAACCCCGTGAAGACGGAGCTATGTGTGGCGATATGTCGTCGTACACATCAGAAGGTCGTCCCTGTAGCCTCGGGGTCAGAATAGGGCTACGGTATCCCCTGCCTGTCGTAAGAGGCGGCTTCCGGGGTTGCAGACGGCTAGAGTGGGAGCTCGAACCGCTCGGTCAGGCAATCCCGGGAAGGACGGCGGTATGTGTGGTCGCATACCGTCGTAAAGACTAGACGGAGCGGTGGGCCCAGCCGCCCATCTGGGAGGAGCCCGATGGGGCAGCGCGCTCGGAGGATTCCGGTTGAAGTCGTTTCGAGATCCCGGAGTCCTCCCTTTTCAGCGCCGAGGACGGCCACCGGGGGGGGTTTTAGTGCGGTAAAAATCCCACATAACCCTGCGTCGCTCCCACGGCGTCGGGTACCTTTGGAAGGTTTCCCCCTCGAAAACAAAAAAAAAAAAAGACATCAGAAGGTGCAGGTTGCAGGTCTCCAAGAGATAAGCCAGAAATAGGCGCTACATTAGCGTGGAGCGTTTAATTGCATATCCCGAGGTTCCCTGCAATCGCTGAGGAAGACCACCGAGGAGGTTTTAGTGGGTAAAAACCCTACATAATTCGGAGTCTCTTACAAAGCTTTGGTATACCTTTTGAAGTTTTCCTCCCCATCGCAAAAAAAAGTTTAATATTAAGGACAAAGTTAATTGTTTTTTTTCTGGTTATTGATTAGTGTTTGTAGAAGAAGACTGAATTGATGATATTGTTTTTTAATAATGAAAATGTTATATTTTAGTCGGATTCTAATTTTAGAAAGCCAAATTTAGCCATTTTTTTATTATTAAATTAAAAAAATATATTATGTTGTACTAAATAATAATTCATGAAAGTAAATTGGTTTATAAAAAAATTTTAAACAAAAAATACAACCGACTTCCATGCCACATAAAAGTAAAAAATAATTTAAATACATGTTGGTTTAGAGCAAACACAGTTCTTAGTACATAGTCCCGAAGTCGGCGCTTACCATATTTTGCTGGATCATGACGAAACTACATGTATCTTATATGAGCGCCGACTTCGGGACTATGTACTAAGAACTGTGTTTGCTCTAAACCAACATGTATTTAAATTATTTTTTACTTTTATGTGGCATGGAAGTCGGTTGTATTTTTTGTTTAAAATTTTTTTTTTCACGCTTTTCAGTCACGATAAAATCAGTTATGGCTGTTGCTAGTCGTCCGCTAACCGGATGAATAAAATTAATTATTCGTCCGATTTTCGGATGAATAAAATTATGTGCTGACGTCATCATATAAAAATAGACTTCTTTGATACAACCGGTCGGGGGCGCTACCGCGCCCCCTCCCTTAGATTCTGAATTGGAAAAATCTGTTCGAACCTAACCTAACCGAATAAAACAACTTTTTCTGAGTAAACATTTATTTAAAGAATAGACCTATAATTATCAATATTTAAAGTAGAAAAAGTAATATAAACCTTATAACTAAGAGTATAATTCAACTGATACTGATAAAAATAACCCATCCAATTTAAAAAGGTTGGTAGTACTCTTGCATCTTTCAGGTAATTGTATTGAAAGTGGAATTTTTGATCATAATTATATCCTCTCCGAAACTCATTGTTGGTATTGATAACAACAACATTATGTATACGTAAGCACAATATGGCCGATGCCTACGGTTTAAACTTGAAGGACCCCAGCATTATCCGGGTTAAGGAGTTGAAGGTCAAAATTATCATGTCATATCTTTGCTTAGTAATCTCATTACATATACGTAAGCACCATATGGCCGATGCTTATGGTTATACTTGCAGTACCCTGCATCATCAGGGTTGAGGAGTTGAAGGTAAATTTTCTTATCATACGTCTTTGCTTTGTAAATATATTACATATCCATAAGTATCAAATGGCCAACGCCTATGGTTTAAGCCTGAAGTACCCCTGCATCATCAGGGCCGAAGAGTTGAAGGTCAAAATTATCATGTTATATCCTTGTTTAGTAATCTCATTACATATACGTAAGCACCATATGGCCAACGCCTATGGTTTAATCTTGAAGGACCCCTGCATCATCAGGGTTGAGGAGTTGAAGGTCAATTTTTTTTATCATACGTCTTCGCTTTGTAAATATATTACATACCCATAAGCATCAAATGGCCAATACCTATAGTTTAAGCCTGAAGTACCCCTGCATCATCAGAGTTGAGGAGCTGAAGGTCAAATTTTTCATCTTATATCTTTGCTTAGTAATCTTATCAGATATACGTAGCGATCATGTAGCTAACGCCTATAGTTTAAGCTTGAAGCACCCCAGCATCATCAGGATTGAGGAGTTGAAGGTCCAATTTTCCACCGTATACAACCATTTTTCTAATGTTTTACCTTACATTTTTTTAAATATCATTTTGAATGCGTAAGATTGAAATAGCTAAGTTTTATGGCTTAGGCATTCAATACCCCTGCATCATCAGGATTGAGAAGTTGAAGGTCCAATTTTTCGTCGTATACCTTTGCTTAGCAATGTTATTACAAATCCGTGAGCAACAAATGTCTAACGTTTATGGTTTAAGCCTGCAGTACCCCTGCATCATCAGGGTTGAGGAGTTGAAGGTCAAATTTGTCATCGTACATCTTTGCCTTGCTATCTTATTATATATCCGTAAGCACTAAATGGCCATCTCCCACGGCTTGGGCTTACAGCACCCTGCATCATCAGGGTTGAGGAGTTGAAGGTCATTTTTTTTATAATATGTCTTTGCTTAGTATTGTTATAACATACCCATAAGCACCAAATGGTCAACCCCTATGGTTTAGGCTTGAGGCACCCCTGCATCATCAGGATTGAGGAGTTGAAGGTCAAATTTTCATCACATGTCTCTTAGTTGTCTTAGTAGTCTTGTTACATATATGTAAGCACCAAATAGCTAATGTTATAGTTTAGGATAGCTGTAACCCTGCATCATCAGGATCGAAGAGTTGAAGGTCAAATTTTTCGTCAACCTATATAAGCATAGATATATAATACATATTCCAAGTTTCATAAGAATCGATTCGGCAGAAGCCGAGTTATCTCAAATTATCTAAAAAACTTGAGGAGTGGTGGTGGTTTCCACCCCATAACTCAAAGAGTTAAGCATCACAGCATACCCATGTCCAGGAGAAAAAGTTGCGTGACAAAATTTCCTATCAAATGAAAGAAAGAAAATGGAAATCGGTTCATAAACACCCAAGTTATTTAAGATTTTAAGAAACCGACATTTTCCAATTTTCCGGGAAAACCGCCGGAAGGTTTTCATTTTCCTCAATATGGGACTGCCTGTGAAACTAGTCGCATACAATGTCGTATGAATCGTGTCGGTAGGTCGACGATTTCTAGCCATTTCGCCCGAACATACATAAAAAAAAAAAAAAAAAAAAAAAAAAATATACGTGACGAATAGATAACCTCTTTCCTTTGGGAAGTCGGTTAAAAAAAGAATAATTAAAATCGGTCCACTGACGACGGAGTAATCCTTGTACATACATAAAAATATATATACCGGCCGAATTGAGAACCTTCTCCTTTTTGAAGTCGGTTAAAAAGAAGTAGTGAGTACAACTAAAAGTTTTGATCAATTTTATTAGTTTTTTTTTTTAATTTTAACAGCAAAAGCAAAGACACCAATACCTTTACTTTGAATAAGTCTAAATGTTTATTACACAAGAGACCTTACTTTGAATTTTTTTTGATTTTTATTTTTTTTTATCATCCCATACATCAATGCTGTTTATTTACATCGAAAATTTTGTTAACGTATGTCACATGTATTCATTATTTTTACCGTGCCTAAATGTCTCTTGCGATGTTGCTTTATTTGAAACTATGGACTTTATAGTTTTTTTACTAATTTAGCTTCAAAGAATGAAAAAATGTAAGTAACTTTTCCCAGACACTTCTTATAGTAATTCTTATAAAACGCATAGTTAAAAAAATATAGTCAGATTTGTAAAAAAAAAATTTTTTTTGCTCTCCTGAAAACCTTAGTTTTGTCCCTTACGCTATTTCATATTTCCGTTATCAATATTGTTATTATATCATAAAATACTGTAAGTTATCACTTTCATCAACAATTTACAATATGAAAGGCAAATATAATGTACAGATATTGAAAGGCACACTAAATTACCCTTTTTTTTTTTTTTTGTTGACGGGGAGGAAACCTTCAAAAGGTACCCGGAGCCTTGAGGAGAGACTCCGGGTTATGTGGGATTTTTACCCACTAAAACCTCCTCGGTGGCCTTCCTCAGCGCTTGTAGGGGACCCCGGGACCTCTAAAGAAAACGCGCCAGTACCCCCTAGCGCAGCACCCCTCATGGGCTCGTCTCTTAGGGGACATGTAGCTGTCCCCCTGCATCTTCCGGTGTCTACATAACTAATTTGTTTAAAAATCATATTAACCCTAGATAGCTAACCTCCGTCGATTCGACGGGCAGTGCAAAGAAATATCGCTCGCATTTTTTAACGGCGTATCCGAACGTGCTGTCTTGGCTAACCAACTCAGCCGCCAGGGAGCCCGTTGCAGTGGCACATGCAGCGAACAGCTAAGTGTCACAGTTTTTGAGGTACCCAACCTTTGCCCGTCGTTTCGACGGGTGGTTAGCTTTACCGTCAGTAATTGAATTCGATTGCACTGGTTATTTTCAAAGTAATTTGCGTTTTTTTTTTATTTACGTCATGTTTTCTTTAAGTTCTTTACGAGAAGATGAAATAATTGATCTTCTACAACAAGAACTTAGTGACGCTGCCCTTGATTATAGTTTTGCTAGCGAGACAAGATTTTAAAGTGGAAGATAATGTGCAGATTCCGAGGGGTGCTATGTAAGCGCACTACCAGACTTTCTTTCAGACGTGGATCTTGATTCACCTATTATCTCGAATACTGCATCTTCACAAACCATGCATTGTAGCATCATATTACTTCCTCAAAGGAAGGTACGAGATAGGAATCGGCACGGTGGGGTCACACTTCCACAAGAACTTCGGCAAGAAACATTGTGCATACTCCGAAGGGACCTACCCGGTCCTGTAGGGGATAAGCATCTTTTTTTTTAAGTTTTTAACCATCGACATTTTTGAAGATATTGTAAAATGGAGTAATGTCGAAAAATCTGTCAAAATTATGTCATTATCTACCAATCAAAATCGCAAATCATCTCCTCCTGTACAAGGTCATAACACCAGAGAAGAGCCAGCAACATCTAGTGGAGAAAGTCGTAAAAAAAAGCGTTTCGGAAGTGCCACTAAGAAAAAAAGCGTATGACCAAAAGCACGTGTTCCAACTGCATCGCTCCCATATGCAGTGAACATAAAGTTTGATTTTTGTGTTACTTGCGCTGAAGAAAAATAATTTGTTTTATGTTTTAATTATTTATAATGTTTCTATGTACTATATGAAGCCAAAAAAAATATTGTTTTATTTTAATTTATCGTTGATTATGCTTGTCAAAGCAGATCATTAAAAATGTTCAAATATTTTTAAGGAGTTTAGAAAAAGTTATTTTTAACCGACTTCCCAAAGGAAAGAGGTTATCTATTCGTCACGTATATATTTTTTTTTTTTTTTTTTTTATGTATGTTCGGGCGAAATGGCTAGAAATCGTCGACCTACCGACACGATTCATACGACATTGTATGCGACTAGTTTCACAGGCAGTCCCATATTGAGGAAAATGAAAACCTTCCGGCGGTTTTCCCGGAAAATTGGAAAATGTCGGTTTCTTAAAATCTTGAAGGAAATTTCGTCACGCAACTTTCTCTCTTGGACATGGGTATGCTGTGATGCTTAACTCTTTGAGTTATGGGGTGGAAACCACCACCACTCCTCAAGTTTTTTAGATAATTTGAGATAACTCGGCTTCTGCCGAATCGATTCTTATGAAACTTGGAATATGTATTATATATCTATGCTTATATAGGTTGACGAAAAATTTGACCTTCAACTCTTCGATCCTGATGATGCAGGGTTACAGCTATCCTAAACTATAACATTAGCTATTTGGTGCTTACATATATGTAACAAGACTACTAAGACAACTAAGAGACATGTGATGAAAATTTGACCTTCAACTCCTCAATCCTGATAATGCAGGGGTGCCTCAAGCCTAAACCATAGGGGTTGACCATTTGGTGCTTATGGGTATGTTATAACAATACTAAGCAAAGACATATTATAAAAAAAATGACCTTCAACTCCTCAACCCTGATGATGCAGGGTGCTGTAAGCCCAAGCCGTGGGAGATGGCCATTTAGTGCTTACGGATATATAATAAGATAGCAAGGCAAAGATGTACGATGACAAATTTGACCTTCAACTCCTCAACCCTGATGATGCAGGGGTACTGCAGGCTTAAACCATAAACGTTAGACATTTGTTGCTCACGGATTTGTAATAACATTGCTAAGTAAAGGTATACGACGAAAAATTGGACCTTCAACTTCTCAATCCTGATGATGCAGGGGTATTGAATGCCTAAGCCATAAAACTTAGCTATTTCAATCTTACGCATTCAAAATGATATTTAAAAAAATGTAAGGTAAAACATTAGAAAAATGGTTGTATACGGTGGAAAATTGGACCTTCAACTCCTCAATCCTGATGATGCTGGGGTGCTTCAAGCTTAAACTATAGGCGTTAGCTACATGATCGCTACGTATATCTAATAAGATTACTAAGCAAAGATATAAGATGAAAAATTTGATCTTCAACTCCTCAACTCTGATGATGCAGGGGTACTTCAGGCTTAAACTATAGGCGTTGGCCATTTGATGCTTATGGGTATGTAATATATTTACAAAGCGAAGACGTATGATAAAAAAGTTGACCTTCAACTCCTCAACCCTGATGATGCAGGGTACTGTAAGCCCAAGCCATAGAAGTTGGGGATCTGTTGCTTATGTGCATGCGATGAGATTACATAGAAAAGATATGACATGATAATTTTGACCTTCAACTCTTCGGCCATCATCAGGGCCGAAGAGTTGAAGGTCAAAATTATCATATAAAATACATGTAGTTTCGTCATGATCCAGCAAAATATGGTAAGCGCCGACTTCGGGACTATGTACTAAGAACTGTGTTTGCTCTAAACCAACATGTATTTAAATTATTTTTTACTTTTATGTGGCATGGAAGTCGGTTGTATTTTTTGTTTAAAATTTTTTTAATATAAATATATAATAAAGAAAGTCAATTTACAAAATGATTCTTATTTAGAATAACATTTATAAACGAAACCATAAAAAAGATGTCAACTTTTTTAATAACTTGTGCCAAATAAAAATATTATTTGAATACCCGTCACTTCGACGGATGGTTAGCTTAAACAGAGTACAGTATAAGGTTAGCTATCTAGGGTTAAATGAAGTTGTTTCGTAAAATAGCATTACTTACTGAATAAAACCATGAAATTCGTAGAACTCGGTTTCATTAATCAGAGCAAACGTAACGGATCATTTACTACACTTCGATAAACAATATTTTATTATAAAAACATAAGACTTGCCTGCTAAACCTAAAATTTGCTGTCGTTATATGAGCTTTAAAGCTTATTACTTAGCTACGTTAGCTTACTACTACATAAAAACGAATATCGGTTACTAGGTTGTACCAAAACCAAGAGATAGTTCGTGTATAAGTTTGTAAACTAAGTTCCTGTTTTAATTATTCTAGGATCCGTTTCTGTACTGGGAAGGAATTTCAACAATTTACTTAGTTGAAAATTATTATGGATGGGATCGCCAGTTTGGTAAGCAAGTAAGTTTCATATGGAGGATAATTTCATTATGTGTAGATTGTTTGTTGTTGAAAGGTTCTTATCACTTTTCGTGTATATCCAAAGGTTACCGAGGAAAATTCCGCATCTGTAGTTGATTTCAGATAGAACCCATGTTGTATTGCTCCCACATGCTCGTTTGCTACTTCAATCAGATTAAAAAAAAGTCCGCGCCTCGCCTACCCCTCCATACCTGCCCACCGTCCTGTACTTTCCATTACGTTGTGCTAGCGGGCTACTATGGGCAGTGGGCTGATAGTTATTTATTACTGCGTTTCACTTCATCTGTTAACCATTACCGATTTTCTTTCGTATTACTGCTATTTTTTAAATTGATAACATTGCTGCTTAACGATAGGTTCACGGTACTCCGCTTAACTTAATTGTTAACATTATCAGATTATCAGAAAACTTAACATTTATTCTTCTGGTGTTGTGTTCCTATCCACAACCCATTGACTAGTTAGCCATTACTACTAAGCTGCAGGTCACGTAGTCGGTCTCCTCCAGCACCATACTATACGTTCGTTCACTTCCACAATTCTGGACTTAAACTGTGTTTGATTCTGTTACCACATACTTTTGCAATTTTGATTTATATCGTTGATTTTTTGGAATAGATCTATAATTTGGTTAGTTTTTATCTGGTATTTTGTCTGGTAGGGGTTTATTTTTGAAGTTAATTTTTGGTGGTACATATTTCCAATCTCCAAATAGCACTGTCTGTTATATTTTTTTTTGCTAGTTTACTATCTATTCTGTCACAGAGATTCTAAGACTCGTGATAAACGTCAAACTAGGCATTTCAGCTCACGCAATTAAGCATGCCTCAAAGAGAGCTTCAGAAAAACCTGATGCGCGCCAGGTTCGAATGACAGCTAACACGAATGGCCTCAAAACGGGCTTTTGCGAGAGATTGATATATTTAGAGAAAAAAGCGTCGAAATTCACAAAAAATACTTAAAAAAAGTAGTCTGTTAAAACCAAAAATCTCAGGTTAAATGTAACGCGTGACAGTTAGACAGTTAAAAAAAAAATTTTAAACAAAAAATACAACCGACTTCCATGCCACATAAAAGTAAAAAATAATTTAAATGCATGTTGGTTTGGAGCAAACACAGTACTTAGTACATAGTCCCGAAGTCGGCGCTCACCATATTTCGCTGGATTACGGCGAAACTACATTTATCTTATATGAGCGCCGACTTCGGAACTTTGTACTAACTACTGTGTTTGCTCTAAACCAACATGCATTTAAATTATTTTTTACTTTTATGTGGCATGGAAGTCGGTTGTATTTTTTGTTTAAAAATTTTTTTTTCACGCTTTTTAGTGACAATAAAATCAGTTATACGAGACCGTGAAATACATAGTATCCATAAGACTGCATAGTGCATGCATAAATGGAAACGTTAATTTAAACTCAACCTTATATGTCAAGTCAAACAAAAGCCTAAGCGATATCTTACATTACTGTCACAATGCGTATGAACTGAGCGCAAACGCTCGCAGGGCACTGCCGCGCCCTGCTCGCTTAGTTTCTATATTTTCTTTTAAGTTCCAACCTAACCTAACACATCCTATGTAAAAACGTTGGCAGTACTCCTGCATCGTCCAGGTGTTTGTGATCATAATTATGTCCTCTCCGGAACTCATTGTTTGTATTGCGAACAATAATTACCAAACTCATATAGCTTAGGCAGGCTGTATACCTATGGTTTAAACTTGAAGGACTCCAGCATTAACATTGTTGAAGAGTTAAAGATCAAATTTATCATGTCACATCTTAGCTTAGTAGTCTCATTACATATACGTTAGCACCATATGGCCGATGCCTATGGTTTAAACTTGGAAGACCCCAGCATTATCACGGTTGAGGAGTAAAAGTTAAAATTTTTCATGTCATATCTTTTCTATGTAATCTCATTGCATACACGTAAGCAACAGATGCTCAACTTCTATGCCTTGGGCTTGCAGTACCCTGCATAGTCAGGGTTGAGGAGTTGAAGGTCATTTTTCTTATCATATGTCTTTGCTTTGTAAATATATTACATATCCATAAGTATCAAGTGGCCAACGCCTATGCTTTAAGTCTGAAGTCCCCCTGCATCATCAGGGCTGAAGAGTTGAAGGTCAAAACTATAACGTTATATCTTTGCTCAGTTATCTCATTACATATACGTTAGCACCATATGGCCAACGCCTATGGTTTAAGCTTGAAGGACCCCAGCATTATCAGGGTTGAGAAGTTGAAAGTCATTTTTTTTATCATACGTCTTTACTTTGTAAATATATTACATACCCACAAGCATCAAATGGCCAATACCTATAGTTTAAGCTTGAAGAACCCCTGCATCATCAGAGTTGAGGAGTTGAAGGTCAAATTTGTCATTTTTTATCTTTGCTTAGTAATCTTATCAGATATACGTAAGCACAGTGTGGCCAACGCCTATAGTTTAAGCTTGAAGCAACCCAGCAGCATCAGGGCTGAGGAGTAGAAAGTCCAATTATCCATTGTATATAGCCATTTGTTTAATGTTCTACCTTACATCTTTTTAATCTTATTTTAAATGCGTAAGCATAAAATAGCTAAGTTTTATGGCTTAGGCATTCAATACCCCTGTATCATCAGGATTGAGGACTTGAAGGTCCAATTTTTCGTCGTATACCTTTGCTTAGCAATGTTATTATAATCCGTGAGCAACAAATGAGCAACTTTTATAGTTTAGGCCTGCAGTACCCGTGCATCATCAGGGTTGAAGAGTTGAAGGTCAAATTTATCATCGTACATCTTTGCCTTGCTATCTTATTATATATCCGTAAGCCCCAAATGGCCATCAACTACGGCTGGGGCTTACAGCACCCTGCATCATCAGGGTTGAGGAGTTGAAGGTCAATTTTTTATCATGTGTCTTTGCTTAGTATTGTTATTACATACCCATAGGCACCAAATGGACAACCCCTATGGTTTAGGCTTGAGGCACCACTGTATCATCAGGATTAAGGAGTTGAAGGTCAAATTTTTCATCACATGTCTCTGCTTAGTAGTTTTATTACATATATGTAAGCACCAAATAGCTAATGTTATAGTTTATGATAGCTGTAACCCTGCATCATCAGGATCGAGGAGTTAAAGGATAAATATTATTCAAGATTTTAAGAAACCGACATTTTCCAATTTTCCGGGAAAACCGCTAAAAGGTTTTCATTTTCCTCAATATGGGACTGCCTGTGACACTAGCCGCCTACAATGTCGTATGAATCGTGTCGGTAGGTCGACGATTTCTAGCCATTTCGCCCGAACATACATAAAATATATATATATATATATATATATATATATATATATATATATATACGTGACGAATAGATAACCTCTTTCCTTTGGGAAGTCGGTTAATAAAGACTCCCATCAAATGAACTATACCACAGTATAAATATCATACAGTACTCTAACTCTGCCGTGTCCTTGAATTTTATACCTACGGAGGCGTTGGGCGAAAGATTGCGTTAGGGCTGCCTGCCTATAGTATTTTAATAACATCAACCAGTATGAATACTTTCTTTCTGACATTAATTATAATATATTTTTATTAGCTTTTTATTAGCTTCACCTGTTTGTTTGTTTGTAACCGACTTCTTTGGGCGCGATTTTGACCCACTTTAAACGGCCAGATTTCGTTCAAACTTTGTAGATTTATTGAGGACCGATGACAATACACTAATTTGATAAAATTATTCCATGTTTTATTTTGACTAAAAAGTAGAAAATAAATAGTAGTTAAAAAAAACTAAAAAGCACGCTTTTTATAGAAAACCGAACTAAAAAATAGAAAATAAATTTAAATGAATTTAAATTAAGAAAATAGTGTTAAAAATTTCAATGAATATAAATTAATAATAGTGTGAATAAAAAAAAATATTTAAAAAAAGCTAGCTATTATTTATTTTTTAAACAAATATAATTCATGTGAATTGTATAGGAAGTGTTGAATACATGTAATGTTTTTTAATTAGTCGATTTAGGTTATAAAAAAAAAACTATTTTTTTAATATGTGAGACTTTTAATAACAAATCATTATTTTACTAATAATAATTACAAATTTAAAATATTTGCGCCTCGACTGAGACATACGAAAAGCTTTATTATTAAATTTAATAGTATAAAAAATTCGCATTCGGATAAAAAGCATAATAAAAAATAATTTTGGGAAGTATTGAAAAAGGAATATCTTTCATTTGGTTATAAATACCTGCAGCTACTTTACAATTTATGTGTGTTGTTTTAAATGAAGTTCGAAATATTTCCTCCAATTTTTCTACATATTGCACAAAATCATCCCTGGGTATTATTAAAAAACTTTGTAAATTATTTTTGCAGTAGTCTCGGTAGCTTAAATACCGACTCTCTTCGCTGAAATTATGGCTTCTTTGATCGGGCTTTATATATGACTTCAAGGCTTGACAATCATCTTTCTCCAAACAACGTTTTAGGAGATATCCACAAATATAAAAAAGAGCTTTTTTTTCAGGCAAGTCTGTCATCCCTGTAGCTCCGGGATCAGAATAGGACTATGACATCCCCTGCCTGTCGTAAAAGGCGACTAAAAGGGGCTTCCGTGTTTGCAGAGTGAGAGCTCGAACCGTTCGGTCAGGCAATCCCGGGAAGGACGGCGGTATGTGTGGTCGCATACCATCGTAAAGACTAGACGAAGTGGTGGGCCCAAACGCCCGTCTGGGAGGAGCCCGATGGGGCAACGCGCTCGGATAATTCCGGTTGAAGTCGTTTCGAGATCCCGGAGTCCTCCTTTTTAGCGCCGAGGACGGCCACCGGGGGGGTTTTAGTGCGGTAAAAATCACTCATAACCCTGCGTCGCTCCCACGGCGTCGGGTACCTTTTGAAAGTTTCCCCCTCGACAACAAAAAAAAAGGTTTAAAAATGTTATTATAAATTTTAAATGATTTATTTATTTTATGTAGTTATTTATTTATCGAACAATATTCTATTTTTTGCAAAAATATCACTTACCTATAACTATGTACTTTATTGAAAAGAGATACACTTCGCCAATGGCATGTAGGACACACATACTTACCTATGTCACTTCCCTTTATCATAATATCCTTTAATTATTTATGGATCCAGGTATTACATTCGATAGAAAAGCTAAAAACCAATTTATTAAAAAAGAAAGAAGGTAGTTCTAGTACATTAAAAAACATTATAATTGTCTTACTTTTCGTAGTTTCAAGGTAATTTAAAAAATGTTATCTTTGGATGTGTTAATATAGAATTCAAACAACCAAAAACAGCACAATATAGTCTACAATTCTTCTTCGCCATATTATTAGTAAAATAAAAAAATCACTGCTCAAAAAACCGTTACACAGTCCGCTCGTCTCTACGGCACATTCGGGTCTGTTTGTAGACCGAATGCAAACCGAAATCGAGGTGCGTAGGTATAACTTGCGTTTCGTGCGCTTCTAAGGAGTTAGACTACTGTAGATATTTATACCGTGACTATACTTATAATATAACTGTAACGGGGTCGAATTGTCTACGATGCGCCATTAAACATGTAGTTGTATTTTATGTGGGAGTCTCTGGATGTACATATAAAATTTAATAGAATGTACACATAATTCAATTTTTCTTTTGTGTACTACAAATTGTTGTAAAATTATAACTGAGTCAAAATTACATGAATGTGATAACAACTTTTAAATTAATGTTTGCTCAACATTAACAAAACTCTATATTGCTATAATAAACACAAAAACACAAAACAAACAATAATATACTAAATATTATTTTAAGTAGACGAAAGATACGAACGAGTAGATAATGTGACAAACGTGGCACTGCAGTTTCGGGTCCAGAATAGAGCTTCGGTGAGCCCCGCCTGTTATAAGAGGCAACTAAAAATATTTACAACAAAAATACAACCGACTTCAATACCACAAAAAATATATATTAAATGTACCTATATTGCTTTCTAATTTGGCAAAGGGAGATCTCCCGCCAGGCTAGGTGATCATGCCTGGGGAGCGGCCGTGCTCCGACAGTTGATGTTCGGAACTTGTATATATGCTGGATTCTGAGAATGCTTCGATAGCGTGTTTCAAAATACTAGTAGCGCCATCTCTTGATGAGTAGCGGGAGGTCGCCACATCACGTCGGGGTCACCAATATAGCGTTAAGTTGTGTGTGGTGTGTGCTTAAGCGAAGCGGTAATGTCTTTATACTAATTAAAGTCCAAATTGCAAGACGACAGTTTATTCACAATATACACACGAAGAAGTTACAGGCACAGAAACAATATACATAATAGTTCACACAAGAAAGCACTATACATAAAGAAAGAAGTAGTGAAGCGATAGGAAACAGTCTTAGGCACTAGATAGTCTTTTCCGAAAGCACTATTTATCGAGCTACAAGCGACACAGGTTACCGCGGAACGATCGTAAGCCGACTGGCGGGCCGCGCGGGCGGGATGCGCTCCGGCGATGCAACTTGCCTACGCGCATCGAAACAATAGCGGTACAGGTAACAAGCGCGCCTCGCGGGTTCGTCTCGCTAATGCAACGCCCATGCGTATGTGCGTTTGTACGTAATATATATTTGTATGTAACTAAATAAATAAATACAACTATGGATATTAAAATATATATATTATGAGTATGTAAATAAATAGTTAATTATAAATTACAAATTGTTTTGAATAAATAAAATATTGAAATAAATTAAATAGATAAAATATTATGTGGGGAGATCACCACACTAATATACACAGTACATAGTTCATAGTTCTGAATTCGGCGCTCTGCTACATATGTATTTTTCTGGATCTGTATATATACATACACATGTATATATGTCGCATATATTTTTGAAAATCCTTATTAGAGGTGCGTTCATTTTAATTATAGAGAAGCTTACAATAACGGTAGGGGGAGTCAGTGAGAGTATACCAGCCTTCAGTTAAAATTTAAAAAATAACTTAAAACGCTTTCTACACTCGTAGCTCCGCAGTAGAATTTTCTCCAGTGCCGTGGATGCCATGGACACACACAAGACGAATACACAAACACCCAGACCCAGAACACGAATCTAAACTCATCATTCAGATACTTGTCTGGTCGGGAATCAAACTTGGGACCCACTGCGTATCAGACCACTATGCGTAACCGCTGCGTCACCGGAAAATGCTTATAAATTTTTGTATTCTTTTTAAATTGGTATATTATAGTTGGAGCTGCATTATTCATTTTTATTTTCTCGTAGGAAAAATTAAGATCATTAATAATATCATTATCATTAATAGTTAATGAGTAATTAACGATTTCTACCAAAGTGATATTCGGCTAATATATTTCTCCCCTAAGTTAAAGGAGCCTTTACCCGGGTTTAAAAAATGCAAAATAATCATTATAAATCGTAATTCTATAAACAAATTTAATCATAAAAATATAGTATATAGCACCTATACCATTTACTAGTACTTTGAGCATATTTGTGATACATTTAAAAGAAATTAACTAGCATCACATATATATCTTAAAACGGTTATAAGACTGCCACGTTCATCTGAAGTAAGTTGTCGTACTTGACGCACAATGCTTTCTCGTTTCTAACTACTTTGGGACGTTCTTGTGTAGTTTTATATGAAACCGCCCCAAAATTTCCAACCGCGCCGGGTTGAAATTTTCGGGCGGTTTCATATTAAAATGGAAAAGCGGCTAGCTGCGCGGTTAACCGCTAGTGCATAAGAAGGCTAAGGGGGGTAAGTGTAAATCCGCATAAGACAAACTGGGTACAAAGTTGCCCAATAAAAAATCAAAACAATATAGAATTATCTAACGACAATTCAGTGTATCGACTAAAAATCGATCCGTGACTGTTTACGGACGACTATTATTTAGTGAGTGTTACAAAGAGAAACATCATTTTACTGAACGTAATAATTATTACTTTAACAGTGTGCTACTCTATTACATTAATATAAAATCATTAAAAATATGTAAAGCTTAGTCGAAGTGATCTCCATTTTCTGTAACGTAGTCCTTTAAATGTTGAGGCCTGTTATCAATAGCAGTACGCACTCTTTCTGTGAAGAAATTCTGCTGTGCCAATCGTATGGATTGCCTTAGAGACTACAAATTACATGAAGCTTAGAGCAAGGGTTTACTCTCTAAAACTGATCATAATCATAATCCAGTTTATTAAGATCAAGACATGATGACGGCAAGTTTTCAGTTTCGATGAAGTCAAGTCAAGACATTCGTTTTGTCTTGTCAAGTCAAGTCTTGCTGAAATTACCATTCTAGGTTATTAAACATGGGTTTGTGGAGGGGCTTAACTACCTTCTCAAGAACGGCATCTTGATACACATGTGCCGATGTTCTGATACCTTTATCGCAAAAATATGGCTCAGTAATTTCTTCATAACTATCAACCTACCAAACCATCACTAATTCGGATACTGCCCATGTTGTACTCTGTTGACTGATTGGGATTCAACATAAATTTTGTTGTTTTGTTTGTTAAAATATTGAGCAGTTGTATAAAAATTGTCATCCATAAACCATTTTATTTTGGCTTCTCTGCATACCGCTTAAGTAGTTGTTTTGATTTAAAAACCCCTATTTTTTAAGCTGTACGTTAAAATTGTGCGTGTCTCATAGGCTGCAAGTATTTTTTTAAAAATACCCGACATGGTTCTAGGTCTACCGAGGCTTTCGGACTGGATTTCCTTGAATTCTTTCCTTTACTGTTTTCATCGCCATTTTCCTATGAACACTATGTGGAGGGCCAGGTCTTTTTCTGTTACAAAGAGAGGAAGTTTCGTTCTACCTATCAACAGCCCGGTATCACGGTATTGGCGCGCAAAAGAGAAAATACAATGAACAATCGTATGAAAATGATAGAAGCCAAATTTATAAGTAACACGTTATTCGTTCTTAATTGTGACAGTATTTATGGCCAGCCAATAATTTTGCAAGATGGTAGTACGTATGTGTACAGTTCGACTGGAGAGATTCAACCGCGACAACAATTTTTAGCGTCAAGCAATTTTCGCGTCCATGGCGGCCAGTAGCCACTTACCGTCAGGTGGATTGCGATCTCGTTTACTACTTCAATATCCACATGTTTGATACTGCTTTCATTGTATAAGCATAATCGGAGACAAATTATTATCCATTATTAATAACAAATTAAGCAGAAGTTTTTGATAGATATTCAATAAAGTTATGAGCTCAAAGAGAAAGTTAACCTAATAAGTAGCCGACCAATTTTTGTAATAATAACAATAACAAAAGTGCTCTTAAAAAATATCACAACTCTTTCCGATAACTTAGATTATATAAAATATGAAAAATGTTGAAAGAGATGGTTATCGACAACAAAACACAAACATAAATTTGGTTTATTGGAAGTTTCCAATAACAACCTTCAAGTAACAAATCTTATAAATAACACACAGTAATACCCTATCTGCGGAAATCTTGTTAGCCATAAGTTCAGATGAAATAAGTTTAAACTAACGGACATTCTTGAAGATGAAAATGCTTTCTTCTAAATGGGAGAGCCGTAGAATTGCATTGCAGTATCCTTTTATGAGTTCGGCGAGTTTAATGTTATTAGTTTTGGTCTACAGGTGATTTAGTAGATAACGGTCGAGACCTTAATAGACTTTGCTCAAGAAACATTAACAATGTGAAGGTATGAATGTAACGAATTGCTACAAACGTAATTAAGCGAGCGTATTTATATTTAATTTAAGGACTTAGTTCTTTTCAATTGTAATACTTGTATGCTATCGCATTGTTAGGAGAATAATAGATTTTGAAGCATGTAATATCTAAAATACAACTATTTGTTGCAACTGACCATTATTTTATTCAACGTTACTATTATGTATTTAGTAGCAATAGTATGTGGAGGTATAATAAAAGATGTAAACCTAGACCATAAATAACCTTTATATCGATGCGGTATTCTTTCTGCACATTCAGGGTTATTTTAAGGACTATATGTTTCTGGCGACTTCGTTCGTGTACACTAAAACAAAATGTAATTAATCGCTATATTTTCCATTAGAAGAGGAATTGCGAAAAAATGAAATTTGACGTTTATATTTATAAATTATAATTTTCAAGTTTACAAATCATAAATTTTGTAACTTCGGTGCTGAGGGAATACTATAATAAGTTTGTTGCTTAGAAATTTGACAAACTTTTTATTATTTTTAATCCGATTGAATACCTATGTTAAATTTCAAAGTGATGCTTATGATAGTTACTTGATTTTTAAACAACATAAACTTGGATAATTGGATAATGATTATGTTAATATTTTTACATAGCAATCATATATTTAAGATATATATTATTTATGCAGTACATTTTGGATAGTGCATGAATAATGGCATCAGTCATTTTAATTATAAGGTTTTATTTAATGTTTTTGGGTAAGTATGTAAAGATGTGTGTTTAGCTCAAATCTTGCAACCTGAATTTAACTCACTTCTCAGTGTGATTGAGCTGAAATTTGGAACACATCTATAGTTCTAATGGCCTAGAAGGAACAGGTCGACCAAACTGCCTCGGGATTGAGAAAATTAATCTATATATTCAAGATTTTAAAGAATATCACAGACGAGCAAACACTCAAGACAGTATATTACTAATTGGCACAGTCCGTTATGTCTTACTGTCTTTCAGCCTGGGGCGGAGCTGGGAAAACAAGTTTCCTCCATTTCGAAAGAGCGCAACGTGCAGTTTTAAAGGTGATACACTAAAAACCAATTTGGTTCCCTACGACTGAGTTATATTCCATCTCTAAGGTTCTGTCTGTTCGCCAGCTGTTCATTCGGCAGATTACACTACGTAAGCATAAATTGAGTGTTCCATAAGTCCAAATAATAAATAGTTCACGACGGTCTGTTCGCATATTCGATCCTAGCAGTTGTAGAAGTGCACTGGCAAGGCGACATTTTGACTATGTCGCAACCGTTGTACACAATAAATTAAATAAAATCCTACAATTATATCCACTTAGGAATGCAAATCTAAATTATCGATTTTTTTTCGAATTATCGATTTTTTTTTTGCTAAATTTGACATTTAATGAGACTGAGTCACTTATTTCCTAAATACTAGATATGTTACACACACACACACTCACTCACTCACACACACACACACACACACACATACATACACACACACACACACACACACACACACACACACACACACACACACACACACAATTCTATATCTATAATGCTGTAATTGTTCTGTAGTTTCTACATAGTCCTTAATTTTAATTCTGTACTCCGAGGTGGGCGGAAATAGTGGCGACACAGTCTATATATACTATTGCCGCTATTTACGACACTAAGTATTTATGGTATAACTATTTTTGGCGATAATAAATCTTTAAATCTTTAAGCTCTGATGACAATTCATATATTGTTATGAGGCCAAGATGGCCGCCATCAAAAATGTAAGATTACAAATATTTGTACAACACACGCAATATGGGTATCGAACGAAAGGGCTTAAATTGTAGAATACGTGAACCACGAAAAATCTTCAAATACAAGATGGCCGCTGTAAAACAGCAGGATTATATACTTTTGTATAACATATCCAATATGGGTATCAAATAAAAGAACTTAGTTCAGTGAATATAATAAACTACGAAAAAAAACAAATCCAGGATGGTCGCCTTAAAATAATGGAAGATTACATAGATGTTTTTGTACAACCTACCCAATTTGGGTATCAAATGAAAGGGTTTAGTTTATAGTTGATAGAATAGATAGACATACACTACGAAAAATAGAACAAATCCCAGATGGCCGCCATTTAAATATGGAAGATTGCATTTTTTTTATTATAATACTTAAACTCCACAGACTGGTCGTCGTCCCTTTTTTACAATAGTAATTTTTTTTAACTTAATTAGTCTTTCTTTCTTAGCTCCACGTTAGGCCATCGCTGTCACCATCACACTGCCGTGTACGGTGGTGGCAACGTTGGCTGTTTAGGAAATATTACATATAGGACGCTTATTATATAGGACCTTTTTTTTTGGTATGTATAATTTGGTACATTGTAATTTGATGTATAGGTATTATGATTTTTGTTTTTTACGTATGATTCTAAGTTATTGCGTCAAAGATGAACTGGCTTTGCAATTTCATTAGAACCTACTCAAATATCTTCAAACACAACTCAATTATTCCTATACGTTGAGGAGTTACACGTTTTATTTCCGAGCCACATTATCAAACCCTTAAATAGTAAATGTTGAACTGGCTTTGTAATTTCATTAGAACCTACACCAAATAT
Organism: Spicauda simplicius; assembly: GCA_949699795.1. Classification (NCBI taxonomy): domain Eukaryota; kingdom Metazoa; phylum Arthropoda; class Insecta; order Lepidoptera; family Hesperiidae; genus Spicauda; species Spicauda simplicius. Next base: position 3,789,664 of record OX453057.1, on the reverse strand, counting down.
CTTCAAACACAAGTCAATTATTTCCATCTGTTGAGGTGTTACATATTTTGTCTCCGAGCCACATTATCAGACCCTTAAATAGTAAATGATGAACTGGCTTTGCAACTTCATTAGAACCTACACCAAATATCTTCAAACACAATTCAATTCCCCTTCCCCTTGGATCTCGCTTGCGAACAGACGTGTCTAGTGGTTGTTTAATTGTGATTCTCATTTTAAAATTTAAAATATAGTATCAAAAATAAGTGCTGCAATAATAGGAACGCAGAAATCATCAAGAGGATTGACTCGCGCCGCGTGTGGTCGCCGTAAAGTGTTGTAGTGTACAAAAAAATAATAACACACAGTAAGCAAAGTGTATTGATTTACTAATGCTACATCCTTATCGCGCCTTGTGCATACGCCGCATCGCCACTCAATGGTGCTGTTCTACACCTGTTGCTTCTGCCGCTTCGTTGGATAATAGACGCCAGTGCTACTCCGCGTAACTCGTTATCTCGTTACGTCCTGCTCACTCACCTACTGTTACCGATCGTCCTCGCCGTTGCATCACTGCTTTAACAAACATCGGTTGTAACATACTCTCCTGGTACCTGAGATCCGTCGAGCGCTGACCTAATCGTACGCAGTACTCACGCCGCCTGCCTAGAAGATATCGCGTATTATATTGTATCGTCCACACCATACTTGCGCTCGTGTTGCTCGCTATACCGGATTAATCAGTAATGCCGTTAAACCGTACGCCACCAGAAATTACGTCCCCAACTGTCTTCAGAACGCCCATGCAACACGCGTCATCGGATCCAAACTTAACGGACTCACCCATAAAGGAAACAGATGTAAATATAGCATCTAAATCTTTATATAATATAACTACGCGTAACGTAAAGCGTAAACGTTCGGATCCCACGCCAGACCAGTGCAGAAGCGAAATTTTAGAGCTATTCTCTAAATTAAAAGAAGATCAGGATGCAAAGTTCTCAGCAATCCTTAGCTCCATTAATGACGTTAAAATGGCTATGGACACTATGTCCCACAAATATGAAGAAGTGTTAAAGAAATTAAATTATCTAGAAGAGAGTAAAAAAGATCACGAGAGCAAAATAAAATCGCTTGAATTTAAGCTTGAGGCCATCGAACTTCAGTCCCGCAGCACTAGCATCAAAATACGGAATATTCCCCAAGCTCCAAAAGAAACAAAAGTAGATTTAAAAAATATTTTATATAAAGCAGCTGAAACACTTAACGTCTCAATTAACGACTCGGACTTGAAAGATATTTACCGTATCGGACATAAGAGTCCCAATACACCTATTATTGCTGACTTCACTTCTGTGTTCTCCAGAAACAGTTTTATTAACTCCTATAAAACATATAACAGAGTAAACAGAGAAAGTACACTAAGCACTCAAAAACTAAGCATTGATGGTCCTGATAAGCCTATATTCATATCTGAAAATCTAACTAGCAAGAACAGAAGGCTCTACTTTCTCGCCCGGGAATTCATTAAAAATAGTGATTACTCTTTCTGCTGGACATCCTATGGAAAAGTCTTCATAAGAAAAGGCGATGGTTATCCTCTCATACGAGTCACGTGTGAAAGTGATATAGAAAAACTAAAAGTTGCATAAAAATTATATATATACACTTTTATCAAACTTACATAGTTAAATTCAAATATTGATATTCCTACTCGTAATTTATATATAAGGCCATTTAATCATTTAGTCATTCAAATATCTAGTTTTTATTTTTTCTCATAGTTCTCTAAACCTACAACATTATACTCGCTCAAATTCAATTGAGGTGCAATGTAACGTATTAGTAGTTAATAACACCTTTGTAATATAGTTACGTTAGCATTAATTACATCCTCTCTTAGCCTTTGAAAATAATTACACGCTTGTTATTATATTAAGCTTTATTGTACTTTAACGTATTTTAAAAAGCTCTCATTTTATATTCATTTTAGATAAGGCTAGCTTCGTTTTACATAGAAATAGATAATACAGTAGTATTATAAGGCATAGTTAGTGTCTTTAGCTCATTACTCCTTTTGTCTGTCAGTTTATTTGTTTTAGTTTTGTTACTATGGCACAAACAAATAACTTAATGTATTATGTCGACCAATTATCGTACTGTTTAAGACATATGTGTGCGCCTGAAAACTGTCAATCACTAGTATACAACACACCTAACACATTAAACATACTTACACAAAATATTCGTAGCATCAAAGCTAACTTCCTAGGTCTCCAAACTCTGGCGAGGATTAAAACAAACGTTAACATTTTGGTTCTTACTGAGTGCTGGCTCTCTCGTAACCATTACATACCAAACTTGGACGGATATGTTAGCCACGCCAGTACTAAATCCCATAACCAAAATGATGGAGTTGTCATATTTGTTCATCGTGACATCGTAAATGTAACGATTGAAGAACCCGATGTTGCAGACTGCTCTTGTCTTATTGTAAAATACGGTAAAAATTCGGTTATTATAGGTATCTATAGACCTCATGCATTTAATAATCCACATAACTTTTTAAACTCTTTAAACAAATTGCTTTATGACTTGCGCTCTTATAAAAACGTATATCTTACCGGTGACATTAATATTGATATTGCAGAATTCAACGCTGACCCTAATTACCTGGACTACACTGATTTGATCTCCTTTCACGGTTTGTATCCTGGACACACATATCCCACTCATGGTGAGACTTGTTTGGACCACCTACTTTTTAGGTCAGCATATCCCACAAAAATTATAGTGTTACAAACGACGCTTACTGATCATTTTTCAGTCCTTACAAGCATTAATTTCGGAATATCTTCATCGTCTGTAACTTCTACACACACGAAAATCAACTATGAGAACCTGACCTATGACCTTAACAATATTGACTTCCAGCCAGTTTTTAAGTCAGTGGATGCTAACCTAGCGGCCGTACGCTTAATCGAACCTATTCAACAAGCAATTCGAAACAATACCTTTACTGTGAGGTTACCTCGGCGACGTAGACCAATAAAACCTTGGATCACCCCAGGATTATTAAGATGCATGAGACATAGAGACCAACTTTATATTAAAGTGAAGAAAAACCCCAATAAAGCCGACCTCAAACTCTCCTACAAAAGATATCGTAACTTCTGTGTTAATATCTTAAGAAAAGCTAAGATTGAGTTTGAAAAAAACGAATTTAGAAAAGCTGGTAATAATTCTAAACGCCTATGGGACGTCATTCACGACATAACAAACTCAAAGAAATCCAAGTATTCCCCATCAGAACTGCTAAAATGCAAAGACAACCCCTCCGAGGCTGTTGAACACATTTCCGCATATTTTTCGAGCATTGGTGAAACAATCGTCCAAAACATCCCATACGTTGATTCCTCTGGGGATCGTTTGACTCAAATCATTCAATCCAAATCCCATAAAGACTCCTTTGTGCTTCTCGCAATAGATGAGGCCGAGGTCGCCGCCCATATCGAATCACTCCGCAATGACAGTGCAACGGGCTGGGATGGAATCTCACCCAGCTTTCTGAAGTCCTACAAGAATATTATCGTCACTCCGCTCACTTTCTTATGTAACCTCTGTCTCACTTCTGGTGTATTCCCTGAAGCCTTTAAAAGAGCGGTAATCCATCCAATTTACAAGTCAGGTGACCGAAACCAAGTCAATAATTACCGCCCCATTTCCGTGCTATCAGCCATGTCAAAGGTCCTTGAACGAATTCTAAACACACGTCTAGTCCAATTCCTTGAATCTAAAGGTCTCTTATCGTCAAACCAATATGGCTTCAGAAAAAACCGTTCTACAGCTGACGCTGTCCACGCATTAGTTAGTGACATAGTGTCGAATTTAGAGAATGGTCATAAGTGCCTCGCTATCTCTTTGGACCTTCGAAAAGCTTTTGACACGGTATCTGTGCCATTCTTAATTAAAAAACTTGAGGCACTTGGAGTCAGAGGTGTCCAACTCTCGCTGTTTGAATCATACCTGTCTGATAGAAGCCAGTTCGTTAAAGTTGGTCAGCACACCAGTTCACTTAGAAAAGTTAAATACGGCGTACCACAGGGAAGTATATTAGGTCCTAGCTTATTTTTGATATATATCAATGATCTTTGCAACCTTAACTTAGAATCGGGTAACATCTATTCGTATGCAGACGATACGGCACTTTTATTTACCTCAAAAGACTGGACCACTACCTTTGACGTTGCACAAAATGGATTCGACATTGTTTCTAAATGGTTAGACTGTAATCGGTTGTCTCTAAATGTGGATAAAACCAAATTAATCACTTTTGCGATCCGTAGCTCATCCCTTCCTCCTGACACACCGAACCTCAATATCTTCACTAATAAAAATACTAATTCAGTGTATACAGTTGAACGTACAGACTCGATTAAATATCTCGGTGTAATATTAGACAAAAATCTGAATTTCCGCTTACATATAAACACTGTCTCTGGAAGAGTTCGTAAACTTCTGTATATATTTTCGCAGCTACGTGCCTCCGCTTCTCTAGACGTTATGAAGATGGTATACAAAACCTTATGCGAGTCTATAATAACATATTGTATTAACACGTGGGGAGGCGCATCCAAGACATCCTTAATACAGTTAGAGCGGGCTCAAAGGTCAATTCTTAAAGTTAGCTTATCTAAACCATTTCGCTTTCCCACAGATGACCTATACAGCATTTCTAAAGTCTTAACCGTTAGACAATTATTCATTCTCGCTACCATTCTGAAACAACACCGACTTACTACGTACCAACCATTATCTATTCGACGTAATCATCCAGTGGTTCAGTACATACCGACAAAAAAAATCTTCACACAACGCTTTTTCATATATATGGGGCCTCATCTATATAATTTACTGCACAAAAAATTAAACCTTTACCCATTAATCACACACAAATGCAAAGAACTTACAATCAACTTCCTCCTCAGTATTGACTATGACAAGACTGAAGCTCTCCTTAGGTTACCAATATAATTAATTCAACTTTTAAATCATCACCCACATAGATGTCCTCACATTTCAACGCGCATACACATACACACACACACACACAATTAATACACATATATTCTTTTTTGTTTTCTTCTTTACTAATAGTACTAACTTATGTTTTAAACCTGAATCTGTTTTTCTCACACAAATAGTCTCCATGTTACTTTTAAGTTTGTTTGCATAATAAAACTATCGTTGCAGTGGGCCTGGTCTCCTGTGGCACAGGTTTTTAACCTTTTATAGGGACCAGCCTCCACAAATACTTTAGTTTTGTTATAAATGCACCTAAGTTTTGTAACCCTTTATGTATTTGTGGTGGAAATAAACGATTATTATTATTATTATTATTAATTATTCTCATCCGTTGAAGAGTTACATATTTTGTCTCCGAGCCACATTATCAGACCCTTAAATAGTCAATGATGAACTGGCCTAGCAATTTCATTGCAACCTACACCAAATATTTTTAAAGACAACTCAATTATTCCCATCGGTTGAGGAGTTACATATTTTGTCCCCGAGACACATTATCAGACCCTTACATAGTCAATGATGAATTGGCTTTGCAATTTCATTCAAACCTACATCAAATATCTTCACACACAACTCAATTACTCCTATCGGTTAAGGAGTTCCTCTCATTTTCTCCAGAACCCATAGATGGATCCTAACCATATTTACGTGGGACCAATCCGCAGCTTTTCTCTACACAATAAAAAAAGAATAATTAAAATCGGTCCACTAACGGCGGAGTAATCGTTGTACATACATAAAAAAATATATACCGGCCGAATTGAGAACCTTCTCTTTTTTGAAGTCAGTTAAAAATGACAGATGCCATTAATCGTGCAAATTGCAAAATATACTGCCATGTGGTAGAAGACACAGATGAATGTAGATGAAGACAAATATTCCTACGTTCAGTTTTTTACACATGCCATCTGAGAAATCCTAGATAAAATACATGTTCCCGCAAGTTTAATGGGGCGTCGTACGTAATAAAGAGTGTAAATCAAGACCAGAGCGATGCGTAACGCTGGCCCAATATTCTCTTGCATTTCCCAGTTAATATATCTTTTAAACGACTTTCTTGCTGTCCGTAGCTCCGACATAAATCGTACACGACTTTTTACATCTAGCAGCCCGCAGTTTTAAGCGTTTTGGCGTATGTTCAAGTACAAATTTCTTTCAGACTTTCAAACAGTAAACGTATATGTACTTTGATGAACTGGATGATTGTCATGATTTTTTTAGTTCCATGCAAAAAAATACATAAAAAGTTCTATAAATGTATGTACTACTCGACCAAAACAATTAGGCGCACGACAGTTGAAACATCATTAGAATTAGGGATTTCCCATCCCGATACGAAATATATTCTATTACCAAATACCAAAAGTATGTAGGTATACCATTATTAAAACCTACACCATAGTGTTGTATTTTCAATAGTCGTGTATTTATTAAAGCACTTTCATTCGATTTTCGACTTGGGAGACAGGAATACTGAGCCCAATACTCTTCTCTTGTTAAAAAAAACATATTTTGAATGTAAGAGTCCTTTCTCCTCCACGAATAGTCTTTTTTAGAACACGAAATGGGTAGGCCCATTTCGTGTTTTATTGCCGAATAATCAACTAATTTAATAACTTTAAAAATTCAACAATCATTCATTAAACTAACATTATAACGAAATAACATTAAACACGTGTTGGCTAACGTAAACACCTAGACGATACACGACTGCACGTCACTAGGGGATGCGCGGGGTAAGAAGCGAGATGCGGGGTATTGAACCATTAAACTAACATTATAACGAAATAACATTAAACACGTGTTGGCTAACGTAAACACCTAGACGATACACGACTGCACGTCACTAGGGGATGCGCGGGGTAAGAAGCGAGATGCGGGGTATTGAACCACTTTTGTTTTATGCGCCTAATTGTTGTGGTTGAGTAATATATGTGAACTGGTTATAAAGAAAAAAGACAAACCCGTCGAGTTTCTTGCCGCATCTTCTCATTTGCGGTCTTTCTCAGATCTGATGGTAATGTTCAACAATACATAAATGCACGGCCAATTTGTGTCTTCGTAGACCTATATGTGTGAAAGCAGTTCATGACAAAAATATCAGTGTTTCTTATTATTTTCCTTTGTTCAAGTTTATAAAGCAATAAAATGGATTGAACTTAAATAGAATAAGTATTCATTGCAGTCCATAGATGTTTATAAGCAAAATTTTCTTTATCCGACCGTTATTTATAAACTTACTGGCCTGTGTTTTTGATTTCAACAATACAGTGAAACAACTCCTCATTGTGGATTTTACGCGACTGCCTTAAAAAAAGAAGGGTGATATTTTTTGCTCGTATTTTGTTTTAACATAATTTAACAATGCTATATACACATAATTTTTAGCATTCTTACTTAATGTAACATAGATTTAAGACAAAGATATAAGATAAAGAAATAAGACATACTATGTGAAAGATCATGTTATCTTTCACATAGTTGGTACGAGGCATTAAATAACTAATGAAACGCATGCTCAGTTATACTTTTGTTAAATGAACTTACATGTCCAAGGGAAAGGTTTTTTGAAAGCGTCACTTACCAGGGGCGCGACCCAAAAAATATCTGAAATAATTGTAAATTCGTAGCTAGATGTACTGAGGTAAAACAATGTAATACATCTCGACAACCCATTATTGTCCCACTGCTGGGCACGGGTCTTCTCTCAGAATGAGAGAGTTTAGGCCGTAGTCCACCGCGTTGGCCAAGGGCAAATTGGTGGACCCATGGTGGTTGGTTAAGTTAATAGAAAAATCACGCTACTGGCACCGTAAATACCATTTTAATACTTTAATATTCATATGTAATGTGAACTCACGGTACGCGCTTACAATTTATCCGCTGTCAATATTTCCATCTTCCTACATTGCTCGTGACACGGCAAAACTCATATACCTACTCGTATATATATTTAAGCATTTTGATACAAATTGTTTTGAACAGAAGGAAGTCCTAAATTCATGTCACAAATTGTAAGCTATTGCTAAGAATTACTTTTTTAGGATGAGTATATATATTTTTAATTACTTAATGTAATTTAAATGATTTAACATGAAATAAGCATTTCAACGTGTCATTAAAATTAAGTTATTTTAGGACTAGCTTCGTGGCGGAGTAGGCGGCTTCGTACACGTGTAAATCAGTGTATCGCAAAGTTTTCCTGGGCAAATCTAGTCCCCGTGGGAATTTTATGATAAAAAGCAGTTTACCTATATGTTGTTCCATATTCTTTTCTATAGAGCAAGTCCCATGTACGGAGTAGTTCCGGATAGCATGAAGAAGTTCAAAAATTCCGTTGGATAATGTACTGCTTCCTCCATGTCGATGACTGTATCTACCGAATAGTAGATCTGTGACGTTGCTTCAAATTTGGAAATTATACTCGTAGCCCTCTTTTTAATTAGGGATGACCGAGAGTGTTATAAACGCAAGAGTAGACAAAAATGATCAGAAAGCTTTGAACTGCTAACCTATCGGAAGTTACACGTGTTATTCACAATAATACGTGTAACTTCAACGTTCAACCATAAAATATACTAGCGTGGGATATTTTTTATATAATTTTAAGGGGAATATTACATGCGACGGAAGCTTAAAAATTGAGTAACTTCTCCCGTTTTCCTAACATTTCCCTTTACTGCTCTGCTCCTATTGACTCCTATTGACTATTATATTCTGTTACATGTGGCCAAAGATAAGATCATTTAAGAGATGCGTTGACTTTGTTCGCTCCGGTCCCTTTTGGTATAACTTCGGAGAACAAAACAGTGTAACCACCTATCAGGCTATTTCTTTATTTCGAAAGCAGAAAGTACAGAATCTTCATCCCAAATAATCATATAAATAGCAATCCCGTATTGATTTACCAGTATTCCTTTGATTTAAATATTACAAATGCTAAAGAAATATTCGCTACAAATGTTGAGTGGACGCTCGAACGTAGAATAGGCACTTCGGCTGCCTCTAAAAGTATGGCCGCAATGTTGGTCGACGAAATTATACTTCGGAAATCAAAACAGTGCAACCACCTATCAGGCTGTTTCTGTGTGTAAGTCCCGCATTGTTCTTTCTAAAGCAGAAAGTACAGAATCTTCATCCCAAATAATCTTATAAATAGCAATCCCGTATTGATGTCCCAATATTCCTTTGATTTAAATATTACAAATGCGGGCGAAATGGCCAGATTTAGTCGACCTACCGGCACGATACATACGACATTGTATGCGACTAGTTTCACAGACAGTCCAATATTGAGAAAAATAAAAACCTCCCAGTCGTTTTCCCGGAAAATTAGAAAATGTCGGTTTCTTAAGGTCTTGAATAACTTGGATGTTTCTCAACAGTTTTCATATTTCTTTCTCAAGTTTTTTAGATAATTTGGAATAACTTATGAAACTTAAAACGTGTATCATATATCTACGCTTATATAGTTTGAAGAAAAATTTGACCCTCAACTTCTCGATCCTGATGATGCAGGGTTACAGCTAGCCTAAACTATGACAGTTAACCATTTGGTCTTTACATTTATGTAATAAGATTACTAAGCAGAGACATATGATGAAAAATTTAATCTTCAACTCTTCAACCCTGATGATGCAGGGACGCTTCAAGCCTAAACCACAAGCGTTGCGCATTTGTTGCTCAAGAGTATGTATTTACATTACTAACCAGAGACACATGATAAAAAATCTGACCTCCAACTCCTCATCTCTGATGATGCAGGATACTGCAAGCCATAGATATAGCAGTAGACGATCTGGTGCTTAAGTATATCTAATAAGATTACTAAGCAAAGATATAACACGCAAAATTGGACCTACAACTCCTAAACCCTGATAATGCTGGGGTCCTTCAAGCTTAAACTATAGGCGTTGGTCATGTGGTGCTTACGTATATGTAATGAGATTATCAAACAAAGATATAACATGATAAATTTGATCTTCAACTCCTCAATCCTTAAGAATTTATTAAAGGAATGCTAACAAGAAATGACTCATGAAAACCGTTATCTTTAACTTGACTTTTATTCTGTGGTTTATCCTATCTAAGCCACTGGTGACAGTAATATGGCCCTTACGAATATATTATGAGTTTAATAAACAGAGGCAACGATTAACGAGGTGACTTTCAACTCTTGAACCCTTTTTTTTTTTGTTTTCGGGGGGGGAAACTTTCAAAAAGTACCCGACGTCGTGGGAGCGACGCGGGTTATGTGGGATTCTTACCGCACTAAAACCCCCCCGGTGGCCGACCTCGACGCCGCGAAGAGGACTCCGGGAACTCCAGTTGACCGCCGCCGGTGTCATCAGCGTGTCCCCCATCGGGCTCTTCTCTGGTGGGCGTAAACTGCTCACCGCACTTTCTGGTTTTTACGGCAACATGCAACCACACATGCCGTCGTCCTTCCCGGGGTCACTTGACCGGACGGTTCGAGCTCCCACTCTTCCCGCCCGCAACCCCGGAAGCCTCTTTTAGTCGCCTTTTACGACAGGCAGAGGGTACCGTAGTCCTATTATGGTCCCGGAACTACAGGGACATCAACTCTTGAACCCTAATCATATACGTACACAGCCTACCTAAACTATGTGAGTTTGGTACTTATTGTTCACAATACAAACAATGGGTTCCGGAGAGGAAATAATTATGATCAAAAAAATTCCACTTTGAATACAATAACCTTGACGATGCAGGAGTACTGTCAACCTTATTACATGGGATGGGTTAGGTTAGAATGGAACCTAAAAAAGAAAACATAAAAACCAAGCGAGCAGGGCGATATATAAAAGTACTTGTTACTTTTATATATCGCCCTGCTCGCTTGGTTTTTATGTTTTCTTTTTTAGGTTATAGATATCGCTTAGGTTTTTGTTTAACTAAGCATAAAAGGTTGAGTTTGAATTAATGTTTCTATTTATGCATGCACTATGCAGTCTTATTCATACTTTGTAATACGAGACTTACACGTAAAGTCTCGTATAAGTAAATTTATCGTAACTAAAAAGCGTGAAAATAAATATTAAACAAAAATACAACCGACTGTGTACTTCGAGTAAGTCGATACTAATGTTTATTTTACATAGAGAAGATTAAAATAAATGTAGTCAATGGGATTAGTTATTTTTTGTTTACAAAAAAAAAATAAACATGAACAGTGCAAAGTAATCTTGGCTACCATAAATAGATATGTATACTATATCTTCGTTGCAGAGAACATAAATATTCACCAATCTCGCCGAGTGCTCAGAGGATTCTTAGTTACAATAAAGATTAAATCACTCTACGCTAAAATGGCCTAATAAAAGCCTGTGAAGAAATATAGCCCGTGTTCGATAAAATTTTGATCTTGGGTTATCTAATTTGTATTGTTTTAGTTGTTAATTTATTTAGTTTTTAGAATAATATCCAATTTTAATAATAAAATGTACATCTACATGTATTGTACAACTAAATGTTATTGAAATTCAAACAAACACGTAACTTAGTAACTGTATTTTTTACTAAATCGGTCGTAAAGCATATACGACTAAACGTATATTACAATTCGTACACTGCAATTCATCAATAGGAGAAGCTAAAGTACTTCCGAGGCAGTGGAGATGCACTGTGCCTGGTCCGTATACGGCGACAGTGTTACCACTTATTGTGGCTGTGGTGCGCTACACCTGTGCTGTATCGGGTGGTAGTGGTACCATGGTGGTTGTAGGGGTATTTTTTCGAATCTAAGGTGATGTACCCGAGAAGATTGGTGTAGTCGCAGTGCCTGAGAGATGCGTAGAATGAGTTGAAGGCGTGGAATCTGACTCCAATTCGATTATGACTCTTGAAGGCTCGGAGGTTAAGAAGCGGTACTGGACGTGTAAAGGCAATCATACGTCGCAGTTGTTGAGTCCGATGAGAACCGCGGGATGAATCCAGATCCAGCAAAGGCTTACTAGGCGATATGTAAAAAGGCGCGCCATAGTAAATCATGAAATGGAAGCTTCCGGGAAAAATAAGTAGCAGAGACGTTTCTCAAAAAAGGATAAGGGGAAACGTTGCCAGTGGCTCCTATGCAAGCAAGAGGAGATATTCTAGCAAAGTAACTTGAAAATCGTGTCCACACCTAAGTAGCAGTAATTGAAAATGTAGCGAGCTCATGCAGGAACCTTAAAAGTACCGCTGTGAAAGCTCTGCGCGGTGCTGGTGCCACCTCGGTAGTTACTACGGGTCTCGCCAATCTTGATTAATGCTACAGCACATCAATCATGCTAGTAAAGCTGCCGCGACATCCATTGGGGATACAACGTCGTTGTAGGTTTAGACTCCACCACAATTCTTTCAGAGCAGCACTTCGCTTGTTTACCAAAGTGTCAATCTCCATGGCGCCAGCAAGACCTTGAATTTCAAGGATTCTAGCTGCTATAGAAAGTACTTTAAACTTAACAGCCTCAATTGTGTATTCGTCTTGTGTGTGTACATATGGTACCCACGACACAGGAGAAAATCCTACTGTGGGGCTATGAGTGTAGAAAGCGTGTCAATGCCAAGACTCCGCATAACAATCTTGTCTTTAGTCTCGACAAGATCTGATGAGAAAGCAATCCTATTTTTAATGCTTCCGGCTGTATATTTTGATAGCTATAACCGAAAATTGGGAAGGGCACGGCTTGTACGACGCTTGTTTTCTGCAGCCGCTGCGGGCCAGACGTCGCAAGCTGCGGGTTACGCAAGTTTGTTGACTGTTACCTGTCAATCAATCTTGGGCGAGACGAAGCTGGGGCCGAACTTGGCCTTTGCGACCCCGAACTACGTCGTGTACCACCAGCGCGACGAAGTCACGCAGGATGGTTTTCCGTACAGGGGGACCGCCATTGCGATTCGTCGCGACTTGGGACACGATCACAAACACGCGCTCCATCGGAGCCGTAGTGAGTGCTGGGAACTGCGGCTGTTTGCCGCATACCGACCACCTGATCCCCACTTCAACCCGCAGGACATCTATACCATCTTGGACGATAGCGCTGAGACGGATGATGCGGGCTTGAAATGTCTTTGAAATTGGCAAAAAAACGGGCAAGAATCACCTACGCACATCCCCACGGGCGAGTCCTGTCGTCCCGTTGTCCTGGACATAGTGCTCCATAGGAATCTCCGTTGTCCAGTTCATATGGAACTGTTGTATGATCGGGACACGCAGCACCTCCCAATCTGAATCACGCTTGGCCTGGGGGCCACCGCGGTGGCCCACAGGCCACGGCCAGGCCAGGTGGCGGTGGCCACCCATGAGCTCAAAACACCGGAGGGAGTGGAAGCCGCAGCCTGCACCTTCTAGCCTGCAGTCCAAGAGGCGCTGGATGCGGCGAGAAATCTGGCGAGAAAGTTAAGTAAAAAACGTTTATTACGCCGCTTATGGGCGCGCACCTGCTGTCAGCCTGACCTAAATAGCTTGGCGGAGGAGTTTTCTGTTGAGATGGTGGAGTACTGTGGCGCCACCTGGTAGGCGAGAGTCGACCAGGCTAACGAAACCAAAACGTCGCTCTTCCATCTCACCAGGCAGCTTACCCGACACATACCACACATCTGCCCTTTCCTTAATGGTGAAAGGAGGTGGTGTCACACTGCTAAAGAATGGGCGGAGATTCATGCGGGGCACTAAGAAGAGTCCACTAATTCGCATTTGGCCAGAGAGGTGGACTATGGCCTGAACTCTCTCATTCTAAGAGAAGACCCATCCCCAGCAGTGGAACAATAATGGGTTGACGAGACGAGAATAAGAAGAGTAATTTTCACCCCAAGGATTGGAGTCCATCTCGCATCTCGCCCTCAGAGAGGCGGAAGGTCGCCTTGCGTTTACCCAAGCGTAAGGTGCCAGACCTCGACAGAGTTCCGAACATGGCGCTGGCAATGCTCCCGAGGAGGGCCTTACTCCTAATAACAAGGCTCTTTAATGGCACACTACGCACTGGCTACTTGCCGACCACCTGGAAGTTGGGGAAGGGCAGTTCCTCCGAAGTCGGGGAAAGATAGACGTCTTCCGGCCAGCTACCGTCCCATCACGTTGCTGCGCACCATAGTAAAGTTCTTTGAGAGGCTGGTGCTGAAGCGACTGCGACCGCCACTTAATTTAAGAGACGAGCAGTTCGACTTCTGCGCCGGTCACCCGACTACGCTGCAGCTGACGCGAGTGCTCCACCATCTTGCAAGCGAGACCAACTACGATAGATACACGGTCGGCGTCTTCCTTGATATCGAGAAGGCGTTAGACCGCGTATGGCACCCTGGGCTCGTTTTCAAGATGCTGGAGTTATCCCTGTCGGGGGTATTGGTGCGGTTAGTAGCGTCGTTTTTAGATAGACAGCAAAATGAAATGTCTTTATTTTGTATAGGCCTACGAGGGCACTTACAAATTGTCAGTTATACATATTTTTATTTTTTACACTATCACCGGATCGGGACACGATCGCAACTTAGAAGATCCAGGAAGAACTCAGCGGGCTTGTCTTTTTTGTTAAGTTGTATTTTTTTTTCAATCATGTTCTATGTATCGGTCGAGAACGTCGCCTCAGACCCCCGCCAAATAAATGCTGATGTGCCACAGAGAAGTTGCTATTACTCGTCTACGCCTACTACACGAACGACACTCCCACTCTCGACGGTCACCTCGAGGAGTGGAACAGGGACGTGGAACTTGTGCTGTTCGCGGACGACAGCGCAAGCTTCGCGTCTAAAGATATTGAAGTATTAAATACATTATCTTTATGAGGTTTAATTGTTACTTTTGACATCTGTTCAAGTTACACCTAATATGTTATTTAGGGCTGTCATTAAACAATTCGTCTAAGAAGCACCATAATTTCCTGCAGAAAAATAAAATCTTGTATAGCATCTTACTATCTTTTTTATGGACCGTAAGAGGAAACTTAGAAATTGAATTCAGGTACCGCCAAGCCCGTCTCGTGAGATATATACATACCTAAAACAAATAAAATACACACACAAAACACGATGAATAAGCAAAATCACTTTTAGAGTATTAACTTTTTTAATTATTATGCTTAATTAGATATGGAAAAGGGCAATACTCTCATTATATCTCTGTCAGTGTAATAATTAAGGTATCATATGATTATGTTTATTGGCAATCGCAGTAAATTTCTTAGGACGCATTTTAAACGTGATGGATTGATCAAGGAGAGAAACTATTGTTGGACACTACTTATTTACCTACAAAGCACTTTAAGCCAGAATTAATAATTTGGTAGTGAAAAACTCGTTGAATGTAAATTGCTTTTGAGCTGGAACTTTCATGTTTTGGAGTGAAGGATAAAGAAGAGGCTACTGCGGCTGGATTACAGGGCATTTTAACTACTCCCGGTTTCGGCGATGCGGGAATGGTCGATTAATGGTTGCATTGCAGCTTTAAAAGTTTTTAAATTTGCCTCGGTCACAGTTTTTCGTTATCAGATTCTTTCAGTTTGGATTAACTGGACCTAAAACTGATAATTTATATAACTTAACATAAAGTCTTCAGTAATAGTAAAACTCTAAAATACGCCCCAGCGGACAATATGCCCCACCACTCTTACGATCAGACAAACAGAGATAAAGAGTAAGTTCCGACGCGCACGCAACGGCACCACTAGGTTTTCCACTTGCATGATGTAAGAACCTGCTTTTTGAATTTCGTTTTAAATTTATAGCAAAACCTTTGAATACGAGCTTTGGATATATTACGGTGAGTACTATACAAATTTGTTAACCTAATGCCCTTTTTTTAAGTACAATTAGAAATATGAAAACTGCGGTAGATAACTTATAAGTCCATGTGTTGTTCTAACTCATAAAACAATCATGGCGGCATTATTGAACCCGGGGCATATTGTATTTAGAATTTTAAAACATGCCCCGGTTGTAATGATATAATACGCCCCAATTTTAAAGTCACGTAAAATATATATATATATTTCCTTTTATTTTTAGAAATGCCACGAAATTATATTCGGTTATGCGCGCGACCTGGTCCAAAGAAAAGATGCATGAAGTTCTGCCGAGATAACTTAATACTATTGACGAAGAAGAGCGTGAAAAATAATCAAATACTACACAAATTTCGGAGCACTTGATGACCCCTTTAGGGCCTTTGATTAAAGTAACACCTCATAAACTTCAGAATATACTCCCTAAATTTCCTAAAGAAACACGAATATTTTTTTCAACGACGTCGTTCAATGCAATGTATTGAAGGAATTTGAAGGTTTCCCCCTCGAAAAAAAAAAAAAAAGGAAGCTGTTATTTTAACGTCACCAGCACATTTACAAAAAAATATTAAATAATAAATGCAATAATTGTGAAAAAATGGTACGCGTGATGCTATTAGGAAGAAAAAAATTAAGATACATTTAAAAGAAACAGAAATATGTTAATTGTTATGATTTAAAGTTTATTTTCATTTCAGATTTAAGTTTAAAAAGTTTCGTATTTCTTGTATAAGAGAGATAATATGATGACTGGAGTTTATAACGTTTCTTATTTTAATTTCATGTCTAACATTTCTATATGTCTATGTATTTTTATAAGTGATATCACTCATAAATAATATGATTGTTTTTCTCATAGAATTATATTATTTTTTATTATCGCAGATCAAGGGGCATTTTGTAAAATTACTGAGGCATTTTGTAAACGGGTGCCATTACAAAACGCCCCACCTAAAGTTTTAGAAAAATGCCTATCGTATTTAATTTTGAAGATGACACCTTTAGCAAATTAGCAAATAACCGTTTTTTGATTTCTTATACAAAACACCATGGAGCAGTGATAGCCTAATCGTTGAAACTTGCCCTCTCAATCGGGAGGTCCGAGGTTCAAACCCAGGCACGCACCACTGATTTATGTGCGTATTATACATTAATTATCACTGCTTTTCGGTGAAGGAAAACATCGTGAGGAAACCTACTCACCCGAGAGTTCTTTATAAAAAAAAAAAAGTTCTCGGAGGTGTGTGTGAAGTCCACCAATTCGCACTTGGCCAGCGCGGTGGACTGTGGCCTAAACTCTCTCATTCTGAGAGAAGACCCGTGCCCAGCAGTGGGACAATAATGGGTTGACGACGATACAAAACACCAAGAAAAACTACAACAGGCTGATTTTATTGAACTCTAAAAAAAAGTGTGGCATATTGTAGAGTTTTACCCTAGGTAATAATCTTTAGGTAATTATCTTTATTATATTTTTATAACTTGAAGCGTGTTTTTAATTTCATTATTTCTAGCTTGTATTGACTATTTTAGGTAAACATAAATAGATTGGTATAACCAAAAGAATCGAACATGACTTGAAATTGGGCAGTCAAAAACTATTTTTGTAATATCCCTGAATTTAAGACTTAACCTTTAACTCTGTTATTTACATATAATATTATAACGCAACTGTAAGGACTTATTGTGCCTAAAGAACAAGAGGACAAGTGATCGATGGCAAAATTCGCTAAACAGGGAGCTTGGGGAATTTGCGTTCGTCGTTGAAGGGTTAACAGACGCAAATATATTTCAGCGGCACTGATATTCGTTTTCCTAAGGGCGTTGGGTTATCATTGAGACTACCCTTTTGGTTTTTAGGTCGTTATTCTTGTAGGGAATCCTACTGAATTAGTTCCATAAATCCATGGAACAAGAAGTAGGTTGATGTTTAAGTCAAATTACGAGAAATATAATTCAGATTCGAGAATCTTTTAGTTGATTGAGGCTGTACAGCAACTGTTTTACTTTGTAATGAGGGCCCTCTATAGACAGAAATAAATAGTATTTTTTTTTGTGTCAGGTATTATTTCAAAATTGATAATGCTTTCTACATGTACCTATTGCTGCATAATATGTCATACATAGACACGCACTAAGATGCTTGTATTTAAAATATTTTACAATATTTTATATAAATAAAATAATTTAGTATCATATAGGGAAAATCAACTAACATTTTATATATTTTACACCGTTTCTCAACACCGTTCACAATAACTAATTGCTTTAAAATATTAAAATATTTTAAATATTTTTAAACAGTTCGTCATTTCGGTTCTACGATAATTTGACCAGCCATAATATTTTTAACTGACTTCAAAAAGGAGAAGGTTCTCAATTCGGCCGGTATATATATATTTTTTTATGTATGTACAACGATTACTCCGCCGTTAGTGGACCGATTTTATTTATTCTTTTTTTGTTGTGTAGAGAAAAGCTGCGAATTGGTCCAACGTAAATATGGTTAGGATCCATCTATGGGTTCTGGAGAAAATGAGGGAAACTCCTTAACTGATTGGAGTAATTGAGTTGTGTGTTAAGATATTTGATGTAGGTTCGAATGAAATTGCAAAGCCAGTTCATCATTGACTTTATAAGGGTCTGATAATGTGGCTCGGAGATAATACGTGTAACTCCTCAACCTATAGGAATAATTGAGTTGTGTTTGAAGATATTTGGTGTAGGTTCTAATGAAATTGCAAAGCCCTTTCATCATTGACTATCACATCACTGACTACTTAGTAGTAGTCTCGAAGTCGGCGCTCACCATATTGCGCTGGATCACGACGAAACCACATGTGTCCTATGTGAGCGCCGACTTCGGAACTACTATTAAGTACCTACTGTGTATGCTCTAAACCAACATGTATTTAGATTATTTTTTACTTTTTTGTTGCATGGAAGTCGGTTGTATTTTTTTGTTTAAAATTTTTTTGTGATATGATATCGCGCTTTTCTGGTGCTTATACAAAATACTCTCATACAATGACACTCCAATGTGTGATAATCACCTCCAATGGAGTGTTATGCAATCTCGGTTCTGTTGGAGATTGTTTCTAGCTTATTGCAAGCGAGACTGATAAGATCCAGGTCTAGCAATTATGTGAGCCTTTTGTATGTATGAAACTATGCACTTGCATACGTTATATAATACATGCGGGTGGATTCGTATGAACTTTTAAACGTAGCTTTCAATTTTACTGTTTCTATCTGCAAAAGTGACTTACTTGACCTATAAAATGCTGATCACATCCTTAGTGTTTAGGCAAAATATAAATAAGACCAAGTATAAATTTATCGATACACAATACATCATATAAAATGTGTATATAAAATGTTTCACAGCGTGTCTTAATTATCTAAAGAGTAGCTCCTCATCAATCCTTCGTATCTACCCCAGGAGATCACAGCCTAACTTTAGCACATACATACAATCAAATAAGTCTTATTCAACACTTAATACTTCTTAGTCTTTTACTTATTTTTCAAAATCATGTTAACATTGAAGATAATAACACAAATTCGAGAAGAAATATTAGAAATAGTTCTGTTCAATTCCCGATCCTGCAACCTCAATAAACACAGAGAATAATTCAATAAAACCGGCAGCTACTATACCAACAAGACACCCGACCGAGGTGGGCACACGACGCAACTTGCCTTCCAGTAAATTACTAGTAGGAACAAACTGTGTAACTTCGAATTAAGGATTGAACAATCACCAAAGGGTTGGTTATTTGAATCTTGATATGAGCGTGCATTTTTCAGTTTAAAACAACATCTTCATTCTAAACTATTTGGAGTTCTACACACGTATTTTATAACTTCAGGATAAAAAATATGTGGCTTCTGTTCTACATTAGTATATTCCCGTCAAAATTAATTATGCAAATGCTAAGATTAGATATCATTGGAATTACTTATAACTAAAATAGTAGATAATTGTAGTAACAAGATAGACAAGTCATATTGTTGAATTATAATAAAAACTTTTTAACAAAAAATATCTACCGACTTCCATGTCACAAAAAAGTAAAAAATAATTTAAATATATTTTGGTCTAGAACATACTCAGTACTTAGTACATAGTCCTGAAGTCGGTGCTCGACATATTTCGCTGGACGACGGTAACTACGTCCTATATGAGCACCGACTTCAGAACTATGTACTAAGTACTGAGTATGTTCTAGACCAAAATATATTTAAATTATTTTTTACTTTTTTGTGACATGGAAGTCGGTAGATATTTTTTGTTAAAAAGTTTTTATTTTACACTTTTTAGTGACTATATTTTTATGTTTGTATTTAAATAAAGCCTCTAAGTTTGCTTTGTGCATCTACATATTCACAAAAATTAAACATAAAACACTTTTACAATTCATACAAACAGGGCGCCCCCTCTGGAAGTACCCCTCCATCATCAGGGTTGAGGAGTTGAAGGTCAAATTTTTCATCTTATATTGTTGCTTAGTAATCTTATAACATATACGTTAGTACCAGGTGGCTAACTTCTATGGCTCAGGCTTGCAGTACCCTGCATCATCAGAGTTTAGGAGTTGAAGGTCAAAATTTTAATTTTGTGCCTCTGTTTGGTATTATTTTTACATACCCGTAAGCACCAAATTGCCAACTCCTATGGTTTAGAATTGAAGTACCCCTTCATCATCAGGGTCGAGGAGTTGAAGGTCAAAATTTTAATTTTGTGCCTCTGCTTAGTATTATTTTTACATAACCGTAAGCACCAAATTGCCAACTCCTATGGTTTAGGATTGAAGTACCCCTTCATCATCAGGGTTGAGGAGTTGAAGGTCAAATTTTTGATTTTATATTTTTGCTTAGTATTTTCTTTACATAACCGTAAGCACCAAATTGCCAACTTCTATGGTTTAGGATTGAAGTACCCCTCCATCATCAGGGTTGAGGAGTCGAAGGTCAAATTTTTCATCTTATGTTTTTGCTCAGTAATCTTATAACATATACGTAAGCACCAAATGGCTTATTCCTATGGTTTTGGCTTTAAGTACCCCTGCATCATCAGGGTTGAGGAGTTGAAGGTCAAATTTTTGTCCCATGAATTTGCTTAACAATTTCATTATATATTCGCAAACATCAAACGACCAACTTTTATAGTTCAGGCTAGCAGTACCCCTGCATCATCAGGATTGAAGAGTTGAAGGTCAAATTTTTCATAGTAAATACCTACATAGTAATTTTATTCTATATTTTACTCAATTGGACTTCTCCAGCTAAGGTTCGGCCGACTATCACTAATTTTATTATTTTGCTCCAAAAAGTTGAAGATCCTATGATTAGAACCTTATCAAACTCTTATCAGACTACCCCTGGAGTACATCCTTTCTAATAAAAAAAGAATCATCAAAATCGGTTGGCGGGATATTGAGTTATTCATACATTTATCGCGTACATTGAAAATGCAAATTTAAGACTTATGCGTTTTTCTTATGGATGCCCTAGTCAAAAAAATACTAAAAAAAAATGGGACCCTATGACACGCACTACCTTTCAAATAAAAAAAAAATCATCTAAATCGGTTCACCCAGTCCGGAGAAATGAGGTAACAAATATAAAAAAAAAAAAAAAAAAAAAATAAAAATACAGACGAATTGATAACCTCCTCCTTTTTGGAAGTCGGTTAAAAACAACTGATATCCTATGGTTTCAGTGGATTTTAAGTTGTCTGTTTATTTAAGTAATTTCTTTGATTTAACGCTTTTTAAATTTTGTGCCAATATAAGTAACATATTTTACAAGCCGTCAAACTGTTTGGACTTTAGCGCATTACCCTACTTCTAACACAGTGGAGTAAATGAGGTATATAGGTATAGCATTATTTAAACACATGATAAAAGTTATGAGTAAAATACGAGTAGTTGAAATTTATTATATTTCTTATCACTTTAAATCATGATATCTATTCGTCTAAGGTTATCTATTCGCCACGTATATATACATATATATATATATATATATATATATATATATATATATATATATTATGTATGTTCGGTCGAAATGGCTAGAAAACGTCGACCTACCAACACGATTCATACGACATTGTATTGCGGCTAGTTTCACAGGCAGTCCCATATTAAGGTAAATGAAAACCTTTCGGCGGTTTTCCCGGAAAATTCTTAAAATCTTGAATAACTTGGGTGTTTCTAAACCGATTTCCATTTTCTTTCTTTTATTTGATAGGAAATTTTGTCACGCAACTTTTTTTCTATGGGTATGCTGTGATGCTTAACTCTTTGAGTTATGGGGTGGAAACCACCACCACTCCTCAAGTTTTTTAGATAATTTGAGATAACTCGGCTTATGCCAAATCGATTCTTATGAAACTTGGAATATATATTATATATCTATGCTTTTATAGGTTGACGAAAAATTTGACCTTCAACTCTTCGATCATGATGATGCAGGGGTGCCTCAAGCCTAAACCATAGGAGTTGACCATTTGGTGCTTATGGGTGTGCAATAACAATACTAAGCAAAGACATATTATAAAAACATTGACCTTCAACTCCTTAACCCTGATGATGCAGGATGCTGTAAGCCCAAGCCGTAGGTGATGGCCATTTGGTGCTTACGGATAAATAATAAGATAGCAAGGCAAAGATGTACGATGACAAATTTGACCTCCAACTCCTCAACCCTGATGATGCAGGGGTACTGCAGGCCTAAACCATAAACGTTAGACATTTGTTGCTTACGGACTTTTAATAACATTGCTAAGCAAAGGTATACGACGAAAAATTGGACCTTCAACTCTTCAACTCTGATGATGCTGGGGTGCTTCAAGCTTAAACTATAGGCGTTGGCCACATGGTGTTTAGGTATATCTTATAAGATTACTAAGCAAAGATAAAAAATGAAAAATTAGACTTTCAACTCCTCAACTCTGATGATGCAGGGGTACTTCAAGCTTAAACCATAGGCGTTGGCCATATGGTGCTTACGTATATGTAATGAGATTACTAGGCAAAGATATAACATGATAGTTTTAACCTTCAATTCTTCAGCCCTGATGATGCACGGGAACTTCAGGCTTAAAGCATAGGCGTAGGCCATTTGATACTTATGGAAATGTAATATATTAACAAAGCAAAGACGTATGATAAGGAAATTGACCTTCAACTCCTCGACCCTTATGATGCAGGGTACTGTAAGTCCAAGCCATAGAAGTTGGCTATTTAGTGCTTAAGGATTTATTGAAGAAATGCTAAGAAGATATGACTTATGAAAACCGTTATCTTTAACTTGCCTTTTATTCAGTGGTACTGCCTATCTAACCCACAGGTGATAGTAATATGGCCCTTACAAATATATTAGGAGTTACATAAACAGAGGCAACGATTAATAAAGTTACCTTCAACTCTTTAACCCTAATAATATAGGTATACAGCCTGCCTAAAGTATGTGTGTTTGGTAATTATTGTTCGCAATACAAACAATAAGTTCCGGAAAGGACATAATTATGATCACAAATTCCACTTTGAATACAATTACCTGGACGATGCAGGAGTACTGCCAACCTTTTTACATAGGATGGGTTAGGTTAGGTTGGAACTTAAAAGAAAATATAGAAACTAAGCGGCGCTCGCAGGGCGTTGCAGCGCCCTGCGAGCGGTTGCGCTCAGTTCACAGGCACTGTGACGTTAATGTAAGATATCGCTTAGGCTTTTGTTTGACTTGTCATTTAAGGTTGATTTTAAATTACCGTTTCCATTTTTGTATGCACTATGCAGTCTTATGGATACTATGTATTACACGGTCTCGTATAACTTTTTATCGTCACTGAAAAGCGTGAAAAAAAAAATTTAAAGAAAAAATACTACAGTACTTAGTACATAGTCCCGAAGTCGGCGCTCACCATATTTTGCTGGATCATGACGAAACTACATGTATCTTATATGACCGCCGACTTCGGATCTATGTACTAAGTACTGTGTTTGCTGTAAACCAACATGTATTTAAATTATTTTTTACTTTTATGTTGTATGGAAGTCGGTTGTAATTTTTGTTTAATTTTTTTTTTTATTTATATTAAGTTTCGAAAATCTTTGTGGTGGGCCTCCGAAGGTACCACTTATTTATGCCTAATAATAAAATTATCAAACGCCTTATGTTCTAGTCTGAAGAGTTGGGTAAGTGTGACACTGGATCCTCAATTTTTGGCCAGCTCAAGTAAGATTGATCTTTTCTTGAATTGATTACAGATATTTATGTACGGTGAGAACTTACCATCAAGTGGACTGCATGTCCGTTTCCAAGTATCACATAATAAAAAATACTATAAATCCATATTTATTCAATTACCTTTGGATAGTTAAAACGATATTGAATGAAAGCAAGCGGCCATTTAACAAATAATACACATCGGACAATGGTAACAAGGCCCATTGAATTAAATACACAAACAAACGGAAACTGAACTCTCGGTTCGTACAAACAGATGGAAGGCTGGGAAATTTCCCAGAATTATTTATTACTCTTACAATTCTACTGAACAGTTCTCATTGGTTTTTCAAGTTTTTCAAGTTTTCTTTTTTTATCAGATTGAGCGTAGCCAACTAGCATATAATCCACCAGATGGTAAGTGGTTACTACCTCCCAATAACATATAAAACAACTTCATATAAAAAGACGTTTTATCTGTCAATTACAGATGCTTTGCTACGAAAGATTAAGATGGTCACCTGATTGTATAAAACTGACCCGGTAACCACACCCCTTCACGCACCATCAATAATTGCTGCACGCTAGAAATACGTGTGGTGGTAATACCTCCCCGGTAGAACTAAACTGGTTCTACTATACAATTTCTAGTCATATGCATGGTTGCCGGCATACTTTTATTTGAGGCGACCATCTCAGTCCTCGAGAGCTGCAATGCATCTGTGATTGACTTAAGAAAAAACATTTGTTCTATATGAAGTTACTCACAGACGTCCATGGGTGGTAGTGGTCACGTACCATTAGGTGGACCACATGCTCTTGTGCTACTTCAATCAGATTAAAAAATTAATAATAATCATAAGAATTACTTAATAAATTTTGTATGAATTAACAAATGCTATAACTGTAGTTGCACCTGTGTTCATTGTATGCACTTATGTATAATATAGATAGGTAAAGTAATATTTAAAAAATGATGCTGGTCTTCACCCAAAGATGTATCTTTTTCTACAAGGTAGGTCAAGTTAATTCTACAAATAATTGTTGTTATAAAAAAATTATATCAATACCAACTACAGAAATAAGTTAATTTCAATAAAAATATGTTTTGTAGGTACGATGACAGGTATAAAAAGAATCTTAATATATTTGATTCAATTATTTCTAGTGTAAAGCCACATTAGTAGTATATTACAGTATTCCAACTCAGCCCTGTCCTTGAACTTTATACCTACAGACGCGCTGGACGAGAGTTCGCGTTAGGGGTAGCCTACAATACTTTAACTACACCTGCCGACTTGACTTTCTTTATTACTTATTATGTTTTTTATTCAGTAGAATAAGATAATAAGCGACGCGTTCTTTTAATATTTGAAAGTCTTAATAATAAATTGTACAATGTAGTGTGTAGTTGTAACACTGAACTTGTTTATATACAATTAAAGCAATCAAAACCAGCCCAATATAGTTTACAACAGGTCTTCGCTACATTATTCTTTCTTCTTCGTCACATCGCCCCCTCGTCACTACGGCACATTCGCTGGCTGTTGCATACCGAGTGCATACCGAAATCGAGGCGCGTTTGTTTGAAGTTAGAATATTATTACCGTGGTAAAGCTATGAAAAAATACGGCCGATAAGAACAACAGTAAACTTTTAAATAAAATAGACGATTTAATGTTATAATTTATTTAGATTTAATGAAAAAACTTTGAAAAATTGTTTGCACAATTGTTACACTTTCTTGGACTTCGTGTAGATAACCGGACTGGATGAACCGATTTGGATATTTTTTTTTTATTTGAAAGGTAGTGCGTGTTATGGGGTCCCATTTTTTTTACTTCACTTCAGACATTGGCGTCCATAAGAAAAGCGCAGATGTCTTAAATTTGCATTCACGATATGCGCGATTTTAATGTTTTTTTTTATTAGAAAGGATGTACATCAGGGGTAGTCTGATGAGAGTTTGAAAAGGTTCTGACTATGGGATCCATAACAAAGTAATGGAACTCTTAAACTCTTTGAAGCAAATTAACAAAATTTGTGGTACTCGGAAGAATCTAAGCTGTAGGAATCCAGTTGGGTAGAATATAGAATAAAATTACTATGCAAAAATTTACTACAAAAAATTGACCTGCAATTCCTTAACCCAGAACCATGCATCGGCTCTGCAAGCTTAAGCCATAGAAGTTGGCCACTTGGTGCTTACGTATATGTAATAAAAATACTAAGCAAAGATATAAGATGAACAATTTTACCTTCAACTTCTAAACCCTGATGATGGAGGGGTACTTTAGGCCTAAAACATGGGAGTTGACTATTTGGTGATTTCAGATATGTAATAAAATTACTAAGAAAAGACAAAAGATGAAAATTTTGACCTGCAATTCCTCAACCTTGGTGATGCAGGGTACTGCAAGCTTAAGCCATAGAATTTGGCCACCTGGTGCTTACGTATATGTAATAAGAATACTAAGCAAAGATATAAGATGAAAATTTTGACCTTCAATTCCTCAACCCTGATGATACTGGGTACTGCAAGCCTAAGCCATAGGAGTTGGCTATTTGATGCTTTCAGATATGTAATAAAATTAGTAAGCAAAGGCATAACATGAACATATTTTAACCTTCAACTCCCCAATCCTGATGAGGGTACTGCAAACTTAAGTCATATAAGTTGGCCACCTAGTGCTTGCGTATATGTAATAAGAATACTAAGCAAAGACACTACCTGATGATGCAGGGTAGTGCCTGCTTAAATTATAAAAGGTAGTCGCTTAGTAGTTACGGATGTTATTGAATTACGAATATATTATAAGTTTAATGACAGCTTATTAAACTCTATAATATGTGATTAATTAATTAAATTTCAAATCTTCAACCCTGATAATCTAGGTATGCAGTCTGCTTATTTTTTTTTATTTTATTTTATCATTTATTTCAGACAATATAAACAAAGATACATAAGTATAAATGAATACAGAGGTCCATATCATATATACCTTACAGACTAACATATATATGAATATATACTTATAACTAAATCACGCATTTGCGGCGACGTGAGACGCGGGTCTGGTGACTCCGGGGGTCCTCTCCTTCCTCGAAACTTCCGGAACACAACTCCCTTCGGCCACAGCTCTTCCTTCAGGAAGGTCGACTCATGCTCAATTGGGACGCGTACTACAAATTAACTAAAGTTTACTGCGTTACGCGCCACCAACTTTTCGACCTCCAGTCGGAACTTGGTTTTTGTGGCCAAGTACTCCACTATGTGTGACGTCTTCGTGTTTTAATGGAGACGTGAGACATACACGTGCGTCACAGGAACGGCGGGACGCAGGAGATGGTTTGATCCTGTCGGTGCTGTGCCGCATTGGTTGCGACAAGGAGGCTTTTTCTTCTTCTTACGCTCCACTCTAATAAAGCCGTCCTTGTCTGCCATACCGTTGGACACCGCACTTTGAGGGGGTTCGTTGCGGGTGTTTCCGCTTTCCCTCTCTGTCCTCGTTGACTTCCGCTTCTCGGGTAGCTGGTGGGAGGCAGCTGCAGCGTAGTCACGTTGAGGTGTAGACGTGACGGCGCGAGGCGACACCTCGGCGGGCGGAGGTGCGGGGCGGGTGACGCACGTGTCACCACATGCGGGCGCAGTGATCGGTGTCGTGTCCAGTTTCGCTGACTCGAAACTTGCCGACGCCCCACGACGCTTGTTGATGTTATTCACCTCGGGCGACCTATTTACTGCTACTATATTGCGTAATGAAGCAATTTCAGTCCGTAGGTCGCTGATGGTATCCTGTGAGGCTTCAAGCTTCAGCACTACTTCCGCCAGGCTTGTAAAGGTTGTAATGTCTTTCAACAGCCTGGTTACATCAACATGGTCGAACGTCACTGGCGGCAACTTATGGATATTCTTGGCCACGAATACTGGAATGTCGTCAGGATCCGTCACCTTCAGGAGATTGATTATATCCTGGAGTCCTTTTTCTCCCTTTTCGTCCTTCCTGCAAGAAGGCATACGGTCGCTCATCCCAAGCGACTCAAACAGGAGGATCTTGGCACTGCCGATCTCCTCACGTGTGAAGTTGGACTTGCAAATCTGGATGATGCTGATTTCGTCTATGGTATCGATGGCGTGTAGCAAAAACGCCAACACCTCATTTGCTATGAGTTGTTCGGATCTCGCAGCCATTTTCCGTGCAGCGGCTGTCGCCGCGCAAATCGCGAATATAAAATAAGTATATTCGTAAGCGCTGTGTTTACGTCCGTCACCGAGCGCATATTAACCCGAAAATTATGTACGTAATTATGTACGACACTGTTATATTTTCACGATTTCAAACTTATACAATGTCAGAATACATGGCAGCCTGCCATGTTTAGTATAAAAAGGAGGGTACTATCATAATGTGAATCATTCTAAAAAAAATACAAGTGTAAGGCGTTACTCTGCCCTAATGTATTCTGAAATTGTATAAGTGTGAAATCGTTAAAATATAACAGCGTCGTACATTTAATGTGTCGTTTACTATAGCCATTCAATCTTACTTCTGGAACACTTAACTTCAGTACTGACAGGGCCACTTACATAATATTGCTGTATACAGCGGTGAAAGTTGCTGAAATTCCCGCAATGCTTGCAGCTTTCTGCAAGGTGGTAGAACGATGGGTCAACTGAGGCGGTACCACTGCCACACTTATTTCTAGCGTGAAACATCCTTGAGTTTCAAAAACGGGTTTGGTTGCCAGATGCCACTGCCACTTTTATAAGACGACCATTTTAGTCCTTGGGAGCAGCAACGCGCCTGTGGCTGATTTCAGATTGGACTATTGTTTTATGAAATTGCATACAGATGTCCATGGACGGCAGTGACGACTTTCCATCAGTTGGGCTGTACGCTCATTTACAAATTCTATATTATGAAAAAAAAAACTATTGTTACCTATGCTTAGTAGTATCAACATTGTATTACTAAATTCTGATTGGACTTTAAGCGCTTAGAGTATATAAGCCGTCATACTTCGGATAGCTTTGCTAACGATTCCGCTTTAGTTCAGTGGTAAATTAGCTACCATCGGCAACAAAAGAGACTAACACCATTGAACACCTATCATAGCTGAGCCAACTGTGCTTCAAGATAATAAAATGCGATGTTTGGCGTGAGTCGTGTTCCCGTCATTCCGATGGTCGTCCTTCATAAACTAACGTATTTTCACAGTATACCCATATGTCAGATAATAATATGTCCACTTAACATTATTTTACTTATACGAGTAGAACTAAACTTATGAATCAATATTGCAATACACTTCTTATTTGTGTGTTACGTATTAACTGAAAAACTGTTCGATCGACTTTTTTTTTTCATTTGTAAACTATTAATTTGCCAAATGACATAGTTGCATAGAATATAATTATTGTTTTAAAAAAAAATGTATGCGCTGCGATTAATATTAAGAAACTATAAAGTACTGTAGGGCACCACTCTCAGAACTTAAGAGTTTGTAGCTAGCTCGCGCTGGCCAAGTGTGAATTGGCAGACCTCACACACTTTTGAGAACTCTTAAATGTTTGTAGGTTTCCGAACCATCTTTTGCCTTCGCCGTAAATCAGCGATAATTAATTTCTAATTTCTAATAAGCAAGCAACTTTTAAAAATCACTAGCGTCTGCTTGGGGTTCGAACCTTTAATTGAGTGGCCGAGTTCTAAGCTCTTATAATAAATTACGAGTAACGTTGATTAAGAATCAGTACGATTAGCTGACGTGTAAAATATTAGTCATTATATTACAACTCAATAACCTAAATAGTTATAATTTATTTAAGTAACATAGTTTACATATGAAAGAGCCCCGTTATTACTCAAAATGTTAACTTCAAACTACGAATTTCAAACTATGTAGTAGCGTTAAGCTCTAATAAATAGTACTTGTCTAATATTAGTTACTCTAATTTCGTAACCAAATTGAATTTCACCTAATGAAAATTAATACCAAATTTCTAATTTGATTTCTAGAACGTTACGAAGTCAAGCGATTAATTTTATCAGCTAATCTAGTTCAAATTTACAAGCTCCTGAAACAGAATTAAGTGACGGGTAGTACTTATTACGTAAATAATTATGACATTAATCAAGACGAATTAATAAGGCAGTGACTGATATGGAATTGTTTTGTTACAGCATTAAAAATGTAGTTAATATTTTGTATACGTTAATAAAGATTAATTCATTAACGACTAACGTTTCATCGACTTTGTACGCGCAATTCGTAATATTTATAATGTTCGCTGCCGGCTATACGCATCTCCTGATGAACGATTACCTCCGTTAGTTATTGCGTCTGGTGTAGGGTACGTGTTGGTGGCTGTAGAGGTTGACGCTTAAGTTAATTATATTTTAAGTCTCGAACCACATATCGATGCCCCCGTGAAACAATCCAGTATTCGCAAAACGCAAATTTTACGGGAAAAATGATTTTTTGTGCAATCAATCTATATCGTCAAATTCATGTTATATACTTACATAAATATGTTATATATAAAAATACATGTTACGTAAATGACCTTATAACATTTTATCAGAAAGTATGCATTACTTTCCTGAGTTCTTAAAACTTTTTCAGTAATATTAAGTTACGGGATTCTTGCTTATAAGATTTATTTACTGGACTATTTAATGAACTCTTTTAAGAACTTCTTTACTACCTAAAGGAAAAAAATCTGTATATGATTATTTTTAAGTTCTAGGGTTATTATTTTCATACCTTCTATTTTAACGTGTCTAGTTATATACGACCATTGCCTTTCTCGATCAGATAACTTATAAAATGTATCAAATGAGACTTGTATTTTTATTGGGATTAATACTGTATTATTATTACTGACTTTTACCAAAATTGTCTGCCTCACAATTTACAGCAATAAACATGTAATCGCAATTACCAAAAACTTTGGGGAACTATTATACGGCAATGTTACTTAGACAAATAACAACAACGAAATTAAAAACGTAACATAATATAACTTTGATTTTGAAGTAAAAATTAATTGAAAAACTTCCGTAATATAATATAATACCAAAATATAATATAATATAAATAATATAAAAATGTCATAAGAATATTATTTACAAAATACAATAGAAATATATTCCAACTCAGATATGCCAAATTTAAAATAATGTTTTTTTCAGTAATAGCACATTACTGGGTTGTTGCACGGCGGCGTCGATATAGTGTTTCTACGTCTATTTTACGAGTACATCTAAATCTGTTTCTATTCAAAAGCTGAAGATTTTAACAGAAAGCACGCAAATAATCTGTAAAGCTTCTCTTAGGACCATTGTTCTTTATTGAAATGGATGTACAGCGCTGCTTTGATGCTGCATAAATAAATTCAAAATTCATAAATTTTAAGTTAAAGATACAGCTTTATTTAAAACAAGCTTGGGATTGAAGACTTCTATTTCTCTATACACCGTAGCTGGTGTACTTTTAATTTTATTATAGCATTATTATTTACTTTATTCTTTAAAATATAAAACCAAAAAGCATTGTTTAATTTATACCTGGATGTTTTTGTAAAAATATAATATTTTTAGTTCCGTTGTTAATCAACCCTTCTTGGGTTGGGGTGAGGTGTGGTGGCAGTAACCACTTACAAGTTGTTTACAAGCTAGTTTGCTACTTCAATGATATAAAAATATTCACCAAATAAATATTGCACAAAATTACGTATATTAATAAAAAACTGACACATTTTTTCAATGAGGCGACCATCTATAGACATAATATATTAGAACAGTAGGGAAACTGCCTACAAGCGCTCGAAAACGGCACACTCACACAAACATCGCATCGACGAGGCCACTATGGGGTTTTTGCAGTGCTTCAGTAGCGAGTGTCGCGTTTAGACAAGTGGTCACGTTGCTATTTGTTTTTTAAACTTCCTTGTGATTTTGAAAGGTAAGAATGATTTAACCTCGATTTGGGTAACATTGAACATTTTTTACAATATTTGTGATATTATAATTTGTTTTATATTTATTGCACCTTGTTTTTACTAAATTAATAGTGTCCTTTTTAGCTGGTTTATTAATTTAACACAATAAATTTACGGAGAAAACAATTAAACTATCCACAATTACCCCTAAAACTCAAATTCAAAGTTATCCTTAGTTTTGGGTAACTTTGAATATAATTTTTTGAGGATATAAAATCCGTCATTAATCTAATATTTTAAGGTCTGAGTAAAATTAATTAACATATTTTTGTTAATTAAAACCAAATCTATAAAAAATACATTTATTTTGATATATAAATACAATAGACAACTTGGTCTTGCCATATGAATCAAGGTCGATCAATTTGGGGGTAAAATAAGATACTAGTTTTTTTTTGTTTATTTATTCCATCCATCCATAGGATGGACGGAACATCGGGTACCTTTGGAAGGTTTCCCTCTCGAAAACAAAAAAAAAAAAGGATGGACGGAACATGGACATAACATAGGCCTCCCCTAAATGGCGCCACTCCAACCGGCCCTGTGTCCTCTGAATCCAACGGTTTCCCGCTGTCTTCTTCAGGTCACCGGTCCATCTAGTAGGGGGGCGACCGGTACTCCTTTTGCCTAAACATGGTCGCCACTCGAGGACCTTTCTTCCCCATCGGTTATCGGTCCTACGAGCGATGTGGCAGCCCATTGCCACTTCAGCCTGCTAATTTTGAGAGCTATGTCGGTAAGCTTCGTTCGTCTACGGATTTCATCGTTGCGAATCATATCTCGTAGCGAAATTCCGAGCATAGTCCTCTCCATAGCACGTTGAGCGACCCTGAGCCTCCGAAAAAAAAATTTTTTTATGATACAGGTAACTTTGAACCGTTCAAAGTTACCCGTATTACATCCAATTTCGACGTCGTCAAAAGTTTAGCAGTTTTACGCAATATTCAACATGGGATACGGATAGTACAGTTTCAAAATAATAATATACAATATACATTTTAAAGATTAAACATCAAAACATACCTGTTTACGGTAAGTTTTATATTATAATTGCTATTTCAAAACGGAGCATCAAACACTTGCAACAACTTCACTACGGAAAAGGCGGTATTTTTTAAAATTATGACATTAACAGGTAACTTTTTTTTACTTTCATTGCTATTACAACATTTTGGCAATCCATTTTACGCAGGTACAATATTGAAACAACAAGAAGTTTCCATGTAATAAATTAATATATTTTTTTCACAACTTTGTTCAAAGTTACACCGCTGTTCAATGTTACCCAAATTGATTGTATTGATATTGATATAATATTATTATTGTTAGTTGTAGGTACTCGAATAATAAGTCAGTGTAATCAATTGTAATAACGTATTGAAAATGTTAAACTAAAATAGCGGCTGCAATAGACAATCAAGCTGTTTTTTAAAAGCTTTTACTTAACTTACAATGTTTGTGGGTAACTACTCGTATGTAAGTATGTGTGTTTGGGTCAAATCTTGTAACCTAAATTTAACCCACTTCTCAGTGTCCGATTGAGCTGAAATTGGAAATACATGTATAGTTCTGATGACAATGCGATTATATATAGTCAATATTATTATTAATTCAAAATGGCCGACGCAACAAAATGGCGGACTACATATTTTTGTACAATCCACCAAATATGGGTATCAAATAAAAGGACTTAATGTCTAAAATACAGTACAATATGAAAAATGCCAAATTCAAGATGGCCGCCATCAAAAAAAAATGGAAGTTCACATATATTTGTACAATACACCCAATATAGATATCAAATGAAAGGAGTTAATTTGTAGAACACTTAAACCACGAAACATTTTCAAATCCAAGATGGCTGCCGTAAAAAAACGTGATTATATACTTTCGCACAACCTGTCCAACATGGGTATCAAATGAAAGGGCTTAGTTTATAGAAAACAATACACTAGGAAAAATCAAATCCAAGATGGCCCGACTTAGAAAAAATGGAAGATTACAGATTTTAGTCCAACCCATTCAATAATATATATATATAATAATGGCGACTAGCCGCGACTAAAGCGACTAGCCGCTTTTCCAGTTTAATATGAAATTGTCCCAAAATCTCGAACCGTAGCCGCTGAAATTTTGGGGCGGTTTCGTATTAAACTGGAAAAGCGGATAGTCGCGCGGTTAACCGCTAGTGCGTAAGAGGGCTTAGTCAACAACTTTAAAAGAAACTTACATTTAAATATATATCAATTTCCAATGTTTTCACTCTTAAATACTATTATTAGGATACCGACGATAATCAATACTTATAATAAATTTGTAGAGAGATCAATTCTGTACATAAAATATATACCCAAAATAACTATCAGGAGGTGATTAGGGATCGTTACTGATGCCAATAATGCAATCAGTAAAATTTTTGTTTGTCTGTCTGTCTGTTTAACCGTTATAGAAACAAAAACTACTGGACGGATTTTAACGAAACTTGGTACGATTATTTTTCATACTCCTGAGCTGGTTATGGTATACTTTTCATTTCGCTACAATCAATAGGAGCCGAGCAGTAATGGGAATTGTTAGGAAAACGGGAGAAGTTACTCCATTTTTTAAGCTTCCGTCGCGTGTGCAACCTTAATGGTTAAAGCTACTCAGAAAT
Organism: Spicauda simplicius; assembly: GCA_949699795.1. Taxonomy (NCBI): domain Eukaryota; kingdom Metazoa; phylum Arthropoda; class Insecta; order Lepidoptera; family Hesperiidae; genus Spicauda; species Spicauda simplicius. The sequence goes on along the minus strand of OX453057.1, from coordinate 3,754,929 downwards.
CATGTACGACGAAAATATTTTTCTTAAAATTATATAAAAAACATCCAACAATATATTTTTCTATATATATAAAAGCGAAAGGTCACTTACTCACTAATCACGAAATCTAAAACGAGAAACTCCAAGTGCTAGGAGTTTCAAATTTTGCATGCGGGTTCTTTTAAGGACGTAAGTGCTAAGAAGGGATTTTATGAAATTCAACCCCTAAGAGGGTGAAATGGGAGGGCGAATTTTGTATGGAAATTTTTCAATTATAGACTTAGACGAATGAAAATAGGTACATATGTTCTCGATTACAATTAAAAACGTTCTGTGTTGGTAAAATAAATAAAATTCCCTTTTGAAGAGGTAAAATGGGTGGGTAAATTTTGTATGGATTTTTTTTTCATTTCTGAACTTAGCAGTACGAAAATTTATATACGGGGCTCTGATTATAATTATCTTCTTCTATATCCCTACTTATATTATAAATGTGAAAGTAACTCTGTCTGTCTGTCTGTCTGCTACTTATTCACGCCTAAACAACTGAACCGATCTTTATGAAATTAGGCACACAGATAGTGTTGACCTCGAGAAAGGACATGGGCTGCTTTTTATCGAAAAAAATGGGTTGAAAGCGTTAAAATCGGGCATAAATGTTTGTATGGAACTTCGTTTTTGACAAAGTCCTATATTGACAAGTCCGTCAAGGGGTACGAGACTTACTTAAAACCTTATCTAAATAATAAAACATAAAAAAACATTGATTTCGAGTCGACAATATATATCCGTAAAATTCGGATCGTCGCGTATTTTGTTAAATTCTAATGTAAACATGTGTGACATGACAGTAGTGTGACATAACAGTAGCTATAATGGCCGCCCGGATGCCATTCTGAATTCATTCAAAAATAATACGTATAAATTTGTAAGTATCAATTATCATAAAAATAGATGTGGTTCAAATTGATTTTAATTTAATTTATGAATTTATAAAATATTTCAATAATAAAAAGCATTCGTTGACGCGCTGCGGCCGCGCAGCTTGCGACCTAATGTAAAATCGCTCTTAGAGTTCAGTCAGGGATTCCCAATTGATAACAGATGGCGCGTCATACTATTATAGTAAAATAGTTATTCGAATCCAATAATTCAAAGGCGATAAAATGTTTTACCATTGTTTCAAAATAAAATTATCGACTCCATTTGTCACTCCATGTTCATGTTACATAAATAGTTTCTTAACTATTATTGCATAAATAAAGTTATGTTATTGACCATACCCGTACATTTTTAGCGAAAATAAATATTAAGGACAAAATACAATTGATAGTCTTTTAAGCAAAATACTAACATTAATAAGTCGATCAGTATCTAAATAAGATATAACAATTATATCATGAATTATTATTATAAAGAAGCTTTTGCAACTTTTGTGATAAATAATTGCATTTATGAATATTGAAGCATGGTTGATGAACACTTGGCTCTAATAACAAACGAGCAAGGTCAACATTTTTTTTTTTTTTTATATTTATGATATGTTCGTTATAAATAATGTTATAGAAAACATGCATTTAAATAACAACATATTTTAAATTAATTTTAGAATAACAAAGTGTGTCAAAATAAGCCAAAATAGACGATGTACTTAACTCATAAGTATGTGAATGTCGCATCTGTTATTAAAATCGTGATAGCCGTGTGGTGCCAAGTCGGGCGGATTAGAAACGCGAGGTCTGGGGTTCGAATCCAGTTGTCTTATATACATTGTTATTATTATTATTATTATCTGTAGTTTTCATAAATACTAATTTTAGTATTATTTTTATAATAACCAGCTCATTTTTAAATATTATTTAGTATCGGAAATGCAAAGCTTTCGCCCGCGAGGTTTAACCTCTGTCAGGTAAAAGTACAAAATAATTTGGATTTAACTTGCCGATAAATTCAAATTTTAATGTAATGAACCACAAACAAGGCTTAATAAAGATAATCTATAAACATACCTAAGCGCCGCTTAAATGTTAGTAGAACCAAAATTAGTTTACGTATCATTGATACTGTCATTAGATTTTTAGTTTTAGTTAGATGCACTAGGAGGCACGGGTAAAACGTTTTTAATAAATTTACTATTAGCGAAAAATATAAGATCTGATAGAAAAATAGCTATTGCCGTGGCGGCGTCCAGCGTTGCGCCCACACTTTTAAAAAGCGGTCATAATGCCTGCCTATTCGCCTTTGAGCGTCCACTCAAGATTTGTAGCAACGATTTCTCTAACATTTTTAATATTTCAAATCAAAGGAATACTGGAAATTTTAATGCGGGATTGTTATTTGACTATTTGGGGTGAAGATTCTGTAGATACAGCCATCGAGATCGAAGACATTATCCAACAAAATTTTTGGATTCCTTCAACCCGGTGGGGTAGCTGCTCCGCAACGCGGGTCATCAAGATTGTCAAATTAATGTTAAAAGTAGGTTCACCTATGTAATCTTACTCAGAAATTTAAAAGGACCAAAATTACTTAAAATACTATTTTCAATTCAGAAAAGTTAAAATCCATTTTTATAATCGATGCGCTTTGGTTTAAATGTGGAGGCGTTGTTTGAAAAGATGTATTCCGATATTGTTAATGTGACCACTAAGACTGTAAATTGGTTCAAAAAAGGGGTTTACGATATTCTGATTCGTCTTATTTTCATAACATATTACATAACAATATGCACCTACCCACAAATACACACTTAAAATTCGTTTTTTCACTCTGTGTTAGTCCGGGTAATGCTTGGTCGGCTAAACCGATTTTTACGGGTTTTTTACTATAGAAAGTGTTATGGAACAACATGTAGACTACTTTTATCGTAGAATTCCCACTGAGCGGAGATTTGCGCGGGAAAAACTTTGCGATACATTGATTTGTATCGCAAAGTTTTTCTCGCTTATTCTATGTTCTACGTTTTCGGACCTATGTACATAATATATAGGGATTTTTTTTTGAACGTAAGTGCTATGTAAAATGGAAGTAGTACAAAATAAAATATTTTTTCAATATCTAACCATTTCGTAAGCAGAATACTTTTTCATTTATCCCTGTTGTCACGGAGTCATGGAGGACCGTGCGTTACGCTATTCCGTAGTATATCTATACTTATTATAAAATAAATTGTCTATCTGTAAGTACTAATTTTAGTAATATTTTTTTTATTAAAAAAACAGTTCATTTTTAAATATTATTTAGTTTCGGAAACGCAAAGCTTTTGCTGGCGTGGAAATCAGTGAGTCACAAAGTTTATGTGAAATTAATAGAGAGGTTTAACCTCTGACAGGGAATATTTTGGTTTGCTGTCAAATTTAATTTTTTATATAATGAATCACAAAGAAGACTTACGAAAGATAAACTACAGATAGAAAATTCAAGAGCGGCGGCGGCGCTTAAATGTAGAACCAAAATTAGTTCAATGATACTGTCATTAGATTTTTAGTTTTAGTTTAATGCACTTGGGGGGACCGGTAAACCTTTTAACTAGATTGACTATTAGCGAAAGTAAGATCTGATAGAAAAATAGCTTTTGCCGTGGCGTCGTCCACCATTGCGGCCACACTTTTGAACAGCGGCCGAAGTGCCTATTCCACCTTTGAGCGTCCACTCAAGATTTATAGCGACGATTTCTCTAGCATTTGTAATATTTCAAATTAAAGGAATACTGGAAAATCAATGCGAGACCGGTATTTGTTTACTTGAATTATTTGATTTTCTTGAATGATTTACTTCAAGTAGTTAATAATGCTTTCCAATCTGGAAACGTTTGCAATCTTTATATCGATACGTCTTCGTTTAAATGTAGAGGAGTTGGTTGAAAAAGTATATCCCGATATTGTTAATGTGACCACTGAAACTGTAAATTTGTTCATGGAAAGGCGGTTTACAATATTTTAATTCGTCTAACTACTTACATAATTTAAATTCGTTTCTTCACTTTTTGTTTGTCCGGGTAATCACACGAGCGGCTAAACCCATTTGGATGGGACTTACTATATAAAAGGAATAATATATAGACTACTTTTTATCATATAATTCCCAAGGTGTCAAGATTTGCACGGGAATAACTCTGTGATACATTGATTTGAACGTGGGCAGAGCCGCGTTTACAGCTAGGTACAAATAAAACGACTGTAGAAAAAATTGTTAATTTGCTGATAAAATTAATTCAAAATAGGAAATACGTAAATCTGCGTACCGTCCATAATAATTTGGCCACCCATGGTAAGAGGTCCAATGCTAGTTGAACTTATTTTTTAACCGACTTCCAAAAAGGAGGATTTTCTCAATTCGACTGTATTTTTTTTCTTTTATTTTATATTTGTTACCTGTTTACTCCGGACTGGGTGAACCGATTTTATGATTTTTTTTGAAGTGAAACTTCTTTAGGCGCATGAGGGTAAAATTTTTACAGATGAAACGTCACGCCGGTATGCAACGGAAGTGTCGGAAAAGAGAGAGAGAGTGATCGAGACCGATTGAGAGAGAGTAAGACAGGGCGAACGTAGCATGAGCAACTAGCCGTGGAGTGAGAGTAGGGAGCAAGCGAGTGAGAAAGATTGAGAGAAAAAGTGAGACAGAGCGAACGTCGTATCACGCATAGTGCTATGGAGTGTGAGGTGGGAGAGAGCTATAGTGAGAAAGATTGAACAAGAGAGAGAGAGAATACGGGATATCGAGAAAGAATACACGACCTATTGGTTGTGTATTCGTTTACTAGTTAATTATTAGAACTTTAGATGGCATTTATGTCGCATAGCGTAATATTTTTATTTTAATGACAATTAAATTCCTAACCTATCTTCCTTTTTCCCTTCCTCTTAATCTTGGAAATTTAAAGTTTTAGATTTGTATAAATATAAACAAGATTTATAAATTAGTTCGCCAAAGAAGTTTCACTTCTGACATGTGTACTTTGTACGCACGCATGTTTTTTTTTATTTGACAAGTAGTGCGTGTGATGGGGTCCCATTTTTTTTAGTTCATTTTTGACAATTAGCGCGTAAGTCTTAAGTTTGCATTCACGATGTGCGCGATTTATGAGCGAATAACTCAATATCACGCCAGCCGATTTTGACGATTTTTCTTTCACTTGAATGGATGTACTTCAGGGGTGGTCTGATGAGAGTTTGATAAGATTCTGACTATGGGACCCATAACAAAGTAATGGAACTCTTCAACTCTTTGAAGCAAATTAACGAAATTTGCGATACTCGGCCGAACCTAAGCTGTAGGAGTCCAGTTGGGTACAACATAAAATAAAATTACTAAGCAGATATTTACTTTAAAAAAATTGACCTTCAATTGGTCAATCGTGAAATCCTGCTCAAAACTGATGCAGGGGTATTGCTATCCTGAACTATAAATTTGATGTTTACGGATATATAATAAGATTGTTAAGGAAATTCATGGGACAAAAATTTACCTTCAATTCCTGAACCCTGATTATGCAGGGGTACTTCAAACCCAAGCTATAGGAGTTGGGTATTTGGTGCTTACGGGTATGTAATAAAAATACTAAGCAAAGACACGAGATGAGGATCATATAGGTTTTTTTTTTTATACTTTAACCTAACGATAAGGCAGACAGGCTACCTGATGGAAAGTAGTCACCGTCGCCTGTGGACATTCGCAACACCAGAGGAGTCGCCAATGCATCGCCGGCTTTGCCCGGAGAGCTCTTTTCGCACTTTTCTTGAAGAACCCCATGTCATAGCGCTCCGGGAATACCTCAGGAGGAAGCTCATTCCACAACTTACACGTCCGTGGCAAAAACGAGCGTGCAAACCGAACCGTGGAGGACCGCCACGAGTCCAGTTGGTGTGGATGGAACTTCATCCTTCGGCGAGTGGTGCGGTGAAGAAAAGGTGACGAAGGCACCATGTCAAAAAGTTCCTCGGAACACTCGCCATTGTAAAGCCGGTAGAACACGCAGAGGGAGCCTATGTCCCTCCGTAGGCTTAAGGGTTCTATCCGATCGGTGATCGTTGGGTCGTTGAAGATTCGGATCGCACGTTTCTGCACGGAGTCAAGTGGGTTAAGTTGGTATTTGGGTGCCCCTGCCCACAGATGCGAGCAGTACTCCATGTGGGGTCTCACTTGAGCCTTATAAAGCAGAAGGAGTTGCCCCGCATATAGGATATAGCTTCGTCACCGTCATCCATCGAAATATGTTGGGACATGTGTATGTATGTCCACTTCGGGACTTAGTGCTTAGTACTGAGTATGTTCTAAACCAAAATTAAAATATTTTTTTTTTTGCTTTTTTGTGACATGGAAGTCGGTAGATATTTTTTGTTAAAAAAAATATTATATTTTGTTAATCACATTATAGGTAAAAAATAAATGTTTATCTCTTCCTCGTCTAGCGGTAGAGCCCTTTGGCAGACGGATAAAGCATCTTATTGATAGGGTTCCGTTTTCATCCATTTGATACCGACACCTCAAATACTTTAAACTTTAAAGCACTTCTCCAGAGCCATCAGCGATTCATCGTTCCACTGTACGCGCATGCATTAACAATGTGAGCTCCACCAGGAACGATGGTTCTAATTCATGTAATACACACGTGGAACAGTGCGTTGTTCATTACTTTACCGGACTTGGCTGTAACTGACATGTGTTTAGGTCTGTATTATTCTAAAAATCCCTCTAATACGCTACGTATTAAAGTTTACGTTAGCCTTTGGAAATGTTGTGCTGGACAAAGGCATCCCTTAATGAGAGATTACGTCTATGGTCACCGCGCTTATCGTGTGTGATGAACGCAGTGGGATTTAATTTTAAACAGGACATTGCTGTTCATATTTTAGATTTTTCCCATACTCGTCTCCTATGTCTTCCACAGGAAAAAAGCGAGTGATGCTATTTAAGACTTGCAGCACACGGTACTACAGCATACACTATGATCATACGGGTATTTGTCCGCGGTACTCTCCCCGTCTACGGTGACAAATTAATAGGCCATAACTGAGAAAATATTGCCAATGACCATGCACCTTTCTGCAGGCAAAAAGCCAAAGAATTACCCTCGGCAACTGGTTGGGAATTAACAAAACTGCATTGCGGCGCAGATTGCTTCCAGAGCATTGACAAGATTTAGGTTCTTTGTATTTGTAGCTATTAGTAAATAAAGTAGTAGCATTTATGTGCTATACCTTTTTTAACCCCCGACGCAAAAAGAGAGGTGTTATAAGTTTGACTGCTATGTCTGTGTGTTTGTGTGTAGAAATATAGGTCCTAAATGGGTAAGCCGATTTGCAGCCATGTTTGTTTTATTGTTAAAAAATTGGTTTCCGAGCGCTAGTTCTTAAACTTGTTTTATCAATTTGACATTGATAAACTAGATATAGAGAAATAAAGAAGGAAAGAAAAATCAAATATCGTTAAATTTTCCAATAAATCATGTTAATCATCATAAGGGCAAAACAAAGAACTTTCAATCAGATATGTCAAAATCGTTAGCGTCAGGATACTTGGACAAAATCCGATATTTTGTGTTTTGAGACTATTCAGATTTAATACCCTTTTGATACTATTTGATACCTAAATTAAATTATTTAGTACCTCGACGAGCAGTGAAAAAACATGAAAAGAAACTGGTCAGACATTCTTACGTCCGGTTATCTGGACCACATTTTTCACATGGTTGGAGACAATATACCTTAATTGTTTATTTGTAAATATTTAATACCTTTTTAATACCTAAACATATATTTATTTACAAATTTTATGGCGTCCCAGGAAAAAGTTACGGATGAAAAACTTTTTAATTGTGTCCGTTACTCCAACAGGAAAGTAGAAAAAACTTTTCCTGCTGGGGTAACGTTGTTCCAATAGGAAAATTCTAAACGAAAAATCGGTGAGTTAAAAATTGCGCATGAGCAGATAGCTTATATTTGTGCAAATTTATGCGCTAAAAAAATATTTGTGCGGTGTCCATGATGATTACCCACCCAAAAAAGGGGTCCTGACGCTAAAAATCGGTCCAGCCATTTAATAGATATATGATATATGGAATAAAAAGGAGAACAAAACACAAGTGGTATCAAAAAACATTTAATTTGATGAGTTCTATTTTATTACTAAAACTGAATCGATCAAATTGATAAAAAGCTAAGCACTATAGTAGGTGAAATATGTGTGTGTGTGAAATGTGATATTGAACACATCTCATATGCTCGTATATACTACATGATCTTATCATAATTATACATTACATCCAGTAACGCGTATTTTATGTGATGTATGCTCTAAATCATAGGCAACAAATTCATGCAAATATCTACAGAAAACACTACTAAATATTATACTACAGAATATTTACGTAAAATGAAATAAAAGAAGATAAAAAAGAACCCATCGATGACGTTGTAGCACAATTGTAACTCACTCGAGTTTGATTAGGTATTACCTACAGATATTATTTTTGTTTCTTTTTTTTAAGTTTGCTCGTTTTCTTTATAGTGTTTGGGAATCTTTTAATTTTTTTAATTTATTATTTTTTTATTTGCCTCTATCCCTGTTTTTTTGTACTGAAAAAGACTTAATAATTTGTTATGTAAAATTTATTACAATCGAATATATGGTAAGTGAGTATGTGGTGGATATGTGGACTTAAATTCACATATAGCAAAGGTTCTACCTGACATCTATTCTAAACGCTTTGCCACTTCTGAGAACTATGATGGTTACTTCGTATTTAAGTTAACCGATACTCACACCCTTCCAACAAATCACGCAACGTAAAGCAACGTCAGATATATAAAAACATTATACTTAAAAAATATATACTAGGTATAGGAAAAAAATAACAAATCCACTGAGGTTCTTGTCGGATCTTCTTACTCGTAGTTGAAGTTGTGTTCCAGACATAGGCTATTAACTACAAAAGGGCCTATAAAAGAGTTTGTTTTACAGGTATTGATATCTAACGATTGATCTGGAAGGTCTCATAGAAATGTCTATATAATTACACACCCTTTAAATCAAATCTCAACAGAGCATTACGCTTTTACTGGGCAAACATAAATAAGCGAAACATAAGTAGCGCTGGTCTCAGCATTTATACCTTGAAAGTGATATATTACTTTTAGATTTCAGATCCGTGACAATAAATGTTACTGTAACGGTTAATAATAAGGATTACTTTTCGTAATTCACTTTATTGACATTTTCCAGGATTTAAATCGTCAAGTTCATATCCAATTTGCGACAAACAACACAAATTATGTTCTTGGAACGCGATATCAGATCCAATTATCTTAATGGGTCCACAGTTTAAAAATATCGCCAGTTATGATATGAATTATACGAGTAATTAACGCGCTAAACAGTTGCCAAGCGTCTCGCTGGCGTGCCGCCAATCGTTTTCTATTCGCTTTGTAAATTATCAAATCCTTCGCTAACTACGAAATGGTTTGGCTTAAACAAGCTAATTTGTTTATTGTCAACGCAATGAAAAGTTACTAAATCAAATTTATGGTACTTTCACTTACTTGATTCTCTTTATAGTATGTTAGTACTACGTAAAAATATTCTAGTTTAGTATTTTTATAGTTTGTGTTTAGTAGTTTAAATTTTCACTCGAAGGGAAGGTATCTTAGGTTCAAGTTAAAGAAACTATTACCTTATCAAAGATTATTATGCTATCAAAGACATGTTTTATATATTTAGATTTTATCGAGATTATGAATTTAAAACGTGCCAATTAAAGCTATTACAAGAGATCCGCTTGCCATCATTTTGTAACAGGAGTCTGTCTCGAGACGTAGTTTGTTTTTTAACCGACTTTCAAAAAGGAGGAGGTTATCAATTCGTCTGTATTTTTATTAACCGACTTCCAAAAAGGAGGAGGTTATCAATTCGTCTGTATTTTTTTTTTTTTTTTTTTTTTTTTTTTTATATTTGTTACCTCATTTCTCCGGACTGGGTGAACCGATTTAGATGATTTTTTTTTTATTTGAAAGGTAGTGCGTGTCATAGGGTCCCATTTTTTTTTAGTATTTTTTTGACTAGGGCATCCATAAGAAAAACGCATAAGTCTTAAATTTGCATTTTCAATGTACGCGATAAATGTATGAATAACTCAATATCCCGCCAACCGATTTTGATGATTCTTTTTTTATTAGAAAGGATGTACTCCAGGGGTAGTCTGATAAGAGTTTGATAAGGTTCTAATCATAGGATCTTCAACTTTTTGGAGCAAAATAATAAAATTAGTGATAGTCGGCCGAACCTTAGCTGGAGAAGTCCAATTGAGTAAAATATAGAATAAAATTACTATGTAGGTATTTACTATGAAAAATTTGACCTTCAACTCTTCAATCCTGATGATGCAGGGGTACTGCTAGCCTGAACTATAAAAGTTGGTCGTTTGATGTTTGCGAATATATAATGAAATTGTTAAGCAAATTCATGGGACAAAAATTTGACCTTCAACTCCTCAACCCTGATGATGCAGGGGTACTTAAAGCCAAAACATAGGAATAAGCCATTTGGTGCTTACGTATATGTTATAAGATTACTGAGCAAAAACATAAGATGAAAAATTTGACCTTCAACTCCTCAACCCTGATGATGGAGGGGTACTTCAATCCTAAACCATAGAAGTTGGCAATTTGGTGCTTACGGTTATGTAAAGAAAATACTAAGCAAAAATATAAAATCAAAAATTTGACCTTCAACTCCTCAACCCTGATGATGAAGGGGTACTTCAATCCTAAACCATAGGAGTTGGCAATTTGGTGCTTACGGTTATGTAAAAATAATACTAAGCAGAGGCACAAAATTAAAATTTTGACCTTCAACTCCTCGACCCTGATGATGAAGGGGTACTTCAATTCTAAACCATAGGAGTTGGCAATTTGGTGCTTACGGGTATGTAAAAATAATACCAAACAGAGGCACAAAATTAAAATTTTGACCTTCAACTCCTAAACCCTGATGATGCAGGGTACTGCAAGCCTGAGCCATAGAAGTTAGCCACCTGGTACTAACGTATATGTTATAAGATTACTAAGCAACAATATAAGATGAAAAATTTGACCTTCAACTCCTCAACCCTGATGATGGAGGGGTACTTCCAGAGGGGGCGCCCTGTTTGTATGAATTGTAAAAGTGTTTTATGTTTAATTTTTGTGAATATGTAGATGCACAAAGCAAACTTAGAGGCTTTATTTAAATACAAACATAAAAATATAGTCACTAAAAAGTGTAAAATAAAAACTTTTTAACAAAAAATATCTACCGACTTCCATGTCACAAAAAAGTAAAAAATAATTTAAATATATTTTGGTCTAGAACATACTCAGTACTTAGTACATAGTTCTGAAGTCGGTGCTCATATAGGACGTAGTTACCGTCGTCCAGCGAAATATGTCGAGCACCGACTTCAGGACTATGTACTAAGTACTGAGTATGTTCTAGACCAAAATATATTTAAATTATTTTTTACTTTTTTGTGACATGGAAGTCGGTAGATATTTTTTGTTAAAAAGTTTTTTTTCGCACTAAAATCAGTACTTCCCTACTGATACTATAAATGTGAATGTAAGTATATTTGTTGCCGTTTCCGAAAAAAATACTGGTTGGATTTCGGGTAATTTCACACATATATAGTTTATCAACTAGATTTAAGCATACAATGCCGTGGTAGACATGGCCAAAAGCGGGCGAAGCCGCGGGAATAAGCTGGTGGTAGGTATGATAAAAGTTTTATAGTTTTGCTCATAAAAAACCATAAAAATAATTTGAATTATGTAAAATCTTGTTTAATTTGTGATAACGTCTACCACAGTTATGAGCATTTTGTGTGTAAATCTAGGTCATAAAGTATATGTGTATGCCAAATTTTAGCGAAGTCCCACCGGTTATATTTGCCTGAAATAGTAACAAAGCCACATATGCATCTCTTCAAACTTTCGCATTTATAACATTAATAATAAATAAAATAAGATTAGTGGTTTTAGCAGGAAAGACGTGCAAGTTGATGCAGATGGAAACCGCATACTTTGGAGAGTTTTAAGATGTACTAGTATATGTAACAAGTAAATTTCCTTGACACTATATTTAAACATTCGTGTTATCAAATTTAAATAGTTATAGGTTTCCAAAAAGATGCTAGCTGGTGATATACCTTATAAGCAGGTACATGTATAGTCTGATTCGGCACAATTTTTTTTTTAAACTTACACGGTAATCAATTTTTCAGGCGAGAGTGGCGATATGATAGCCTCTTCACTGATTAATTACGCAAACGAGGCTGAACTCCGATTTAATTGTTCTGTAATAAGATCACCGACTTTATAACTCCTCGAATTAATTCTGAGAACCATCGGTATTTTGATAATGAGGACATGATTTTATTTGTTCCTCCGAGATAAAATCACTTGAGTTTTTTTGCCAGTATTAGACAACGTAATCGAATTATATTTTCTTGAAATTAGGTAAACATTTTGTTAATCTTGTTCACGGTTTGTTAATAATTTACATTAAGCAACTGGCTTGATTGCACCCGTTTTGGAAAAATAAGGTCACTTAATTAAGTACTTAATTAAATGAATCCAATAATAAATTTAAATTCAAACTAAAGACATACTTATTAATGAATAATTATTATAATATAAATGACTTCTTAAATGATAGGTAATATTATTTATCTTTGAAATAATAATAATTTTAATGACTAATTCACACATATTTATGTAATGAATAATTTATATTTGCATGCTATCACATTGTTAGCAGGACAAGCGAACAAATTTTATTTGTAACATCTGATATTATGTACCTACCTGTCCTGTGCAAATAGACTTTTACTATTACAACTACTATTACTATAAGTAATTACACGAATAGTTATGAAAATGGCTATTTCTTCAGGTAGGTACTAATTTGATAAGTAATCAAGTTTTCAGTGTGTTTTTATATCCATCCATCCATCAGCCTTTGAAAGTCCACTGCTGGACATAGGCCTCCCCTAATCTGTGCCACTTCGACCGGTCCTGAGCCATCTGAATCCAGCGGTTACCCGCCGTCTTCTTCAGGTCATTAGTCCACCTGGTCGGTGTTTTTATATGCAAACCATAAATTAGTGACATAAACATCTATCAATATTACCGGATTTAGTATATAAATAGGTATGCTTAGTAGTTATGTTTGTGACAGAAATGATATTAATTTATTCTCAGTGTAAGTTTGACGCAACTTCTTTTTAGCGTTGAATTATATATCTTTTTATAAAGAAAAACTGGACTGCAAGTTTCAGTTTTAGCAGTGTGGTTGTTTTTTTTTTCAAAATAATTTCTTGTTTACAAATATTGTTCTTAGTTTTCCTACAACTTCTGCTGTAAAGCGATAAAATGAAGAGATCAACACAGCGATCTGACACGCAGTGGTCTTCGGGCACAATTACCAGCTAGAAAGATACCTGGTGTTTGTGTATTAGTCTTTGCGGAGGTCCGTGTTACCCATACAGGAGATATGAGAGTAGAAAACGTTGTTATTTTTATTTGTAAAACAAGTCCCTGTTATTAAATCAGCGTAGCACGTAGCGTGCCTTTTAAAATGCTATTACTCCTTGGAGCGGCTGAAGTCAGTGCCGTTTTGGCACAGCGCCAAGTAGAAGCACGCCTTCGCAAAATATAGTCACGATTTAGTCTTAAAACACGGTAAATTTAAAGTGAAAAATTTGGGTCGAAAAACACTTCTTTTGACATAAATTATTAATGAATATTTGCCTAAAAGCTACAGATCCACTTATATAAGGATACATTTATCCTCTCAAAATAATATCTTAATTTTTACAAAGAGGAAAATTGCATTATCATATAAAACATAGGCGCGAAAACGCTTTAAAAAGTTTCTATGGGCCTATTTTGTGCCCTCTGCAGTCTATATTATAAGCATTGATTGTTGCCCAGGAACGATACGTTTTGTGACATTTGACAGCTTTACATTTGAGGAATCCTAACTGAAGTGTATAATTAGTTATCCGTAAATCATAATAAATGTGTTTCTGGCTCGACCCTGAATTTGAAGTAAGCCAAGCTAAAACATATACTACTTAATTATCGTCTCAAGCATTCAAAAATAATTAAGAAATCAACATTATTTTTACCCACACATGATGTGAGACAACAATAAAGAACTTGGTTTGTGATGGTTAGATCGATTGGGGTCTACCCGAGTACTAGTGATGTACATAACAAACGGCCGCGCTACATCCAAACATTATGCTCGGGCACGCTCGCCAAGTAACATGCTAACAAAGTTCACGGTTCGGATTGAAAATTGGTTAAAATTCCCGGTTTGTCAAACGTTCCGTCGAACGTTTGTCACGCTTGGCCTATCAAAGGAAAACTGCCGTACAATATGCATGGGCGAGCATCAAATAATTAAATACTACAAATATCGACAGTATAGTATTGTGCGTTTACAAAAATGCATTGGGAGTGCGCTAAACATATGGATGCAGAAAAAAGGAATTGTTTATTATGAAAGAAATACGTAAGTACCTATAAAATATATATGTACACAAAATAAACTACACCAATCTTACAATGGTTTTCTAGATTAGATGTAAGATTAAAATTCATTATTAATATCAAATTTAAGTAGTAAATTCAATATTTTACAATATAAGATAGTAAACCATTCGATATAAAATATATAAATAGCTTTTCGGCTCTGGTGTAAAGTAGCATATTTGGATAAAGAGAAGTTCACTTTCATACATCTATATAGTCTGTAGTCCTAATCAGTCGCTGATGGCATGCGCTGTGGGTGATGGTCGTCGACATGAACAGTCGCTCGTATATTAGTTTGACTTACCCTCCGACACAGTAGTCGACATAATAGTATGAATAACACTTAAAAGGATGTACATATAACACGTACAAGATTTTTAATAAAAAAAAGTTTAAAATCAAACGAGCATTTAGCCCGCCTGATGGTCAGAGGTCATTGCCGCACATGGACTTCTGTAACATATAAAAATGTGAGCCTACAATGAAACCTTTTCATGGAAACGCAAGAATTGCTACAAATTTCGCTAGAATGAGTATGGCGGTGGTATCTCTCCCGTCGTTCCATGTTCATGCTCGTTTGCTATGTCTATATATTGAGGCCAAAAAATATTTCAAGAAAGTATATTGTCCCATAACACCTGGTCGACACGAACTGGCACACATTATGCGGAGTCACGCCTTCCCAAGCTCCATAATAAATGCCCACGCAGTCAACCGTTTCAGAGTTTTTGAACAGTATTCGAAAAAGACAAGATAGTTTTTTTTTTAATTCTTATTTTCCTGTCCATTTGATAAACACATATGCATGTGTTTATCAAATGGAACCTCTATGGGAATATCTATGATGACTGTGTGTAGTCCTAATCATTTAACATTATAATCCTCATGCATATCAATCGCCTAAGTTCTACCAAGATTAGTAGCAAATACGTTGCATCATCAAAACGTACCGTACCACGCACTTCGATCAAAACATTCTTCAACAATTGTTATGAGTTAGTGTGAGTTCGGCAATATGTACTCATCTCTTTTTTATTTACCAATCTCGACTTCCAATTCAATCAACTTTAGTACACCTTCAAAGGCCCCGGCAATTGTGCGTTAAAAGCGAACACCTAGAATCGTAAAGGTTATTGGAAATACTGACCCCTGGGTACACGTACGTTAATAATGCGAGTGGCTCTGAGACCCGGCAAATTGACAGCGCCAACCATTGTGTCCCAAACACTCATTTTTGTTATTACTCCGACACCATTTAATTTTCTCCCGACTCAATGTTCCAGCCTCGTCATTCTAGTAACTTGTCGTATCGTTGTGGATTAAAAGATAAGCAATTTTTTCGTATCACGTATTGTCTTTAATTATGTTGTTTAATTATGTCTCATCGTCAGTTTCAGTATATAAAATGAAATATGACGACTTAGGGCGAAATAAAAATGTTTGCAAAGAAATTAACATATGAAGGTATGTAAAGTTGACCGCCGCCCAAAGACAATTATACAAGTTTACCGCCACCCAAGGACACCAGTAAATAACGTCATATAGGACCGGATTTCTATATGAAGTCAATACAAATGTATTGATACTTTTAGAGCTAAGATAATGCTGCATATAAAAGTGATACGACAATCACACACACCCACCGAAATTCAAAAACAACTTCACGCTAGAAGTGCTACTTCTATGGTGGATCATTCTACCACCTTGTAAAATCTTCAGGCCAAGAATTTTCGTCCCTGTAGTTCCGGGATCAGAATAGAGCTACGGCATCCCCTGCTTGTCGTAAGAGGCGACTAAAAGGGGCTTCTGAGGTTGCGGGCGGCTAGAGTGGGAGCTCGAACCGTTCGGTCAGGCGATCCCGGAAAGGAAATATGTGTGGTCGCATATCGTCGTAAAGTAGACGGGGTGGAGGGCCCAACCTGGGAGGAGCCCGATGTGGCAACGCACACAGAGGATTCCGGTTGTGTTCCTTTGGAGATCCCGGAGTTCTCTTTATAGCGCCGAAGACGGCCACCAGGTGGGTTTTAGTGCCCACATAACCCTGGGTCGCTCCCACGGCGTCGGGTACGTTTTGAAGGTTTCCCCCTCGAGAACTAAAAATAAGGCCAAAAATGTTCGCTTTAAATTGAATCGCATTTTTCTGAAATACGCTCAACGCAGATAGTGTAGTATCAACAAATATTATGAGGCCGTCAGCTTAGCCTGGCGGTTGAGCGGCGAGAATATCACTTGATCTTCGGCGAACAATATTAGGTAGATAACCCTTAGGCTGAGATAGCAGTCTGATTTTCTTTTCTGATATAAACGAATGATGAAGCAGATACCCGTACACAAGACGTGCGACGTTCGTCCTTAAAGGTAGCAATGTATTTTTATCCTAACTTTATTAATATAACTGTAAGATGAACATAAAATTCCAATTTTAAGTTGATAAATAAAATAAGTATTTATCACACGGATAATCAGACAAGGCCTTTTTTCGCTTGCTTTCGACGGAACGAAATTAACTTTTATCTGCAACTACAGAACGTGAAACGTTTCGTTTGAATTCGGGGCTTTCAATTGGCGCATTTAATTATTTAAGATTTCCCAATTTTACTGTTCTTCAACAGGACAATTTCTTTATGGGAAATATACGTAATTTTATAATTCTCACATTTTTCGGTGAATTTATAAATACATAGCATACATACACCTAAGTATAATTTTAAGGTTTATATATTTTTCAAGTGAAGATAAATGTTTTTAGAGTCCATCTGATTATCTTGTAAACAACTGTAATCAGAGCCAAATCGAAGCCATCAGGGATCGAGGTCCTGTCTAAGTATTAAATATCTATATAAATATAAATATAAGATATATATATATATATGTTAGAGATAATTAATCACCTTACCATGGTATACGACCTCATTCATATTATAAGAATATTACTACGTCAGTTGTCAATGTCAGGGAATCAGTCAATAGCGCTTGTGATGGTTTTGTCAATAAATACGTACACAGACAGACACACAGTACAATATCGAAATGTTGGACGACAATGGCGACCATTCAGATAACAATCCATTGGATATATATATATATAAAATCTAAGATATTAAATTCCTCGCCTCTGATGTAATGGAACCATTCGCATTTCCTTTAACAAGTACTATAAGCAACGCTTACGCAGCTCTTGCAAATACTTGTGTAAGAAGTATCTTTTAAATCGAAGCAGGGAAGCTATTATCATTTATATAAACAAGAAACGTCTAGTTTTAATCGTTCTGGGGCTTACGGTAGCTATCATTACTAAGTAAAGGAATTACAAGAAATATCACGTACGAGTAAATTACATTTAATCCTCGTTCAAACGTCGTTTCAAATAGTATTACCGTTGAGCAAATTTTGTAAGTCCTTTGGATAATAAGCTTTCACTAGCTTTACATATAATAAATAATAAGTTGAAATTCAAATCTTGCTACAAATACATTCAAGGAATACAAGAAGCAGTATGTAATATAATACTTGGCTTAGGGTGGTGGAGGTTTCCTTATAACAGAAGTTCTAATTATTAAATAAATGTAGTTTATTGAGGATGTAAAATATTTTAAAATTGTTCTAGAGAATGCACCTAATATATTACTTCTATTTTCTTACTAGCTCCTACCCGCGACTTCGCCCTCACGGTCAATGGGAATTAACATTAGCAATTGATAGCCTGATTCAGAACTTGCAAATGAATTTTACTAAAGCCATCTATTAACAACGTCTGGAACTACTAAATATGTATCAACTAACAAAACATCGATATTCTCATGTGAATGAGAGAGTGCGGTAAAAAGTACCCTACGTCACTCTCCGCCCTGCTATCTCCCACCATACAAACCATATCATATAATAGTTATGTGGCGATGTAAAATAGTAACAAACAAACACATTTTCACATTTATAATATCAGTATGGATAGCATGAAATAGCAAAAACTAAAATGGTCGCCTCATATAAAAGTGTGCCATCAGCAACACCCTTCCATCCACCGAAACGCAAGAACTGCATCACTAAGTGTGCTTCACTAAGAAATATGTAAGGTGGTACTTCATTGGTTGAACTACACTCATTACTGGTATCACAACAAACATTTGTACCCTTTTGTTTATACCGCTGCCGCTGGGGGATTTTTAAATTTTAATTTATTTTTGGAAATTTCATTCAGCACTTAGATCATTTTACAGTTAATTAAGTGTTAAATTAAATTGCATAAATTGCTTTAATTCCCTTCATATTTGATATACCTACACTAATACACGCCGAAACCTAATTAATCTATTATATAGCTCAATGAACCTACAATTTGATAACGAAGCTAAGCTGATGTGTGGATTGCCCGGATTATTCATTACCAGAGAAAATTATGATCGAGTATACTAACTTGGAATTGTTTTGTCTTAAGATATTATGATGAGCTTTCGCCTTCAGGAATTTAGAGTCAATAATTAAATAATCATACTCAATATAAGGATAGTTTTTATATATACATCTATAGATTGCTTATGAAACAAACAGAGACTATTGATTAACAAACAAAAGAATAACAATGTACTTGAAGGTAAAGAGACTAATATTTTGTTTGAAAAACATCAAATTACAGTTACTTTTATTAACGTTTTATTTTTCTTAATTTTAACATTTTATTTAAATATTAAGTTTAAAAAAACACAAATACGAAGAGCATGTCAATCGGGCACCTGGCCTCGGATAAAAATCCTCTGTTTTTTTAGAATGATGTAGTTGCTATTGGCCCCTTTGCAACATCACCCGATCTCGGTGACGAACCTGAGGGAAGACTTGTGCCTTCGTTACCGAATAGAAACATAAGAGGGCAAGGAATGGTCATTACAACAATATGGTTACCTTTTTTTTTGTGACGCGGGAGGAAACCTTCAAAAGGTACACCGGAGCCTTGGGAGAGACTCCGAGTTATGTGGGATTTTTACCCACTAAAACATCTTCGGTGGCCTTCCTCTGCGCTTGCAGGGGACCTCGGGACCTCCAACGGATACCACCGGTGCACCCTAACGCTGCGTCCCTTAGGGGCTCATCTCTTAGGGAGCGTGACTGTCCCCTACGCCTTTCAGTGTACGACAACATGCAGCCACACATGCCGCCGTCCTTCCAGGGGTTCTTGGCTGGGCGGTTAGAGCTCCCACTCTAGTCGCCCGCAACCCCAGAAGCCCCCTTTCAGTCGCCTCTTACGACAGGTAGGGGATACCGTAGCCGTATTCTAATCCCCAACTACAAGGAACACAACAATATGGTTACTTAAGTAAAGCTAAAAAGTATACTATTTCAAAAATAAGCATGTTATAACACTATATCTGTTTTATATTGACGCAGACTCATAAAGAGTTTTAAACACAGGCAATACTAGTTTTGTCATTTTTTCCTACAGAAGCGATGTATATAAGAGAAAAAAATAAACATGCAACTAGTCTATTAAACTGTATGAATTTAGTCCGGATTTATGCTAAAAAATGCACTTCTAAACATATTTTTTTTTTTACTTTGTGCCTATGCCTCAATGAACTGACATTTCGTTGAAACGTTACAACAAATTCTAGCTTGTAATTAACAGTTTAAAGTAAATATAGGCATATAACAGTTAGCTTCTAAGACATAATTATGTTGTAGAAAGAGTAGAAAATTAACATTACGGTACATCATTAATCTGGTCAATCTGTTTGTAATACAGCATTCTATACTTTTTGTATAAACGGATTCTTTAACAAACTCTAGAGACATACATACATATTTCTAAGCAGTATACTGAAAACCTTATGATTTGTAAATGAGATATTTTAATACTGGCTTGGTATTGTACACCGTCTCAAACAGTGTAAAAAATAACGAGAATCCATAAATAATAGCTCATATTAACGAAAACATGTACTTTTTAACAGACTTCCAATAAGGAGGAGGTCATTAATTCGTCTGTATTTTTTTATATTTGTTACCTGATTACTCCGGACTGGGTGAACCGACTTCGGTGTTTTTTTTATTTGAAAGGTAATGAAAGGTAGTCGGCGCTCATAAAGGACAAAGTTTCATCACCGTCATCCAGAGAAATATGTTGAGCGCCGACTTCGGAACTATGTACTAAGTATTGAGTATGTTCTAAACCAAAATTAATTAAAATTATTTTTAACTTTTTTGTGACATGGAAGTCGGTAGTAATTTCGTTAAAAAGTTTTTATTTGGTACATAACCATTTTGAAAACTATTTTCTTCATTTTCCAATATGGCGGAACAACTAATTTAGAGTTTATACTAGCTGACCCGACAAACGTTGTTTTGCCATATAAAAAAAAACAAAGTTAAGGGTGGACAACCCTTATCACTAAGGGGTATGAAAAATAGATGTTGGCCGATTCTCAGAGCTACTTAATATGCTCACAAAATTTCATGAGAATCGGCCAAGCCGTTTCGGAGGAGTAAGGCAACAAAAACTGTGACACGAGAATTTTATATATTAGATATGTAAAAGCAGCCATTATCGATTATAATTAAATGATTTTATGAAATACTTAGTATAAAACTAAATTAATTAAATTATTTATGTTGTGTACAAACATCTGGCCAAAGGTCTATAGAATTTAAAACATTTATATTTCTTAATGTATTTACTTTGCTTCGTGAATAAAAATCTTTCATCGTCAGTAACTAACATTGCTAACATAAGTAATTTAATTATGAATACACTCTCTTTAGAACTTTCTTGCTCATACTGAGCGCGCTTCGAGACTTCCGTTGCAAGCTGTAATCACAATGAGCGAACCTATATTTATTTTCCTGTGCATCCCTAACTGCTTAATTACTTTAAAGCTTCCGTGTATATTTTAGGGGCGTAGCTTCCTTTTGCGTTAATTTATTCATTTGTAAAAGTTTGAGAAATTTATATAAGTTTATGTATTTTCAGTATCGGGTACGTAATGTTTGAATTTGCACTTTATCTAACAGATTTAATTTAACCACACTGTAATGGTAGCCTTCTTTCACACGATGGGATTTGAGTAATATCCTCGGCCTTGAAATCTTGAATCACTCAGGAAAGTGGAAATAGTTTGTAAAAATATTCTGCAAATGTGTAACATGTTTCAAGAATAAAAACTTTCTTTTAGTTATTTTTATTTAATTTAACACTTATCACTAGTTACATGATTTCAAGCAATATGAAACTATCATTTATTTATGACGGGATGTGCTCATGCATCTGAAAATTTAGTTATTTCCTTTTCCAAATAAAGCATGTAAGTAATTAATTATGGATTATTTTTAATTATAATATAAACCGTTCATTTTTTTATTTGACTTACTTCTCAGTTTCTGATTGAGCTAAAATTGTGAATATACTAAATAGCTGTGACGATAATGCAAATAAAAATAATTAATATCATTTTAAATCCAAAATTGCCTCAGCTTGTTGAGGCATTCATTTACAAATATGATATAGTGTCGTTCAACATAAAGTTGTTCAATGCAACAAAATCATGACCACTGCAACGTTTATTTTCTTCTTTTCAATGCTTTGAAACAAAAGCTCGTTTATTTTCTGTGCATCCGGCTTACTCTGTTTTATCCTAAGATTATCTGCTCTAATGAAAAGCGCCTAATGCTAACCACCGACATTTATAATACAAGTAACCGGAAAGTAGCCCGTATAACTTTGCCAATGTGTTTATTATGAAACAAATAGCTACATATTTATTTATATCCTTATATGAGATTATTACGAAAAATTGTACGAGGTTTAGGTACCTTACGCTTTTTGGTACTATAAATATTTTCTGTTAAAGTGGTTTCTAATTCATACTAGTGAAGAATGAACGCCGTATTAGCAACAGAATATTATTATAAGTAAAGATAAATGTTTTTTTTTTAATATTTTTTTAAATTATATATTTATCAACCTCAATCAAAATTAAATCCTGAGTTCGACAACAGAAGCGATATCGTCAAATGTCCTAATATTGCCTCGCGTCCTATGATTGTCTATTTTACAAAATATTAAATATCTTTTTTTGATTTATTTGTTTCACAATAGAAAAAACATGTAGCGTTTAGAAATATGACTTGGCTATACTAACATGCTGTCGTCATGTTTACCGAGCAAAATTTCTAACAAATAAATGCTTAACGAATGTGCCAATGTATTCTGAGTGGCCAGAAAACTTTTCAAGTAGGTCTTTAAATCATTACAATGTTTCTAAAATAATACTACTACTCACTAGTCGCAACGGTCGAAATTCGACCGTAATTTAAATTAAAAAAACTTAACTACATATTGTCCACAGTAGCTCGAATATTTCTCAAATTTTAATAAATTGTAATAATTTTTAAGTTATTTTGAACGCACCCGTTAAAGGTAAAAATAAGTTTATTAACTAAGCTGCATTTAAAAGCAATAGCGGGTATTTTGACAAAGACATCTGACATTTTTGACGTAATGTGTTTTCATAGTGAATGTTCTATTTACTTTATTATGTATGTGTTTGTGTCAAATGCAAGGTAGTAAGTATAATTTGTTTTTAGTTGATTTTATGTGTTGTTTTTGTATTATTTGAAAAAAATATTAGCATTGCGCAATCTTTCTCTATATTATAACCGTGCGTCGTAATGTCATACCCCTCCGCCTGCGGCAAGTATCTTAAAAACGAATCACAATTTTTTGCTTCACGTATTAATATATAGGTGAAACATTGATAGCTTCATCATTTGCCATTGTAAACGATTGGAATAGAAGGAAATGTAATGAGAAATTAAAAAATAGGCAAATTTTGGCAATTTTTTTGATTTATAAAAAGATGTAGATATAATGTCGTTTCATACCATTAACATCTTTAGAGTAATGAAATAACATACCTATTAAATTAAAATTGCATAGATTTGGATGTCATACCTCCTAAGTCCGTCACATTCTACGACTAAATGAACATGGCGGTGGGCAAGGATCCCCCCCCCCCCCCCCCCCCGTCAAGGAGGTTGCATACCCTCCGTATCCTTAACATTTATTTAAAGTACTACAATGGTAATTAAACTCTGTAATATAATGTAACAAAATGAGACGAATGTTTGCCAGCCCCACTGTTTAGTTGGTGGTTCGGTACATATTGTACGTCGCTTTCTAGTTTACCCGCGATGATGTAGTCTCAATAACCGCTCTACAAAAATCGTGTGTGTTATGGATTTAAACCATGCTAGCAAATAATATAAATAGTTTTTTTTATTTTGTTTTAAATTTTAACTTTGGATTTGGTCTCCAAACTCTACAGATTTTCGTGCATAAAACTGTGCCCAAACATTGCCTCGATACTTTTAGCTACTAAAACACTAACAAAACTTGTCACTGAAAATTTATTTTATTCTCTAAATATTAATTAAGGTCTTAGTTTGTTTAAAAATAAGGGTAAATGAATTAATTTTGGTTTAAAAGTATTAGGCAGTTTTAGGCAATTTAAAGACAATAATCTTGCCTATTTTTTTTTTATTAAAAAAAAACATTTAAAGGTGGCAATTCCCAAAAAAATGTTAAAATTTTAAAATATCATTCAGTTTGAAAGTGCGATGATATATCATATCATCACACTTTTAAACCGAAAAATATGAAAATTCGTAAAAAATTAAGGCATTTTACGGTACTACCAGTTTAGCCCAACTAAGGAACACGTCTGATAAGCAATAATGATACATATAATATACACACACGCAAAAATACATGATATGAAATGTATGTGATTTAAGACTTTATTATAACCAGGGTTTCAATTAGTAGGTATATTCAAAGCCAAGTGTTACGTAAATAAATTGATAGGTGGTAGAACCATTGTAGTTCGACCGGGAAAGTACCACCCGCCACATCAATTTCTAGTGTTAAGCATTTCTTGTGTTTCGATGGAAGTTTGTGGTTGCCGGCACACTTATATATGAGGCGACCATCATAGTAGTCGGGAGTAGCAACGCATCTGTGATTGACTTGAGATGAAATCCATGTTCTGCATGAAGTTGATACAGATGTCCATGAGCGGCAGTAACCACTCACTATCAGGTGGACTGCATGCTCGTTTGCTAACTTCAATCAGATAAAAAAAAACTTTAGGTTATCTTTTTATGTATAACTCACTATGGCTTCGAAAAGATATCCGACTATAGAGGAAAACTGCCGAATATAAGCGATTTTGAGAATTAAGTCTATACCTATTCTTTGCTTTCGTAAAACGAAAAATAGCTTCAATTTATTTCCCGTAAACTGACATAGATTCCAGATTTACTTAAAAATACATATCTTTCGCTACATTACTCCTGATTTACGGTTTTTGTGAAACCAACAATTATAGTTATATTCACATCGGTTGAGAGGGCTAAGGAAATAAATACATCACATGCAATTGTAACTTAATTAGAGTAAACTTTATCGATCACTTTAATTCTGAGCAACTAGTGAGTTAATGGTCACGAGTAGTGAGTCGTCACGGAAGTGAGCGAAGTTGATTGAAGATAAAAACGCTCTCGTTTTGTATAGGTTTGTGTTTTATGACGAGCGAACGTGAATCACGCGAACGATTGTGAGAATATTTGTAACCCTTTATAAGCAACTGAACATAAACCATGTTATTTACAAACATACGCGTGACGGCAGTGGTGGACGTCTCGAAGCCCTGCCCGGTTTTCCAAACTTGTACCATACCCGGGAACGGGACATAAGAATAGAAGATAACTGCAAGAATAGAAGCAAGAAGCCAGTAATTTGCAACCGTTATACCATTTCTAGCGTGTAGCTATTCTTGCGTTTCGGTGGAATGTTGTTTGGTGTTATCCTCGAGAGTACCGATACATTCGTCAATGACTCCAGATGGAACCCTTGTGCTGTATAGTTCTTTATAAATGTCTCTGCGCGGCCAATGATCACTTAGTATTGGAAAATTGCTCATAAAAAAAATTTACTCAATCTTTTTAAAAAAAGCAGCAAATAAGATAAATTGCTGTCATTAATAAAATCTCATCATTAAACGACTGTCACGCGACTGGCCACTTTTTCAGTCTCAACTATTATTTATTAACAAGTGGCTCGGCCCACACATTTACATATTGTGCCGTTGAGTACAGTATAAATTGTGATTCATCTTTCTGATTAAGTTGTAAGACTTATGACGGCACATTATTCATCCTAATATTTTCTCTTTGACGGCTTTCAGATAAATTGGGTCTATGGACTAGTATTATCGCGGAATCGATACATTTTAATACTTAACGGGTACTCACGATATGCATTTTATAAATTCTTATAGAATTTTTTTTGACGATACTTCGTGATATGTCGATGTCGATATGTCGTGTTTTTATAGCGGCAAACGAGCATGCAGTCCACCTGATGGTAAGTGGTCACTGCCGTCCTTGGACATCTGTAAGCAACTTCATGATTGAAGCATGATGAGCTGAATTTATTGATTGATTGCAATGATTAATCAAATGTCACATGCCTGTTAAAATCAAAAAGCTGTAATTTTTATTGTTACTCAATAAAGCTATTCTCAAAATAGCTGTGCTGTTATCATAATCGTATTTTGGTCAAGCATGAGGTATGTGGTTCGATGGTTCAATACAAGTTACACTATTAAGAACGTTATGTTATGATTTTAAAACTACGCGAATAACACCGCGGATACTGACGATACAAAATCAATCTAAGAATTTTAAAACCAATAACAAGTAATTAACAACAAAAAGTGAGAAAACTTCATGCACGCTCGCTTACATCAGAAGGCATGTTAAGCCGACATCCTTTGTTTTTATAGGCAGCAGTGGGTAAGGTGTAGTTTCCACCAAAGCGGAGATGAGGGGCATACCGAGGTTTATGTCTCACCAATGAGGAGTCGAGACGTGTTGAGTGCAAGATTTTTCCCGGACTCCACCAAAGCGGAGATATATCGGAGAGCGGAGAATCGGACAAGTGAAGAGATATTTTTCAGCTATGATGTACGCACCAAAATTGTGCATTGATGCGTACTGGGCTTGTCTCTGAATAGCTTAACTGGGCTGGCTGGTGTTTGGGTTGTACGAAAACAGGGCGCATAAAGAACTAGCAGTGCTGGTCTCTGCACACCGCTCAAAGCCGCTTGCGCCATACAAATGTATGATGATACATGTGCGCTCAGTGGTACCACAGTATTAATATAATACAGTACTCTAACTCTGCCATGTCCTTGAATTTTATACCTACAGAGGCGTTGGACGAAAGATTGTGTTAGGGCTGCCTGTCTATAGTATTTTAATTACATCTTTCAGTATGAATACTTTCTTTCTACTTTTTTGATAGTAAATATTATATATTTTTATTTAAACAAATACAATTCATGGTGAATTGTGTAGGAAGGGTTGAATACATGTAATGTTTTTTAATTAGTCGATTTAGGTTATAAAAAAAAAACTATTATTTTAATATGTGAGACTTTTAATAATAAATCATTATTTTACTATTATTAATTACAAATTTGACACTGAAAATATTTGCGCCTCGACTGAGACGTACGAAAAGCTTTATTATTAAATTTAATAGTATAAAAAATTCGCATTCGGATAAAAAGTTTAATCTATACTATAATAAATCTGTAAGAGGTCGCTGTCTGTACATGGAATAAATTTAGGTGAAAACCATTTCTAGAGGTCTATAATACGATATAGAACCCAAAATAATGGTTTTTAGAAATCTTTTCTGTTTGTCTGTTTGTCTGTTTATCTGTTTGTCTGTTTGTCTGTTTGTCTGTTTGTCTGTTTGTCTGTTTGTCTGTTTGTCTGTTTGTCTGTTTGTCTGTGTGTTTGAAAACGCTAATCTCAGAAACGGCTTATCCAATTTGAATATAATTTTCGCCGATGTGTTGTGGGAAACTTCACTTAACATTTAGTGTTTATTTTATGTTAATCGGTTTATAAATAAAAAAGTTATGTCAATTTAAAACTGCGCAGTATTTATTCTGTGTTCGATAAGTGTTAATATGATAACTGCATAGTTGAATTGGTTGAAACTAAACATGTTATGGTCTGTAAAATGTATTCCTTTGTTATGTATTTTTTATTGGTTATGTGTGTACCTATGTTATTTAATACTATACAAATCTATATCTCTATATCTATATATACTTATATAAAAACGAAAGGATGCTCTCTCACTCATCTATTGAATAAACATCGTAGAGCCTAAACTGCTAAAGATACGAATATGATTTTTACTAGGGGTTCCTTTTATGACGTAGACGTCAGTTATGAATGAATTTTATGATCCCCCCCCCCCAATTGAACCCAAATAGGAGATATAAGTTTGTTTAGAAGTCAGTCAATTTTGAGGCCACCTCAATAAAATTTAGTATTTCGCTTTGATTTTTATGTTAAAACATCGTTTTAAACCGACTTCCATAAAGGAGGAGGTTATCAATTCGTCTGTATTTTTTTTTATTAATTTTTTTTTAATTTTATATTTGTGACTCGATCTCTCCGCACTGGTTGAACGGATTTGGATGATTTTTTTTTTCATTTGAAAGGTAGTGCGTGTCATTGGGTCCCATTTATTTTTAGTTCACTTTTGACAGTGGCATACATAAGAAAAGCGCATAAGTCTGATATTTGCATTAACGATATGCGCGATAAATAGATGAATAACTCAATTTCCCGCCAACCGATTTTGATGATTTTTTTTTATTTGAAAGAATGTACTTCAAGGGTACTCTGATAAGTTTGTTACGGTTCTGATCATAGGATCCATTTCTTTGAAGCAAATTAACGAAATAAGCGATACTCGGCCAAACCTAAGCTGTAGCAGTCCAATTGGGTTGAATGTAGAATGAGATTACTAAGCAGATATTTCCTAAAAAAAATGACCTTCAACTCTTCAATCCTGATGATGCAGGAGTAATGCTAGCCTGAACCGTAGAAGTAAGTCAATTTGTTTTTATGGATATATAATAAGATTGTTACACAAATTCATGGGACAAAAATTTGATCTTCAACTCCTCAACCCTGATGATGTAAGGGTATGTCAAGACTAAACCGTAAGAGTTGGCTATTTGGTATTTAGGGTTATGTAATAAAAATACCAAGAAAAGATACACGGTAAAAATGTTGACCTTCAACTTCTCAACCCTGATGATGCAGGGGTACTTCAAGCCTAAGCCATAGGAGTTGGCCATTTAATGCTTTCGGGTATGTGATATAATTACTAAGCAAAGACACAAGATGAAAATTTTGACCATCATCTCCTCAACCCTGATGATGCAGGGGTGCTTCAAGCCTAAGCCATAGAAGTTAGCTATTTAGTGCTTTCAGGTATGTAATTTAATTACTAAGCAAAGACACAAGATGAAAATTTCGATCTTCAACTCCTCAAGCCTGATGATGTAGGGCACTGCAAGCCTAAGCCATAGGAGTTGGCCATTTAATGCTTTCGGGTTTGTAATATAATTACTAAGCAAATACACATGATGACAATTTCGACCTTAAGCTCCTCAGCCCTGATGATGCAGGGTACTGCAAGCCCAAGCTAAAGAAGTTGGCTCGCAAGTGCTTACGTATAAGTAATAAGAATACTAAGCAAAGACACGGGATATTTTTTTTACCTTCAACTCCTCCCTGATGATGCGGGGTAGTGCAAGCCTAAATTATAAAAGGTAGTCACATAATGCTTACGGTTGTTTTTAGTATATATTATAAGTTTAATAACAGCTCATTAAACTGAAATATGATTAATAAATTAAACTTCAATTCATCAACCCTGATAATCTAAGTACACAACCTACTTAAGCCGTATGAGTTTGGTACTTATTGATTACAATACATTACAACCCGTTGAGAGAACATTAAAGAAAAGTGTCACTTTGAATACTTAAATCCTGAAAATGCAGGAGTATTGTCATGTTATTGTTAAGAGTTGGATTTAGCTGTAGCGTTTTAAACAGGATGCGTTAGGTTAGGTTGGAGCATAAAAGAAAACATAAAAAATAAGCGAGCAGGGTGCGGCAGAGCCCTGCTAGCGGGTGCGCCCTGTTCGTATGAATTGTAAAAGTGTTTTGACTATGTCTTCTGCTTTACAAAGAACAATGCGGGATCTACGCACACAAATAGCCCGATGCACCTCTTAAAAGATCTTATATTTGGTCACATGAAACAAAATATGAACTTAGAATATATGTCGCTGTTCAGTGATATTCCAATTTTCTAATGATTTACTTCAAGTAGATAATAGTGCTTTGTTATCCGGAAAAGTTAAAATCAATCTTTATATCGATACGTCTTCGTTTAAATGTGGAGGAGTTGGTTGAAAAAGTATATCCCGATATTGTTAATACAACCAATAACACTATAAATTGGTTTCAAAAGACGGCTATAACCCACCAATGAACGTGTCGATAAAATAAATGATTTTTTTTTTTCAAAATTTAAAGTAGCGTCACAGATCTACTATTCGGTAGACACAGTCATTGAAATGGAGGAAGCAGTACATTATCCAACAGAATTTTTGAATTCCTTGATGCCTTCCGGAACACCTGAACATAAATTAATATTAAAAGTAGATTTACCTATAATATTACTTAAAAATTTTAAAATCCGCCAAAATTACTTCAAATAGTATTTTCCAATTCGGAAAAGTTCAAATCAATCTTTATAATCGATATGTTTTGGTTCAAATGTGGAGGAGTTGATTGAAAAAAGTATCCCGATATTGTGGATTAGACCACTAAGAATGTAAATTGGTTCAAAAAAGCGATTTACAATATTAGAATTCGTCTAATTAAAATAAAATACATAACAATACGTTCCTACTCACAAATACTTTAAATTCGTTTTTTCACTCTGTGTTTGACCAGGTAATCCTTGAGTGGCCAAATCGATATTAATGTTACTACTTTTTATCATAGAATTCCCACGGTGTCGAGATTTGCGCGAGAAAAACTTTGTGACACGTTGATTTGCACGCGGGCAAAGCCGCGGGTACAGCTAGTTAAAAATAATTTTGGGAAACATTGACATAGTGGAGAAAAAGGAATATTTTTCATATGGTTATAAATACCTGCAGCAACTTTACAATTTATATGTGTTGTTTTAAATGAGGTTCGGAATATTTCCTCCAATTTTTTTACATATTGCACAAAATCATCCCTGGGTATTATTAAAAAACTTTTTAAATTATTTTTGCAGTAGTACCTTAAATACCGACTCTCTTCGCTGAAATTACGGCTTCTTTGATCGGGCTTTATATACGACTTCAAGGCTTGTCAATCATCTTTCTCCAAACAACGTTTTAGGAGATATCCACAAATATACAAAAGAGCATTTTTTTCAAGCAAGACCAATTGATTATATTCCGTACTAGTAATTGGGATATTGTAAAATTCTTCATTATTTATATTTGATACTTCATTAGTTGGTACAGGTATTGCACAGCTACTATAAAAACAAAGTATAGGTACGACAGATTGAGTGTAATTTGTTTTTAGCTGACAGTGTATAGCTTAGTAAATAAGTTATAAAATATCATACGTAGGTTTAAAAATGTAATTATAAATTTAAAATAATTTATTTATTTTATGTAGTTATTTATTTATCGAACAATATTCGATTAATATTATATATTTTTTGGTAAAATATCACTTGCCTATAACTATGTACTTTATTTTTTGCTCTGACAGAAAAGAGATACACTTCGCCAATGGTAGGTAGGACACTCATACTTACCTATGTCACTTCCCTTTATTATAATATCCTTTAACTATTTATGGATCCAGGTATTATATTCGATAGAAAAGCTAAATACCAATTTATTAAAAAAAGAAACAAAGAAAGAAGGTAGTTCTAGTACATTAAAAAAAACATTAAATAAGACAATTATAATGTTTTTTTTTTCCTTTCGTAGTTTCCAGACAATTTAAAAAATGTTATGTTTGGATGTATTAATGTAAAATTCAAACAACCAAAAACAGCACATTATAGTCTACAATTCTTCTTCGCCATATTATTAATAAAATAAAAAAATCACTGCTCAAAAAACCGTTACACCGTCCGCTCGTCTCTACGGCACATTCGCATCTGTTTGTATACCGAATGAATACCGAAATCGAGGCGCGTAGGTATAACTTGCGTTTCGTGCGCTTCTAAGAAGTTAGATTACTGTAGATATTTGTACCGTGGTGGTACGTACTGAAACTGAACGGAGATGAGATGAGCGCCACCATTTTTTGCTCGCTTATCTTATAACATATACGTAAGAACCAGGTGGCCACCTTCTATGGATTAAGCTTACAGTATACTGCATCATTAGGATTGAAGAGTTGAAGATCAATTTTGTTTAGTAAATATATGCTTAGTAATCTAATTGCTACGTATTGCTAATTTCGTTATTTTGCTTCAAAGAGTTGAAGAGTTCCATTACTTTGTTATGGATCCTATGATCAAAACGTTATCAAACTATCATCAGAGTACCCCTGAAGTACATTCTTTCAAATAAAAGAAATATCATCGAAATCTGTTGGCGAGATATTGAGTTATTCGTGCATTTATCGTGCACATCGTTAATGCAAATTTAAGACTTATGCGCTTTTCTTATGGATACCATTGTCAAAAAAGAACTAAAATGGGACCCCATGACACGCCCTACCTTTCATATAAATAAAAAACATCGAAATCGGTTCACCCAGTCCGAAGTAATCAAGTAACAAATATAAAATAATAATAATAATACAGACGAATTGATAACCTATAACCATTGATAAGTCGGTTAAAAACAAAATGCATCTAGTGTCACGCATCACTACATAGTATAAATCAAAGTCGCTTCCCGCTGTCTGTCCCTATGTACGCTTAAATCTTTAAAACTACGCTATGGATTTTAATCCATTTTTCTGTAATATATAGAGTGACTCAAATGAAAGGGTTATGTGTGTAATACATGCATATTAAAGTAGAGAAACATTGATAATATTTGATTTTTCTAGTGTGATGTTGTTTTTAGCGCTTTCATTGCAAAAGCTGGCTGAACCCTAAGAGATACATCAAAATAATGTACTACAGTTATCAAAATATTGTACACCTTAAAAAGTTCTACAGAAAAGTCTGCGATGGTACAAGTCTATCTCTTAGTTATAACCGGTAATAACCATTTTATACTTTATTTTTTACAAGAAATATTAGCTTATTCACGAAGCGGTTTTAAGCAATACAGCATTAGTTCTTATCCAATTGTCCATCCAATCCAAAATCCAATCCCCTGCGCATACTTTACCAACAAGGAAATCGAATTGTTTAGACCATGTTATGATAAAATCTCGACTATCTTCGACTGTATTAATTATTAAAAACGCAATCACGGATCATGATTCTATTCTATTATCACTTATGATTAATACATTAAAAATAAATTCTCAAACTCGTATTTACAAGAAGCTGGACTATCTCAAAATTAAATCTCAAATCCAACAAATTAATTTTCAACACATATTTGACTCTAATGACTGCGACCGAGCTGCTGAATTACTTATCAGCATGTTATCCGATGTAATAAATACACACTGTAAGATCATCAAACTTCCACGTCGAAAGGCCCCGATGAAGCCATGGATAACACCTGGACTTGTTCGTTGTATGAGAAACAGAGATAGAATGCATAAAAAACTTAAAAATAACCCGGATAATTTAATTTTAAAAACAACATATACACGATATCGCAATTATTTATCACGCCTCCTAAAAAGAATAAAAATTCAGTATGAACGAACAGAAATTGAGAATGCTAAAAATAGTAAAAATCTTTGGGATGTTATAAAGAAAATTGGAAATTTGCAACCAATGAAGTCTATAAGTCAAGAATTGTTGAGTGTATCAGATACTCCCCAAGAATCGGTCAATAAAATCAATAAATATTTTGCTAACGTCGGCAAAAATATAGTTCATAAAATCCTATCTCTTAATTACTCACAATCACAACATAATCAACCTGTTTCTAATTCTAATCTACATTCATTTGGCCTTATTGGACCCGACATTAACGAGATAATTTCAATTATAAACTCTTTAACGCCTAGTACTACAACAGGTATAGATAACATAGCGTCAAAACTTGTCAAAGAAAATATCTTTTCACTTGCTGCTCCACTAAATTATATTTGTAACCTATCTATTAACACAGGACGATTCCCTTTAGCTTTTAAAAAATCTATTATATTGCCAATTCATAAATCTGGCCCTCAAAACATTATAAGTAATTTTAGACCCATATCAATACTACCTACATTCTCTAAAGTTCTCGAACGTATACTTAATAAACGACTTAGTAATTACCTAGAAGATGCCAAACTTATTTCGGACAACCAATTCGGGTTTCGGAAAAATAAATCCACGTCGGATGCAGTAAGAGAATTGACACAATACATCGCTAAGAGTTTGGATGCTGGCAAAAAATGTATTGCAATACTGTTAGATCTCGAAAAAGCATTTGACACAATTTCGAATTCACTGCTTTTTAGTAAGTTAGAAGCGCTAGGTATTCGGGGTCAACAATTGCATATTTTCAAGGACTATTTAAAAAATCGCACTCAACATGTCAGGGTAGGTAGTGTGACAAGTGATCCAGAAACGGTTACGTATGGAGTACCCCAGGGAAGTATTCTTGGTCCTACTCTCTTTCTGGTCTACATTAATGAGCTGTGCAACTTAAAATTCGATAATGGTAAAATTATTACCTATGCCGACGATACTGCACTCGTATTCCAGGGGGAGAATTGGGAGCAAGTCTACTCTTATGCTCAAAAAGGGTTTAACATAGTAACTAATTGGCTAAAAAACAATCTACTTAGTCTTAATGCAAACAAAACTAAGGTTATAAACTTCTCGATCTTACCAAATCTCCAACCAACCCTACACCAATATATCATAAAAGCACACTGCAGTAAAAATAATTCATTATGCTCAAGTAACAATTGTGAATGTGATACATTGGAAAGAGTTGATACAGTTAAGTACTTAGGAATTATATTGGACTCCGCATTAAACTTCAAAGAACATATTAAAGCAGTAACAAGCAGATGCCGTAAACTTGTTGCTTTATTTAGAACTATTAGACATGTTACTGATAAATAGACCTTTAAGACAATATACTTTGCACTATGTCAATCCATACTCACTTACTGTATCGATACGTGGGGTGGAGCTGCAAAAACGAATTTACTGCCTTTAGAACGAGCTCAGCGTACTATACTTAAAGTAAGCAACTTTCTACCGTTCAGGTATCCTACAACATCGCTATACGAAGAATGCGGCGTACTATCTGTTAGAAAACTTTTTATACTTAAATTAATTCTGTATCAGCATAAGCTCGTTTCTAGTAATCTTCTTGACGTGTCCAAGCTTACTAAGCGGAGGAAAGATAGAGTATTCGAAATTAATAAAGTCAGGACAACATTTGCTAAAAGATTTCCTTATTTTCTAGGTAGCCTTCTTTATAATAAAATTTCCAAAATCCGTAAAATCAATAACTTACATCCATTTGGCCTTAAGAAAGAAATCATAAAAATTCTCAATAACTTTACATATGATGACACTGAAAATCTTCTGTCAGTTCTAAAATGATACCATAATCCAATACAATTTGTATTCACACCCTCGTTCCATGACAAATGCGGAAACCCATGCACACACATACACACACACACACCTTTATACACACACATACACACACACACACACACACACACACACACACACACACCCGTGCGCGCACACGTATACTCATACGCAAACGCACACGCATGCACACATACATTCACACTCACAATCGCTAATATTTTTAATAAAACAAAGTTAATTTATCTTTTGTTATGTTTTAAATTACTTCTACTGTTTCTGTAACTATTACATCATTATCATTTGTCAAACTAACGTAAATGAAAATTATAGTATGCTAGATTCACAAGGGAGAGTTCAGTTGCCTATATTACAGGTTCCCGCCCAGTTTAGGCAACTGAAAACAAACGTATGTCCAATTTTACTATAATGTTACTCTAAACCTAATGATATTGTGTAATGTGACTGTGCTATTTTATGAAATAAAGATATTATTATTATTATTATTATTATTATAATTAAGTCCGTTTATAACATAGTGCATTTAATATAGATCGATATGTCTCGTTACAGTTTGTAAGTTAAATTGATATTTTCGAAAACATTACAGATTTAAAATGCAGAGCCATAACAGCATTCATGCTTCGCCTTACAACTCTATGATTAGCAGCGATCGCATGAGTTTAACGGAGCTCTCTGGCGATGATAATATACAGGGTGTAAATGACAGCGTACCGAAAACTTAAATGGTAGATTTGTGACACTAAATGAACTAAAAATAACTCATCAATTTTCCTCGGAAATTATTGGTTCCCGAGTTGGTCATTTTTGAGCGCGCAATGTACATCGAACAACCCGCGTACCGATCGCCGATCGCTTATTGTATTATAAGTAGTTATTCCCCGCACGCATCTAACAACAAATCGCTTATTCTATTTTATTAACTTAATACCTACCTAGACTAAGACCCGTGCCGATTGCGCAATACTCGAGCTGCGGTGCGTGTACCTAAGCGCGGATTTAGACGCACGGCTTCCAAAACATTACCCACCACACGTGCTCTCAACATTCTTCCTGCTGCGGTACAATCGGCTGATTATCCAACACTCGTTGGTACGCCCGAGTAATCACACGACTGTCCGTTGGATGGCGAGCATAAGGGTACCTCTGGATGTACAGATGCAGAGCTTGCTGTGCATTCCCACGTGCTTCACCATAACACATTAGCATTTCCCCGTATTCACGAGCACTGAACTGCATTTTGCAAAAACTAAATAACAATAAAAACACAAAACTAAAGCAATAACAAGTAATAATAAATAACAGTTCACACACGACACGACTAACACGAAACAGAAATTTGCAGAGCATCCGTCTTCCGCAAGCGAAAATCACGAACTGTGACAATTTTTCAAATTTTAAATAATATCCGAACTATCAAAGAAAACCGCCAATACGCCGCTCAGTGACGAGTTACTACTAAGCGAGTGCATTACACAGATTCAATTAAATTCAGATATGACACCCACTTTAACTTAAAACTGACAAATCAATTACTTTTACTTGTCCACTCGTTGTTTTGTAATTTTAATAAAATACCAAATTAGGTACATTATAAACATTATTCATGTTAGTTCAAATTAGACTGGTTTACTTCAAGATTGTAAATACTTTAAATACATAAAAGCAAATTAAAATTTCATAAAATAACAACATACAACATAAAAAAAACGAAAGTATAAGAAGCTATTATAATATCAATCAATAACTATTGATATTCTTATCACAGAAACTCTCATCTCGAGTACATGACCTACGGAGAACAAGTACTTTATTAGCCATATTGAGTTATCTTTTTATTGTTTATTCTGTGTGCGGCGTTAATCCCGCCTTTCGGCAAAAGACTGAAGAGCCGCACCGCGCTGTATGTGTGAGTGTACTGTGTATGTGGAATAGAATTTTGCATGATACTTATGTACCTACACATGGAAACATCATTAAAGAAATGATTTCTTTAATGATGTTTCCCTTATGTTTGCTTCTGAAACAAATACGTTAAAATGTTAATCATTATTTGTGATTTATTTTTATTTGCCCTAAATAAATGAAGAAGTTTTCAATCATTAGGTACACAAAAATAAACTAAAGAATAGGTATTTAGTATTTTTCCGAATAATGTTTTCAGTTATTATTTGCGTTAAAATGTTTGAATTAGGTATTGAATGTTTTTTGGAAACTTGGTTCCTAAATTGGTGGAAGTCGGTGCGGCGGAGCGCAGGGCGGCCCGCCGCACGGCCTCAGCCGCGCGGCGTCATTGACCGGACGTCGAACAGCTGATAGCGCATTCATTATACATTGCTAGTTTTCGTGAAAAACACTATAATGAGTGTTTTTCTTTTAAATTCATGTTGCATTATGCAGTAGTATTGAAATACTACCAAAATTTGTAAAAAAAAGTGCATAAAAAAATGGAAAATCCGATGAAAAATTCCAACGCCATAAGCACCAGAATCGTGTCAGGAATCCATATTTTTAATATTCGGTACGCTGTCATTTACACCCTGTATAACCATTTATAACTTAAGACCGCTTGGACTAATTGTTATTATTATGTGTTTGGAATACTTATTATCATATTCCCGACGAAGATATCGTCGGGAATAGGATAATAAGTATTAAAACAAAAAAAAACGATAAAAACTTCTAACGTTCATTACCTGCCAAAGGTATAAAATAAAATATAAATCTGAATAATTGACAATTTTTGGATCGATTTTAATTTCCTTTTTTTATTTAATAAGAAATTTCGTTACGGAATTTTCTATTTTGACGTTTTGGTGTGGTAGATTATTTAACTCAATGGATTATGAGGGAATCAGTCCTTCTGTTTTTTTTTTTAATTTATTAATTTACAATAGTTCAGCTTCTTTTTTTTCCTCAAGGGGGAAACCCAAGGGGGTTGTCCCCCTCGGTAAAAAAAACTGCAAATGTTAGCCACTTTGTCTTGGAAGTACATTCTATATGAAAGTTTAGGATTAAATTTAATTGGAGCGTTTTATATAGGGTCGGTTAGGTTGGGTTGGAACATAATAAAAGAAAACACAAAATCGAGCAAAGAACAAAAGCATCTGTTAGAATTTGTCAGAAGGGGCCGTCTGTCTATCACCAGACTGTATCTCATGGACTGTGATAAAAAAATGAAGTTTTTCAGGCTGTATTTCTGTTGCCGCTTTAACAATAAATAAAATGAATATTTATGGGAGCCCCCCATAAATATTTATCTTATTCTATTTTTACACACCGAATATGATTTTTTTGCCGTTTTTTATAGATAATGGTACGCATCCCTTCAAGCGCGAGTCCAACTCGCAATTAGCCGGTTCATATTTAATACAGTTTTAACTGTGAAACCTTTTGTAATAGGATTCACGTGAACTCTGTAAAAGCAATTAAAATCATTTCATCGCGACAAATCAATTTACGTTTTCATATGTACCTGTGATAAAAACACAATTATTCTGGTTGAAATTTCATCAATCACTCCTGTCGTGACCGGATCCATGTTAGATTTTATATTACTTTAACTGGACTCTTTTTATAAAGTGGCAGCTTACCCATAGCACGAAAAAAGGAAATCACTCTATTTAGTTCGAGCTTTTTTTTTAGTATTATTGTTTCCATCCACCCACCCATAAGCCTTTGAAGGTCATCGACTTTTCTATATGGGGCATTCGCCCACAATTACCGCACCTGGGATGCATTTTGGCAACTGCTGTAAGTAGTGATGTCACACCTGGATAAGCCGCTATCCATTTCCAGGTTTTTGTCCTTGGTTGTCTCATACATCAACTTACAGAAAGAGTGCGGTGATATT
The DNA here is from genome assembly GCA_949699795.1 of Spicauda simplicius. Classification (NCBI taxonomy): domain Eukaryota; kingdom Metazoa; phylum Arthropoda; class Insecta; order Lepidoptera; family Hesperiidae; genus Spicauda; species Spicauda simplicius. The sequence goes on along the minus strand of OX453057.1, from coordinate 3,715,866 downwards.
TCACCATTTACATGACAGTTTATTAACACAATAAACAGTACCTGATGCTACTACTACTCATTTGGTTTGGGGTACGAAACAGTTGTTATAAAATATACTTGTTTTTTTTTTTTGTATAAAATTAAAGTTCAAGATAGTTCAAGATATGTGAGTACTACACCATGAAAACCCCATTTGATTTTTTTCATATTTATTGCGGAGACAAATTAAATTATACGTACATACGTATTAAGTTGAGAATTTTCATTATACCATACCTTATCATTTGTTTAGGTAGGGTGGCTTATCCTATATCAGTCATGGTAGCGTTCAGTTGTGGGCGTAAGAATTAAGGGCCAGAAGATAATTACGACACTAATTTAATCACTATCACACTTTACGGAATAAACATTTGGTATAACGTATAACTGGTATTAACAAGAATAACGCCCCGATTAGAGGTGTGAGCGGAAACACGTTCAACAAAGTAATTTTTTAACTATCTCAGCCTATCCAATTTTATGCATTCCGATCACACGACATAACCTACGGCTACCCGCTCAGTGTTGCGTTTACGCGGGCGACAAGTCACTTGTCTATGTTAATAGATTACGAACTATTAAACTAAACGGCGTTAAAAATGAAATGTACGTAGGTTTCCCGTCATCCACCGACATCTGTATATATTTGTAATTGTTACACATAAACAACAGTTATAATCCACACCAGACCGATACAAGTCAATATACACTTTTAACACCTTTATGTAGAAACAATTAACTAAACTATACTTAACAGTGTTTCTCACAAACCGCTCAATTAACGACCATCAATAATCATAAATGTTAGATTAACGACTACACGGAAGTTCTCGTATGTTAAAGCCTTAGGGGCGAGTTTAACGCGTCGCTCGATAATCGGGTAAATACCCATTATTGGGTACTGAATAAATGTTTGCGTACTTGTCTTATTTTAGTATTTACTACATCACAAATGATGTTTACAAGGCGATAGAACCAGTATAGTTAGACCGAGGAGCTACAAATCACCATATTTATTTCTAGCGTGAAGCCGGTCCTACGTTCCGATGGAAGGGTGCAGTGCACACTTTTATGTGACGTGACCATCTTAGTCCTCATGAGTAGCAACGTATATGGAGATATACTTATTATACCAAACTTGGTCCTTAAAGGTAAAGTTAAACGCATCTATACTTTGTGCAAATTTCTGGTCGTATCTCGGCTTGATTACAGAATCGCATGAGCCGCAGCGACCACTTACCATCAGGTGGACTGCATGCTCGTTTTCTACTTTAATCACATAACAAATAAGATATACAGTTTCTTAGAATGTTTGGTTATAGTTTTATTCTTCTTTATTTTGAACATAACATACAGTCAATTAAAGATACTGACTACTTTGATAGCCAGTATTTTATTGCTAAGTAAAAAAAAATTGGATCTACCAGACACATAAAATACTGGTATCTTTTTATAAATTACATTTTATGAACAGTATTATAAATAATATTTTCACCGCTAAGTAAGGTCAGTTGCGGAATGTTGTAACCGGATCAAAGGGAACCTTTGGAATAGTTGGCGGTGGTTGCGCAGAAAGGGATCTGATCTAACAGGGTAATTGTATAGATACTACGGTAGATGTGGCTAGTGGCATTTATACTCGTATTTCTTTAGCCGTATACGTTTGTGCATTATCAGAATATTAATATCAAGCTAGGTTCACTAGTCTAGGTCTAGTGTTGGTTGATTTTACGTAGGTATATCTTACTGATAAGAAATTGTTATGAAAAAAAACGATAGTGTATACGTGTAAGTTATTCAATTAAGTACATAAATCAAAGTAACAAATTACTTAACATTTGTGACTTTGATCTATGTACTTAATGGGATAGAAATATACGCAAAAAGAATTTAAAACCGCATATTGTTAAGTAGGTATTTACCCGTCACATACAAAAATTATAAATTCAGACAACAATATTAATAGTCTACAATGATATTAAGCTATTTGTAATGGTATATTTACTACCTTGAAGTAGAACCAGTGTAGTTCGACCGGGAAAGTACCACCGCTACACCTATTTCTAGCGTGAAGCATTTCTTGCGTTTCGATAGAAGGGTGTGGCTGCCGGCACACATGAGGCGACCATCTTAGTCCTCGGGTGTAGCAACGCATCTGTGATTGACTTCAGATGGAACCCATGTTCTGTATGAAGTTGATTAAAGATGTCCCTGGGCGGCAGTGGCCACTTACCATCAGGTGGACTGCATATTCGTTTGCTACTTCAATCAGATAAAAAAAAACTATTTTAATAGCCGTATTCCATTATAAATTATTAGATTGTAATAATCATCCCTCGACGACGAGGGATGATTATTTCAAAGCCCCCCCCCCCCCACCACCAGATGGACCGATGACCTGAAGAGGACAGCGGGAAACCGTTGGATTCGGGAGGCACTGGACCGGTTGGAGTGGCGTCATTTAGGGGAGACCTATGTCCAGCAGTGGACCTCTAAGGGCTGATGGATTGATGGATTAATCATCCTTCCCTCTTTCTCTAATCGCAGACGCCATATTAAAAAAATAGTCACACTAAAAACTGAGACGTTTCCAATAATATATCGACGGTCCCTACGTACATAAGGACAAGTCAAAATCGAGGTTTTCAGGAGAGCGTTTTTTATGTTCAAACCGCCCTAGAAATAATTCTATAAACAATTATGAATATTTTTTTTCTGTAATATTTTATTACAATTAGGGACTTTATGATGGTATTTATAGATATGTGTATATTTGATAAGTACAGATATCCGCATATACGACACTTATTCCTTGTAATGATAATACTTGTTCTCTTATACGATTTGTATATTTAGTTAAATACATAATATTTAAGAAAAAATCGAATATAGGTATGAGCGTATGGACAATTTAAAGCCATATATGCAATAAAAAAAAATGCCATTTTTGACTTGTCCTTATATACTCGTACGTAGGGACCGTCGATATATTACATGTTATAATAATACAAGCCGTTTGGGACGTAGCGCCAGAAAATTGGCATAGGTACATACGAACAAACATATTATGTGCATGTTTAAAAGATTTTTTGTGTTTTTTTCTTCCATTTAAAACGAGTCAGTTATAAAACTAACGTAAAAGTTCAATACGAAAATACATCTCTGACAATTAACAAAGCAGAAGTACTCACTTCCTGTAAGATGCACTACAGTCTATTGACAGGGTTCAAACTGGAGCAAGTGGTCAGTTGGCTGAAAATGCTCGTTAGTTCTAGTGTTCGGTTGCGCGACCCATTGTGGACCCGAGTATCCAATTCACACAAGCACGAACAGGTGTAATAGTACACGTATAAAAAACTATTGTGACTTTTTGTACCGAAAAATGTCGCAAGGACACACATTTGTTTGAGTAGCATTTTCTCAAAGACAAGTTTAGTAAGCATTGAATATGTAATGAAATAAAGGGAAATCCTTCTCGCATTCTGAAACAATACCCAATAAGATAGTCATTTATTGTATTGAATATATATATAGTTTAGTTACTTATATGAAATAATAACATTTACAAAGACAAAACATACAACCGTTGATTTTCTTGTTTCTTTTTAATTGAAGTCGTGTTCCAATCAGGAGTTATTGTAAGAAACAATATTGTAACTGACAATTTTTAAGTGCCTCTGTAGGCTTATACAAATTAAAGACATTTCATTTCCAGATTTTTGTCCTGTAAATTCGGAAGAAATAGCGTGTACCTATATCATGGACTTGGTCGCTTAATATACGTAAATATATTATTATGTACGTGACGGATAATGTCTTAATAACAGACATAATTTTATGGAGTGGAAGTTTTTCTGTCTATTTTTATGCGTTAATCTCTGGAAGATTGTTTCAGTTTAAAAGAAAATCTATTACAGTTGTAGGTCTTTTTGTTTCCTACAATTTTTCCATTCGACATTTTTTCACAGGACTTGTAGTTTTTCCAGATATTAAGATGAACCATTTTTTACTCTTAGAGTAGGTAGGAAGAGGGTAATCTTTCAGAGTTTAGGCCTTAATTTACAACGCTAACCAAGTGCACATTTGTAAACGTCAGACGTCTTTAATGGCTCCTAGGCGTGAAGGTTTTCGTGCTATGTTTCCGTTCACTTTTATAAAAAGTGATAATCAATCGTAATATGTATAATACCCTCAAAAAAGATGCGTGCTAGACAAGTGCCTTGTTGGATCGGTCTAAAATAACAGCACCCCTTTCTTTCCGTGGATGTCAATGCGGCGAAAGGGATGCAATTCAGACAGAGAAGACAGCAGAGTCCGGGAAATTCTATGTAATATATGCCCATTGCGTCACTGACACCCGTGGCAGGGTGACTATTGGCAATACTTTTTTTATAATGCTGCGGTCTGGTTATATTCGTGTATTTAATATTCCTAATGCATGCAAAATAAAAAAAATACACGTTTGTATATTTAATAAATACGAAAAGACAATGCTAAAACCTGGTATTTTATTTTCGCATGCCGGGTGGCCACTGATTTGTATAATACCACTGCCTACTGTTTATGCATTGCTGGGCTTAACGCTGACCCAACAAAATCACTTTTAATAGCCTGTTATGCTCTGGCATCATTTAGATATGTATCTTTCGTTATCCAATTTGTTCACCGTAAAATCCGTTCTTTCAAAAATTAAACTGTATTTTTTGCATTTAATGGTTGTAAAGGATATATATTAAAGTAGTCATTTCGACTGTTATTCTTTCAGACTATAATTATTATTGTTATATACATGACTATATGACTTGAATGATAATACTATACTAGTATTCAAGTCAGTTATATAGTTAATCCCTAAAAAAATAAGAAATCAACATTACTCACTGAGTTACAGAAACAGAAAAATTTAAAAAATTAAATGAGATTTTAATACCATGAAACCTAATTTCATGGTTTCTTACCTAAGTTATTTTTAACTTTCATTTAAAACAGTAATCCCTCCTTCTATTCAGGTAATTAGAAATTATTATGAAAATAAAAGACGTGACTGGTCAAAATAAAATTTGCAGTCGTCCATTTTGTTTTCATTTCTTTTTAATAAAAAATAACGTTGTTTAGGCGTTTACGTCAAAATAGTATAATTATAAAACTCACAATCCGTCAAGCTGCTTGAATAATAGCGCGTACTAAAGAAATAGATATACATACAAAGACTTTTTTAACCCGACTAAAACCTAAAAACATTATTTGACCGTGGGCCGGCTAAAAATAGGAACAGTAATATAATTTGATAAAATCAATACGACAAATAGTTGTTTGTTATGTTCCACCTCAATAAACTGCCATTAAATTAGTTTGTGTAGTTGCTGGCTTACTTTTATGCGTCCTCGGGAGTAGCAACACACGTGTGATTGATTTCAAATAGAACTTCTGTTTTATCTGAGGTTGCTTACAGATGTTCATGAGTGGTAATGACCACTTACCGTCAGGTGGACTGCTGCATACATGCACGCGTTTGCTACTTCATTCGAATAAAATAAAAGTATATTGGGTAGATTACATTAGGTTAATCACAAATATTTGATCGGTATCACTACTGCGGCCAATACAATTACAAATAATCGGACAAGAATAATACTAAAAGCTAAGAGATAAAAACGAGTACGATTACAATTCCCAAAGTAAAATCCGAAACCTATTCATGATACTATAGAAAATTGTTGCACAAAATATTTATTTTAATAATAATGTAAAGGCGGCAATAGAAAATAAATATACAAAGGGTAAAGAAAAAAAGAGTAAATGAACATACCGGTTTTATTATCTGGCTATAGTCTGGCTGTATTATTTAACTACGCAGCCGCTCTAAAGGCCCTCCCTGAACGTTTGCCGGGGTTTTACAGCCTCCGCGCTGATTTTCAGTGAGGTCATACCTACTAGATTTGTTGAGTTTTATTTTCTTTTATACACGTAGGAAAAGAACATGCAGTCCGTGTGACGATATGTAGTCACTGCCGCCCCTAGACATGTATAATCGCAGATAGAATTAGAGGTCTATCTATCTAGAGGTTACCCACAGATCCATTGCTGACAGATATATCCATCCTACTAGCAATCAATCATGTATACAGGTGGTAGAATCAGTGTAATGTGACCCAGGAGGTACCACCGCCTTATGTACTAAATGAAATTGCTTACAGAAGTAAATGGCGGCAGTGACCACTTACCGTCAGGTGGACTGTATGCTTGTTTGCTACTCCAATATTATAAAAAATAATGCCCGAATACACGCTTTGGGTTGCAGCAAAACATTCGAAACCATAGCAACAAATTTCCGCATGGGTTTGACCGTACGTCTTAACGCGAAGCGTGATAAGACAGAAATAGAAGTGGCGTTGGCACTCCGGAGTCGTACTACGAAGGATTGTACTACTTATGCAGTTCGATTGCGCCATATCAGAAACTCGTTAACTACTTATTTATAAAACACCGGTTTCTTAGTTAAAAATAAACATTTCTAATACATTTACTCAATATGCTTAAAAAACTTCATGGCAGAGATTATTTATTATAAAAATTTGAAGATTTTTTTTTCACTCTGCATCTCGACTTATACTTGTATTAGTAATGTAGCGCTGCTATTCTGTCGTTTTGTAAAGGTGCCTTCTGTAAAAATCTACTGGTGACGCTAAAGCTAGATCTATTCTGCCTTTTAATAGCAGTGTTAAGCGCTGCTGTGATGTTGAAAGGAGAAATAAATCAGACAGACTTATATTATATAATGTAACAATTACGCCCGAGACGCGATTATAATTTATTTATTACCGATATTTCGACCCAGCAGCATAGATCTTGGATGCCTGATACATGTTAAAATGCATTTTAAGCATTTCAAGTTAGTTCTCAGAGATAGTAAGTATGTAAGGTGGACGATTTGTTTGATAGAATTTTGACAGAAATACGACTAAAATAAGAGTATATAACCGATTTCATTGTACTTGTAAACATATACGTACCTAAGTTTATGTCTTACTGTGGTTGAGAAGTAACTTGCTCCTAGATCTACATATTTTGATGCATCCTATGGACATTCAAGCAAAAAATAGAGTGAAATACTGACAGAATATGATACCAGAAATGCCATGTAAAAGTTACAAATTAAGCCTTTGATATATATGAAGAGTATCATGACTTTCATAAATAAGACAGAAAACGGTTCAAATATTTCTAAAGTCATTATACTTCCTCTCGTTTTAATTAATTTTATTTGGCGGAATGAACTTGTATTATAAATCGTTGTGGTTCAACAAATTTAATTAAACAATTCATATTTTCAGATGTTGGCAAACTTGTTTAATTTAAATCAAAAGTATCTTAGAAGGCGAAGTTGGTAACGGGTCGACTTTAAAACTTAGGTGCTTTTCAACCTTGTATGAAAAGTTCTAGATGTGCCCTGGAGACGAAAATTTGTATTTAACCTATAATTGGACGGAATATATTTAACTTTTATTTCCAAAAAGTTTTAAACACCCATTGTACTTTTTTAAGGGAAATGCAAACAAGTATTTGGAGTAGGTACATGCATTATGAAAATACGACGTACCTTTTTCACATATAACCCCTCGATATTATTCAACCAAGATTTTCAGTTTTGTTTTATTAGCAGTAACAACACAATAAACAGTTTGGTATTATAAAAAAAATAATAGAATAATATATTTTGACTTCCTCATTGCCGAAACGTTGCCTGAACGATAAGTATTGTGATAATATATTTATTCAAAAATAGTAAAAAACCGACATAGTGGGAATTTGCCTCGTGCACTAAAGGTGCCGTACCATTGTCTATATGAAACGGCAAAAAATGCGTTTGATGTAAGGGAACCCCCCTTAAATATTAATTTTATTTTGTTTTATTGTTATAGCAGCAACAGAAATACATCATCCGTGAAAATTTCAACTATCTATCACGATCTATCTATCTTAAGATACACCCCGGTGACAGACAGACCGACGACTGAGTCTTAGTGATAGGGTTTCGTTTTAACCCACTAAATAACCCACTAAGAAGTACCGTGAATTATTTTTACCTTATCATATTGTCTGAAAAAGTTCAGACCATTAATCTACATATTGTTGCTCGTAAATACATCCATCCATCCATCAGCCTTTTGATGTCCACTGCTGAACATAGGCCGCCCCTATATGGCGCCACTCGAACCAGTCCTGTGCCCTCTGAATCCAACGGTTTTCCGCTGTCTTCTTCAGGTCATCGGTCTATCTGGTAGGGGGGCGACCTGTACTCCTTTTGCCTAAACGTAGTCGCCACTCGAGGACCTTCCTTCCCCATCGGTTATCGGTCCTGCGAGCGCTGTGGCCGGCCCATTGCCACTTCAGCCTACTAATTTTGAGAGCTATGTCGGTAAGCTGCGTTCGTCTACGGATTTCATCGTTGCGAATTATGTCTCGTAGCGAAATTCCGAGCATAACCCTCTCCATAGCACGCTGAGCGACCCTGAGTCTCCGAATGAGGCCTACAGTGAAGGACCACGTTTCGGCGCCGTAGGTCATCACTGGCAACACACATTGCTCGAATAATTTCGACTTCAGGCACTGAGGAATTGTGGACGAGAAGATACTACGAAATTTCCCGAACGCAGCCCAGCCGAGTTGGATTCTTCGAGTAATCTTATGAGTATTCTTCGTAAATACATACCACATAATAATTGTACAGAGATCTTTTCTTTTCAAATTGTGTACTTGCTGTTGGCCCTATTGGCCTTTACAGTTTCACCGAGTTTTTTTATGGCGAGCCTGAGGCTCTAACCGGGTCACGAAGACAGTGGGCTGGAAGGAAGGGATGGCTTTGGTCCCCGTTGCTCGACCTTTCTCATTCGATAGAGGGAGGGTTGGGGAACCCAGCTGATGCCGACGCAGCCCTGGCCTTCCGCCTCTGATTAAATGGGGAGAGCAGCTGACCCAAGGGCACCTCCTGTGAGGTACGGGACTCGGCTTAGGTCAGTTACGCTAACTTGGGGTACTGGCAATGCACGACCTATCACGCGGGGATACTTCGTGACGGTTGTGCTGTAACATGGTCTTCTTCACCGTCGGCGGGGACGGTGTGTGCAATATCTATTATTGAGTGCGTGTGCAGGTTAGGGAGGCACTTCTCCTAGCATCTCCTAAAGGCATGATCTAAGGTGACCTTATCGTCAGAGTAGTCTAGGACATTCTTAAGGTATCTGTGCAAAGCAGGTAAATCCTTGTCAGGGATTTAATTGGCTGCATTGACAACTAGCTGATTGGGGTGGCCTTCAGGTGTATCAGGGCTTTTGGAAAGCTGCTTTATGTATAGAGCTATGGTGGGCAGCTCAAGGTCGCGGTGAAGGTCTACAGGGGCAACTCGTGGCTACACGCAAGAATTAATTTTTGATATTGTTATTGTCAATAAGCTAAGCTTTACATGTGCAGAGACTACACTGACGTAACTCATAATAAGTCTAATGCAAACTTTGTAAAGAGTCACTTTATGACGAAGTGCCATTTTACTTTTCTTGTCTAACATAGGATAGATTCGCCTTAGTACGAAAGCGGCCCTACCTTGCGTTTTAATGTGCTGCGCGAAGTTCATCCTATCCTCCATCCATCTAATGTGACTCCTAGGTATATGGCGGTCTTAGCCTACGGGATAGGATTGTCGACGATTGATACTTGTTTTATTATCTTTTGGGTTTTATGAGAGCAATAATTTTTGCTGCAAATAAACCGCTTGACTTTTTTTCAGGATTTACATCCATTCTCCATTTTTTAAACCATTCACCTAAAGTGGTGGCCGCAGACTGCAGTTTCGAGGTGACGACTTTTATCTGATTGAAGTAGCAAACGAACATGCAGTCCACCTGAGGGTAAGTGGCCACTGCCGCCCATGGACATCTGTAATCAACTTCATACAGAACATGGGTTCCATCTGAAGTCAATCACAGATGCGTTGCTACTCCCGAGGACTAAGATGGTACCCTCATGTGAAAGTGTGCCAGCAACCACACCATTCTATCGAAACGCAAGAAATGCTTCACGCTAGAAATACGACTGAGGGTTTTGGGTGGTTGTGGCAGAGGGACAGTTGCAATTGCAGTTGCAATTGTATACAATAGAATAATAAAGCTTAATACGTAGAAAATTACTAAAGCTTTATTAAACGTGGTCAAAAAGCGGTAAAAACAACATGGCGGCATAATCTCAACTTGTTCTGGCAATTTTATCAAAAATGGGATAAACAAGTCTCCCTCATGACTCAGCTCGCGTTATGAATATAAACAGCGGTTTTAAGCGAGCGTAATATGATAAACAATGTCGTTTTAATCCTACTTGTCTATATTTTTGTTTGAACAATATGAAAGTAGAAAAGGGATAAAAGGAAAAGTCATCAAAGCGATATTGATAAAAAAATGACAATGAAGTGATACTCTAATAGTTGAAACTCGGCCTCTTAATGGAGTTAGGGCACTCGAAATACCAGGCACGTGTCACTGATGTTTCTAATATCATTTGCATGTTTTAAATTAAGTATCTTACTTTATTAAGAACATCGTGATAGTTCCTTCCTACATATCAGGGAGTTTCTAAAAGTGGTCGGAATGCGTGGTGAATAATGGCCTATAGCTCTCTCATCTTGAAAAAACCTGTTCTGAGCAGTGCGATAATAGCGGGTGGTACGAGTATATAAAAGTACCCACCCAAGTTTTAAAGGAACTAGTGTTATTGACGCATTTTACAGTGCCAATATTTTTAGCTGATTGTGACTTATTAACTACATGGACTTATTTATAGCTGTCTGCCCAAATGAATGCACTCTAAGATGGAAATGTTCAAGACAGTTGAGGGCCAATAAAGTTATTTACGTGATAAAATTAATACGCCGTTTGTGTACAATGGTATTTACAAATAATTTGTGCGTGAAGTAAATATGTATTAAAAGTGGAATTTCTTACCAGACCACCTTGCTACGTTCCAGGAAAAAGCTCATTCCTTAACCGATTTCAAAGAAGAAGATTATTCTAAGTTCCACTGTATATTTTTTTATGTTTCTATCACGGATTTTTTTTATTACTATAACGCACACATTATAAAATTTTTTTTTGTTTTAGTTTTTATAAAAGTTAGTACACATAACTATCTTTCAATCCTGTTTATGTATCGGACGCTAGGCGTACATGTTTAATCTACTATTACATAATGCTGGATTTTAATCTAGGATAATAAAGCATGTCTACAATTAAAAGGATGAAAACCTCACAATTTTGTTTCATAAAACAAACGCTATTCGTGTCATGAATATAAACGGCTGGGTAATATACAGGATGAGCGGTCAATTTAATTGCACACCCTTTTTACTATGTCGTGAGGTTTTAGTGATATTTTGGGTAAAAAAAAATAAAAATGCTGTTTTGCTATAGTTCGATTCTACATACTAAACGTTTACTTACTTGACTAACTAATTAATAAGTTTCAATTTCATTACAGATTTACTATTACCAATGATACGCGGATGAATTGTTTCAAAGTAAAACGTAGCTAGCATCTTACATCGTCCCTGTAGCCTCGGGGTCAGAATAGGGCTACAGTATCCCCTGCCTGTCGTAAGAGGCGACTAAAAGGGGCTTCCGGGGTTGCAGACGGCTAGAGTGGGAGCTCGAACCGTTCGGTCAGGCAATCCCGGGAAGGACGGCGGTATGTGTGGTCGCATACCGTCGTAAAGACTAGACGGAGCAGTGGGCCCAGCCGCCCATCTGTGAGGAGCCCGATGGGGCAGCGCGCTCGGAGGATTCCGGTTGAAGTCGTTTCGAGATCCCGGAGTTCTCCTTTTCAGCGCCGAGGACGGCCACCGGGGGTAGTACCAAAAGTAGTGCAAAAAATTAAAGAATTCAGAAAGAAAAACAATAAAAACAGGGGAAAAGCGAGAAAAAGGAGAAAAGACAAAATTAAAGAAATGAAAAAAAAATATAAAACAAATAAAGTATAAATGAAATTAAAACAATAAAAACAGTTAAAACGAGGTCGGTGATCATTCATCAGTTTACACTGTGAGTATAAAAAACATGTTTTATAAATACGTGTTTAGTGGTATATTTTTTTTCTTAATCGGGAAGTGTGTTTTAAAGCCGAGCCAACTGAATTTTAAAGTTAGCGAGGAAGAACCAATAGCAATGATAGAGAGCATGATATATTATATGAAAAAAAAATACAAAGCACGATAGTAAAAGAAACAGAGCTTCCAGTCATGGAAATATATATGTTACGGTAAATGTGGATAGTGCGGTTATTATGTACAATTACCGGGAACTATGCATAATTACCAGTGCTCGTGGTAAAGGTTGTAAAAACTTTCGAATTAATCACATTTACCGGCAATTATATAAAATTACCATACCCTTTTAGTAAATGTAGTAAATAATAAAATCAAACATCGGAATCAAATGTTAATTAAAATAAAAACAATTCTAGTCTTAATTATAATAAAGGAGATGTTTCAATCTTGGCTAGGTATATGTACACCATCTCAAAAAATCGAGAAAAATCTCAAAAATCCGAAAAAAATACTTAAAATTTATAAAAACGTGTACTTTTCTGGTACAAAACCAATTAAAATCAACTATTTTCTTCGTTTTCCAATATGGCGGAACAACTGATTTAGACAGTCTGTGGACAAAACTATAGTTGTCATTATCTGACAACTGTCATATTGATTCTTTTACTAGATCCCTTCATCTGTCTTCTTGTTCTTAGATATTTTCACGGAATATTTTCGTGTGCGTATTGTGTTGGAGTTTCTATATCAAGTTACCAAACCCCTGGCTTACATATCTTGGATTTCGGATCGCTACTTACCTCAGTTGACTTGACTTTCATATTTTGGACTGTTCATCGGTTAACCTGTTGGCCAGGCTAGTGAATAAAGGATTTACATACTCAACTTGGACTTCCAAACATCAACTTATTTATTCGGGTTTGAATTGAAATCATATATGTAATTGACTAATAGCTATGAGGTAAGATTAGTCTTTGTTTACATTTGTTTACATAGAACCATAACTATACAATAGTTTTAAGGTTATCATAGCTAAGCTACATAATGTAATAATAAGTTTTTCCTTTTTTGCATTGGATCAGAATTCAGATAATCACTGACAACTGATTGTCATTGTCACAGTTTGTTTATTAACCTCAACTGTCAAAATGAAATAATATCGCCGCCATTATATTGTGTTGCAATTCTTACTTAAAATTCTAGTCTTGTACCAATAAACCCAGTCGATTTTAATAAAATGCTTAGTTTAAAAGTGCTCTATACTTTACTGGCTTTTTTATCATATGGTGTACAGATACCTGGCCAAAGGTCCATACATTTTGAAACATCTCCTTTGGTTACAAACAACATAAGTCAAACAATAATACTTCTCAAATATCAAGAGATCAGACTTTCTGTTAGAGAGCAGTGATAGCCTAATGGTTAAAACTTGCCCTCTCAATAAGGAGGTCCGAGGTTCAAACCCAGGCACGCACCACTGATTTATGTGCGTATTATACATTAATTATCACTGCTTTTCGGTGAAGGAAAACATCGTGAGGAAACCTACACACTCGAGAGTTCTTAAAAAAAAAAGTTCTCGGAGGTGTGTGAAGTCCACCAATTCGCACTTGGCCAGCGCGGTGGACTATGGCCTAAAAAACTCTCTCATTCCGAGAGAAGACCCGTGCCCAGCAGTGGGACAAGAATGGGTTGACGACGAGACTTCCTGTTTGGTTAGGCAAAACATAAAATATATTATTCTTATTAAATTAACAAATGAAATATCAAGAAACCAAACCTCTTCTTTGGTAAGAAAAAAGGAAAAATTATACTGTTATTATAAAATGAACAAGTCAAGTATCTATAACCAAACTTCATATTTGGTTTAAAAAATATAATCTTATAAAAATAAAATCAATTAAAATTACAAAATGGTAGGCAATTATCAGCAAAACTCCTAAAATTCTTTATCTCTTATTATTTCTGCAGGACCGAGATTTGTGACATTGGAATGTGACAATGGAATTGCAAAGTACTTTTGTTTTCTTGCACTTGCAGCGATTTGAATTGCATTCTGAAGTGTCCACCTAAATTTGAATAAGGATTCAAATTTGAATAAGGACGAGCGCATTATCTCAGAGTTATGTTCGTTTCATGAACTTCTTCAATTGTGATGAATCGTTCTTTGCACACACTGAATTCGTTTCTTGAGTACAACTGGCTTTAAATCCCGTATTTCGTACAAAGTTTGTAAAGATTTTCATTCTCACGAAATTACAACGGCTATTATATTTCGGCCATCTACCTTGGCTCGATCTACGTCTGGTACCTTAATTCTTACGCATTGACCTACTGCAGGAAATTTAGCATTGGAGGCTTTTATCATTTTTTCATCCTGCTTTTCTAGCGACTGCCTAGCACCGATTCTAGCTTCTTCAGTTTTTCGAGAACATACATTTATTGCCTGTACAGCCATATTTTCGTCCCAAAATTTAGTCATTATCCCTCTCGAAGTTTTTTTCAGTTTCATTTGGTTTTTAAATATTCTCTTCATCTTTATTTCTTTCTAAATTGTTACCATCGGCAAGTATCACTCGCCCCGCGCCCTGCCCGCGCCGTTCGCCCTCCATTCCAACGCTTAAGGCAACATTTACCACGGTCGCGCGGAAGTTTTAAAAAATTACCGGTAAATGTGGATAATTTACTACATTTACCATATGCGTTGGTGATTGTCTATAATTACCGGAAATTATAGATAATTACCGGTTGCTTACATTTACCGTAACATTTACTTGAATAAATAGTTCAAGTAAGCTGAAAAAATGCTACATACTAGTCACCCGTCGCAACGGTCGAAATTCGACCGTAATCTATCTATACTTATAATAAATCTATAGAGAGGTCAATTCTGTACATGAAATGAAATGAAATGAAATGAAATGAAATGAAATGTCTTTATTTTGTATAGGCCTGCGGGGGCACTTACAAATTGTCAGTTACATTTTTTTTTCTTAAACTACCACCGGATCGGAATACGACCTCAACTGAGAAGATCCGGCAAGAAACTCAGCGGGTTTGTCTTTTTTTCTTATTTATATTCATTTTTTTAATATTATTACAATCATGTTTTTTTTTACATGGTAATGAAAGTTAGCTCCAGTATCTTGCCTTGCAGTTCAGTAAAAGAGAGCCCTGTTTGGTAAGATACGCTACACTTTGACATTTATTAAATATACTATAGTAATGCATATTATTGCTCAGTCCCAAGCTGTTTTGTCTTCTATGTAATCAGAAATTTTATAATACGCTTTACGGCAAAGTTTAATCTTAATCAATGCTTTGAACTTATTCATTGACAAATTTCTGATTTCAACAGGAAGTTTATTATAAAAGCGTATACATTGACCCATAAAAGAATTATTAATTTTGTGAAGACGAGTAACATGTGCAGAGAGATTGTGCTTGTTCCTTGTATTTATGTTATGCGTATCACAATGTTTAGCAAAATTATTAATATTTTTCTTAACATACATCAAATTTTCGTATATAAATTGGGATACAACAGTAATATATTTACAAAATAACTATCAGGGAGTGATTAAGGATCGATACTGATACAGAAAATACAATCAATAATTTCTTTGTCTGTCTGTCCGTCTGTCTGTCTGTATAACCGTTATAGAACCAAAAACTACTCGACCGATTTTAACATTTTAACGAAACTTGGTACAATTATTTTTCATACTCCTGAGCTGGTTATAGTATACTTTTCATCACGCTATAATCAATAGGAACAGAGCAGTAAAGGGAAATGTGGGGAAAACGGGAGTTACTCCATTTTTTCAAACGTCCGTCACGTGTGCAACCTTAATGGTTAAAGCTAAACAAAAATTATGTATGACGGAAATGTTCTCCTTAAAATTACATAAAAAACACTCACGACAGCATATGTCCATCTTTTATGGTTGATACACAATAAAAAGTGTTACTCCCGATAGCTTAGCAGTTCGAAGCTTTCTGATTATATTTTTCTACTCTTACGTTTATAACACTCTCAGTCATTTAAAAAAATAACATTATTTAGGCGGAACGAAGTTCGCTGGGTAAGCTAGTTTAAATTAAAGAACTAAACTTTATATTGTTCGAAGCAGCACTAATATTTTTCTTATTTAAATAAATTATTGTAATAATTTTCAAGTTATTTTGAACGCAGCCGTTAAAGGTAAAAAGAGGTTTATTAACTAAGCTGCATTTAAAAGCAAGAGTGGGTATTTGGACAAAGACATTTTTGATGTTATGTGTTTTTATAGTAAGACATTGAATGTTCTATTTCGTTTATTATGTACGTGTTTGCGACAAATGCACGGTAGTGAGTGTAATGTGTTTTTAGTTGATTTTATGTATGATATATGCATTATTTGAAAAAAATATAAAAATTCTGCACTCCTCCTCAGCGTCCACTAGAACCGTGCAAAATTTAACACTCATCCATCCGCGGTGTATTACTTAATATATAGAAGGTTGATAGATAATAGATTATTGAGAAAAAAGAACTAATTAAATGAAATTGACTTCATTTCCGAATTAGGAATTAATTGACTCGATGACGAGAATAAGATATATTGTAGAATTTTCGTTGACAACAATATAAAATTTAAAGAGTAACTAAGAAATCATACATACGTTACAGTTTTATACATCATCATTACAAGAAGAAGTACACAAGATAATCGTACTTTAAGTCTGAATTGGTAAAAAGCTCCTTAAACGGTTAAGTAAAACGCAGCATTATAAAGAAAAATCCCGTTGTTTCCATTCACCATTTTACATTTTATTTTATGGTTAGTGTTTTAACACTATCCCTCGCGGCCACAACTTTTCCCTACAATGGTGTACCGGTGAAAGAAAGAAAAAAAGGAAAAACCATTTATTTCGGTGAGATGAACTGATCACCCCACATCATGTATATAAACAGTACACTGTAAGCGAGTGAGCGCACATATTACATGACGTCACTGGGTAATCAAATTACAAATTACTTAGTTTCGCTCGTTTCACTTTTTAATAATTATAGTTCAGTATCTGTGATACTTAATAGAAATATTAAATTAAATGTATTAGTTGAAATTTGTAGAACTGTGACAACAAGTATAAAGACTGAAGAATCGACATAAAAATTCTTCCTCTAATATTCAATCCTAAAGGATCAATGATATGTGTATACAAATATTATAAATTACACTAGCTTTAAATATATTTTAGGAGAAAATTATAGTCTCAAAACAAATAATAGTACCTATATTATGTCGCTCAAAGGAATGAATAGCTGTCTGGAGACTGTGTGTCAATATTAAGCAGTCATAAGAGCAATACACTTATTAAAATATTAGCTCTGTGCAGATATTCATGAAAATGATATGAGATATTTGAAATGCAATCTACTTTGGGTGTGTTAAGTGATTTTGGGTAGGGGCTGATCTTATGGATTCGCGTTCGTGTAATGTATTTTAATGTTTATTTACAACTAGCTGAACCCCGCAGCTTCGCCCTCGTTACAAAAAATCGACGTATCGATTGTCCCGAGGGAATAAAATATTTTCCCACACTAAAAAATAGCCTAAATGTTAATCCAGAGTGTCAGCTAACTTCCTACCAAATTTTATGAAAATCGCTCTAGCTGTTTAGACGTGAAGAAGAAACATACATACACACTCACAAATTTTCGCCGTTATAATATTAAGTATGATACTTATCTTTACAGCTATATTTTTTTAGGATGTATGTATAGATATATGTTTGTTACGCCTGATGGTATTGATGGTATGCCCTAGGTAGGCATACCATTCTTCCCTTCCTACCTTTTTTTGTTACGGGGAGGAAATCTTCAAAAGTGACACGTCAGCCTTGAGAGAGACTCCGAGTAATGTGGGATTTTTACCTACTAAAACCTCCTCCGTGTACTTCCTCACCACCAATTCGCACTTGGCCAGCGCGGTGGACTATGACCAATAACTCACTCACTCTAAAAGAAGGTCCGTGCCCAGCAGTGGGAAAATACTGGGTTGACAAAGTACTTCCTCAGCGCTTCCAGGGGATCTCCAATGGAAAGCACTGGTGGCCCTAAGCGTGGTGCCCTTGACGGGCTAATCTCTTGGGGGACGTGCCTTTCCTACCTAGGCGGTACGTCTAGGTAGGTTCGCTTCTGTCGGCAGTCCTCATAATTACCTTCGACTTTATATTTTGTTATTATGTATTTCTGAACATTAGATTTACTTAAATGGTATATTTACTTTTAATACTACCTAATTGTATATCAAATAATGACAGACATCGCTGTTTCGCCAAGTCATTTGCGTCACTTTCAGAAACTACTAATCAGTTGTGATGCTTTCAGACACAACTATAATCAATTTAGATGATTTTGTTTTTAGCATGATGGGTTTTTAACGCTACAACTCCAAAGTTAAGTTAGATAGTAATTGAATTATATTAAAAATAAAAAACCGGACTGCTAAAAGCGAAGAGACAAAAATTAGTACTACATAAATGAAGTATAATTAAACATAAATTATATTATATAAAGTTCTGCTTGCTGCTGCTGTGACAAACGCAATGTTTTTGTTTGTCCCGCTAATGAATAGGCTATGTCACTTCGACTACTGAGTCTATTTCAATGATACGTCGTATGCTACAACCTGTCAAAACGCAGCTGTAGAGGGTAGCAAAGAAAATAAACTACATACCATACATACGCACAAAAAACATTATCCTCTTTCTGACGCAATCGGGTAAAATACATGTATATTATGGTTCAGATTAGTCATCATATGCCTACAATTAAATTCAAAGTTTTACATAACTCCTTGACTCCGCTTCTCTTGGTTTACTCCAAACGAGACAAACAAGACTTTGCTCGACGCGTCATGAATATATACAGCTAATTAAATGCGAGCACAATGTGATGTACACAGGGAGAAGTTAATTTCGACCAACTCGTTAAGTGGTGATTTCAGGCACATTCTGATGATTTGCGTTGCTTCAAAATTA
The DNA here is from genome assembly GCA_949699795.1 of Spicauda simplicius. Classification (NCBI taxonomy): domain Eukaryota; kingdom Metazoa; phylum Arthropoda; class Insecta; order Lepidoptera; family Hesperiidae; genus Spicauda; species Spicauda simplicius. Next base: position 3,696,729 of record OX453057.1, on the reverse strand, counting down.
GAGAACATCACATATATTTTATGCTGCAACGACACTTTTTCGTATTTGTCAATATAATACATGATATATGCTTGGAAGCATATTCGCACATATATTGCCCGCAAAGCAAGTTTATGTCGGTTTTTACAATTAAAAGCTTTTATTTAACTTGCAATGTTTCTGCGTAAATATGTAACTAGGTACGACAAGCTTTTATAATTTAGAATATTCTACGATGCAACCAAATAATAAGTTTGATGACTACAAAGTTTACTGTTTTCATTTCAGTGCATTGAAATATAAGCTTGTTTTAATTATTATAACTAGATTAATCTTAAAACATTTTGAAGGTGGTAGAAAGAGTTTTGTTCGACACGGGAGGTGCTACCGCCACACCTATTTGTAATGTTAAACAGTTTTAGCGTTTCGGGTTGCTGTTATGTGACATCACCGTCGTAGTCCTTTGGAGTAGCAACAAGTGAATGACTTCAGATGAAACCTATGTTCTCTTTGAAGTTACTTACCTAACGTGGGAAAACCCTTCATGGGTTCCTTTCTGCGCGGGGGTAGCTGCCCGACTCCTACCGGCCTCCTAAAACCCACGGTATTCCACTGTACGCCCTTTGCCAGGACTGCGGATACACTAGTAGCACTCGTCCGCGGCGGCGTTTGTCCACAACAGGGTCGGTCTCTTTTTGGGTCCATCCCACTAGAGTTTCTCCATCCTGCCGTCTTTAAGGTGCGCGCGGGAAAACCGCGCGTGATAGCCGTACTTCGAGTATACTTTATAAGTAAATTATTGTATTGTTTTTGAGTAGTAAGATTTATTAAATAAAAGATTCCTGTACTGACAGCCTATGGGCTAAGACGTAGTTTTATTTACCTAATCTCCCGTACTTCTAACACGCGCGACACCTCGAGGCTGTTAACCTATCCTGCACCAATGCCTCCGTTATGGGGAGATGGGCGTGAGGAACCTCTCTCCTATGCCTGATTTTCTGGATGAAGATAAGGAGGCGAGAGGTTTTCTCTCTCTCCCTCTCCGCAGCCTCTGCGAGGAAGTGACCTCGCAGAAGGATTTAATCGCTTTTCAAGATCTTTCGCTCCCGACCATAGCTTTTACTACAGCCGTGAGCGAGAGATCTGGCCATACTGCAGCGACGAGGATACGGTGCTGACGGTCCTAAGCCGAGCACTCCTCCAGTGCATGCTGTGCCGTATCTTTGTCGCAGCTACAATAGTGTCACTAAGTGGTTGGCTCCCTTCCGTCTATGCGGCACAGATACTTCCCGAAACAACCATGTCCCGAGAGCACCCGCACCAGCCGAAAGGTCAGAGACCCATGCCGCCTGTCCGTCCCGTCTTCAAGCACTGGGCGGACAGCCTCTACAGTCCTGAAGCTAGCCGTAGGTGTAGCCAGCCTCTCCCTCCACTTAGCAGTCATGGACTGAAGGAGCGTGGAACTTTCGATCTTCTTTCTCCTTCGGCGTCGGGTGTTTCTCCCGGAGCCGAAGGTCTCTGCGCCATTGGTACATCACAGAATAGACCTCCGCCTCCAGATCTCAAGGAGGGCGCCCTGCCAGTAAGCATGTCACCTCAAAGGAGATGGTGCGGTATGGATCACGGATGACCCCGACGGCCATCATCCTCCGTATTTTAAGGAGGGTAATATTCTGCCTTGTCAGGGCCTTCGCCCAAACCGGTGACATAAGGCCATGAACCAAACTACCCCCAAGTATAGGCGGCGGCTGTTCGCACTAGGCCCCCCGAGATTGGGCAGTAGCCGCTTTAAGGCAGCAGCCACGCCCGTTAACCAGAGAGCCAAGCGAGTGAAGTGGCTCGCGGAAGTTCCAGCGGCTGTCGAGGATTAGTCCCAGGTACCTCATATACGACCCAACCTCGACCTGGGTTTCACCGGCAAGTATGTGGGACTCCCGTAGCGGTGATCTCCTCGGCCCGTAAAACACAGGACCTAGGTTTTGTTGCACGCCAACTGGCCCCCCAACATCTCTATTCTGCCAACCACCAGTGCCACAGCATTCGTAGCAAGACGGGCAGCCCCCTCGTATTTTATCCCTCGGGCCGTGACCAGCGTGTCGTCCGCGTAGCAGGTCGGCAGATTTTTTCGAATTATATGAGGCCTTCCGAATTATTCTATTCGTTTCGGTTCTATTTCATACTATTCGATTCGAGGTTCGAATCATGTAGTAATATTCGCTTCGAAACGAATAATTCGTAAGTTCGAATTAATCGCACATCCCTAGAACTAACCTAACCTAACCATGAACCATTTCAATATTATAATAACAAACCTATGCACATTTTGTAACGATACAGTCGGAGCGCAGATTCCATTAAGTTTTAGCCTATTGTCATATCATCCAAATAAATCTTAACATTTCACCCAACAGCGTCAGAAGAAGGTTTAATGTTTTTGTGCAAATGCATGTTATACATTTTTTCATAGGAACCATGGCACCTTTTAGTTTTAACCAAAGCCTTACTGTTTTTAAATAGAAGTTTAAAATTTTGGCTGATATTTTAAATTTAATAAATATGCTCTAGTATTTTACGGTGGATAAATGGTGAAATTTCCGCTACTGATCGTTTCGATTCGTTCAGTGTGAAATGTCGCTTAAACTCTGTCCTGGCTGACAGCGCGTGATGTATGACGTGACTCTTACGAGTATGTACGATGCATTGCGACTTCTCGGTGCTCATTTTATTGCGCACAAGCATCAGCATCCTTAGTGCAAGTTTATTACATTTCCTCAAAACTATAACTGTTTAATCTTCGCTTCTACATTGTAATGTACGTTGCACATTTACTTTATCGTTTTTAGGCATGACTTGAAATGTCCTTTAAAACGATGGAAAACGTTAACAATGATTGTTTAAAGAAAACATAATAAAATTTTACTAAGGATCCTTTATCTCGTGAACTACACAATAAATGTCAAATTGTTATTTTTAAATTATATCGTTTAGTTATTCTTCGTTAGGCAGGTTAAAACCAATTTACTACTCAATCGAACTGGACCCGATTTTGACCTTGTGCCAAGTTGCAATGGGGTCCCCATATTGAAAAATTTTCGGGTACACTCAGTTCAGCGGTTTATGCTGTACTGCTGTTGTATCCCAATCTAATATATAAAATTCTTGTGTCACAGTTTTAGAAATTGAACTCCTCCGAAACGGCTTGACCGATTTTGATGATTTTTAATTTGTACATTCAGTAGATATGAAAATAGGTCAACAAATATTTTATACCCCTAAGTATTAAGGGTGGTTCACCCCATTTTTTTCTATATTTCGAACAAAAATTCTTTCGGTTATTTTTTATGGGGTGGAATTAAAAAAAAACATTTGGTCCTAAATTTTTACTCTCGTACCACCAATCCCTATTCTTAAATAGCATTTTTTATTTTTAACCCCGGTCGATAGCTAATCAATGGGGTCCTGTTTTGCGAAATTCCCTAACTTGGGAGCAGCACAATAGCAAGTCAGTGAGTCTGAGAATAGGTTTGTAACTAATATTTACACCCTTAAATGCTAAGGGTGATTCACCCTAAATTGGTCAATCGGCCACATCGATTGATCGCGCGTGCATCCGCTACCTTTGAATACGCCGAAAGGCGCCGGTGTCGTCGCCCTGCTATTAATTTGCTTTTCCCTCTTTCTTTCCGAATTTCGCGTTCTGAAGTGAACGTAACGAAATGTAGTGTAACAGTACAATTACATTGAAGACTACATTGAAACGTAACGTTCAAAGTAAAGTAACGTAACACCGTAATGTAACGCTACAAAGTATCGTACCGTTACACTGTAACGTTACACTGCGCGCGAGCGGCAGCCGCAGCAGCGCGACCGAGTTCCTTTTTTCTTCCCGAACTTCGTTCCTACCTGCTGTCCCACGATACCACATCATTTTTTTCCAAATAACTGTTTTTTTTTTCAAAATGTTTTTTAAAAATTACAGTTGGGAGGAACTTGCTATGCTGCTTCCAAACTAAAGAATTTGGTAATACGGGCCCCATTAGGGGTCTACCGGTGTTACTTTTCGCCCCGTAAACAGAACCGAGTAGGGATAGGAGTGTTTTCCTGTCCCTGTATCTTACTTCTAACTGGTTTCTGGATATTTTCGGCCATTATTATTGTTTGTATTGTACGTCAATCGCACTATACAAAATCAAGAAATTTCTCTTCATTTCATTTCATAGTTTTATGTAATAATAGAAGCGTTCAATTGTTACAGTCCTAAAACTCAAAATGGAATCCAAAAAAATAGAACTTTTTAAAGTGTTTCATTTGAATTAATAGGTTTTTTATATAATTATAATGTATTAAACACACCTACTGTAGCAGTAGGCGTGTTCAATAATATCAACTTTTTTAAATAATTATAACCTAACATTGAATAGGCCACCCGCTAATGCCTAAAACGTAAGTGCGCATATAAAACGTAAGTTGCGTCCCTGTAGTTCCGGGATCATAATAGGGCTACCCTGCCTGTCGTAAGAGGCGACTAAAAGAAGCTTCCGGGGATGCAGCCGGCTAGAGTGGAAGCTCGAACGGTTCGGTCAGGCAATCCCGGGAAGGACGGCGGTATGTGTGGTCGCATACCGTCCTAAAGACTAGACGGAGCGGTGGGCCCAGCCGCCCATCTGGAAGGAGCGCGATGGGGCAACACGCTCGGAGGATTCCGGTTAAAGTCGTTTCGAGATCCTGGAATCCTCCTTTTAAGCGCCGAGGACGGCCACCGGGGGGGTTTTAGTGCGGTAAAAATCCCACATAACCCTGCGTCGCTCCCACGGCGTCCGGTACCTTTTGAAGGTTTGCCCCTCGAAAAACAAAAAAAGGGGCTTATATTGACTGATATGGTTTGAAAATATCCAAAAACCTGTATCTTTTTCTGCGAGACACATGCCCAACAATGGGATATAAATAATCCAAAAATATTTTTGTCTATAAATCCTCTTCAACCCTTTCAATATTCTGATCATCGCATCAGCTTTGCCTCTAATTCGATTACAGTTCAAAGAGAAGGAAGTCGCTGTCGCAATTTGTTCCACAAATGAAATTCAACCGTGAGACAAAGAAGATGGATTAACGCGAAAACGTCCAAGTAATTGTGAAAAATGCGAATCTTTGCTCTGGAAAAATAAAGATTTCAAACCGGCCCGGATATGTCGACACAAATTGAAATTTAAACTTTAACCCTATAGACGCTGAATTAAACTTCCATCGTCCCGGCATCCAACTATCCACGAGTTTGTATAGAATCGTCGGGTCCTAAACATTTTCGTTGAAACGCATTTGTTACGAAATCCGTTCGAATTATATCCCGCAGGAATAAATTATGAGGGTGGGCTATTCTCTCAACGGCACGGCTAAACTTTAATTAAGCTGCATTTCGACTGGAATGGGCCCCTTTCAACATTTAGAACCAACTCGGTGCGGAGTGATGCCTAACTTTATATTAAAGACCCCGATCCAAAATTCTAGACGCGAGTCGTTCGTGCAAAAATGCACGAAGGCGTCCGTTGTTCGCGAAAATGACTTCATTTTTCCACGTAATGTTGTGTAAGTATTCGAAAAACTATTCGTTTTTGTACGTGACCGTAGTTTCTGTAATTTCAGCGTTCAAGCATATTTTCACGGCACGGTTAGGAATTTTAGTGGTGTTCCATTACGGTACAATTTTACACGATGTACGTGAATGAATTAATAATGTTTTATATCTTAATAGATTTAAGTATTTCTGTACGGGATGTTTTGTGTAAATTTAGGTTTCTCACCATTTCTACTTGTGCATTGACTCGAAATCTAATCAACGATTTGGTGTAACACCAATCAAATTACAATATTATAGTTATATACGCATAGTTTTTAATTATTCCTTAATTCTATTTAAAGGTGAACTATAATATTGTTTATGGTTCGTTTTTATACAGTGACATGTTCTGGTACAAAGTGTGTGATAATAGAAGACATAAATATTCGAGTCGTCCCAACTTAGTTCTCAAGGATAGCAACGCGCCTGAGCCTAACCTCATTTCAAATTTAACTTATCTGGGATTAATTACAAATGACCATAAGCAGCAGTGACCACTAAAAATTATATCCATGCTCATTACTACTTTCACATTATAATAAAGATACGTTTTTAGTCGGTATTTGAATTAAATCTACCCATACTTACCTTTAATACTGACTGATTAGATACAGAAAACTTGTGCTAAGAGGATCTAGAATCTTGTTATTTGACGAAGGCACTTTTTATAAAACGTAGATGTATTATAAAGGAAGAATTTTGTGAAAATACATCCGGCAAAAGATCGTATATAAAAAGTCAGTAACTGATTAAAAATTGAGTGCCTTCTAAAATAGGGATCAGTCTGAGCTGGACAAATGTCGGTATTCTCGAAAAATATTTTCTTTCGTTTCGTTAACGTTAACGTGAATTCTGTGAAAATTTTCGTATGTTAGATACGACATTATTCTTACGTGATTTCGGCGCAAAATACGATTAAATAACAGAGCCGAGGCAGATGTACTATTAATAAAATTGACAGCATACTTGTATAACGTAATCGACACTATCTGTATTATGCGCAGAATTAATAGATAACCTTTCGTCCTTAAATCGATTTATATTATAATAAACGTAATGAAACTAAATGTCGTAACGAACATGTAATAACGAAAAATACGTCTGATAAGAATAGTTTAAAGTAAAAGAATTGGTAGAGAAAAAAAGTCTGTATTTAAAATATGTTTTCTTCTGTTAAAACGATTCAAATCTTTTTTCTGGAACATGATCAGTGAGCGAGTGTATTATATTGTACTAGCAGAACCCGTGACTTCGTAAAGATCCACTGCTGGGCATACCGTCCCTCATGGGTTTTGTCACAAGACACCAAATATTGAACCCCAAAGCCAAGTACTAATTTCATTGGGCTTGCATTAAAATTTGGCGGATTTCCGAAAATATTTTCAACCCCTATTTTACCTCCTTAATTTTCTAGAAAGGTAAAAATATTACCCATTTTATGAAACCCGAAAGCCAAATACTAAGTTTTTTATATTAGCTTCGAAATTGACGGTCTTTCATACAAACCTGCCAACACACTTTTTTCTTAGTAATTCGGGCTGTGCGTCGATATGTCAGTTATTACGTCAGTCAGGTTTAGTCAACGACAACACAGCCTAGGTTTAGTTTTCAAACATGTGTCAAAATTGAAATGTAAATTAACACAAAAGCACTAGTAAGTAGGAGGAAGTCCCACAGTGCCAAACACCTAAGCTTAGGACGCATTTAAAAGAAAACTAATTAAATTGTATATATTTATTTGGCATTATAGGCTACCTGACTATCAACGATAAATCAACAGTATAAAAATCCGATTTGTTAACGAAAGCTAAAAAAAGCTTCCATTTTTGGTTTATTTTACTGTGGCACCTAGTACCGAAAATAAAATGGTACACACGACCTAACACTCCTAGTAAAATTGACATTTCTCACAATGTACAGGTCAGAGTACTCCAGAATATCCAGCACATGTCTCGTGAGTCGTACATTAGTTTTCCCTACATGAGTTGCACTGAATCCAGTCCTCTTCAGGACTTTCTAAGCAAACAACCAAGACATCTTGGGGAGTTTGCCCAGATTTGATACGCTGCTGGGGGTTTTTTAATGGCGAAGTTTGAGATTTTTTTTATCTTCTATACTATCTTCTTAAATATACCACGATGTACCTTCTTTTATTTTTCATCCTGTTCTCATTTTCTTAATTTCCATAGTCAATTTATAAGAGGAAGAAGTTAGGATTTACTTTTGTCAGACTTGCGTTTCTTTCTTTTTTAATAATTAAAGTAGCAAACGAGCGAACAATCACCGGATGGTAAGTGGTCATTGCCGATTCTGGTCAACTGTAAGCAACTTCTCATAGAACTTGGGTGTTAGCTGAAGTCAAGTTCCGGAAAGTTTTAAGAAATATCTCAACTCTTAAATTTTTGGTATACCACCGAACTTTCTACAACCGTTTCATTATTTAAGATAAAATATTACCTGAAATAGTAATAGTAAAGAGTTATAATAATTATAATAATTATTTAGCATTATTTATCATTATGACAATCAATAAAGCAAAAATGATGTTGACAATTTAGAATCAATTATACATTTGCACGCCTAAAAGGCAAAATAAGAGGACATTGTAATTTTCTAAGACTAACTACCTATGTAAAGCACCTTATTTTAGCAAATACAGAATTATTATAAATTGAACCTTTATTATTAGTTAATATTATTAAAAAAATAAATAATAAATGTTCGGTCATTGGGTCAAAAAACATTGTTCAGAACTAGGTACTCAACGAACTCAACAAAACTGAAATTATAACAACTTTAAATATTTTGATGTAATTAAAGTCAAAATAATAAACGTTAAAAAATACTTACCAAACATAAATTATTTTTTTAAAACTTAAGCAGCACCCACGAATCTTGCAGCAACCACCCTTTTGTTTTTGGAATACATGTAATATATCAATTCACACGCAAAGTGAACACATTTACTCTCACAAGTGTTACGAGCGTAAGTAACTGCTGCTGCGCTACCCCCTGATTAAGTATTGCGGGTCTTTATTTTTCATGACAAACAACCGTTTTTATTCGTTGATTTGTTTTGGTTAATGTTCGGTACTACCGTCCGTCCGGCGCTATAGGACTTCCCTTTATCGATATCAACTTCTATACAAAAAAAAAAAAACAAAAATATTTTTTACCCCGTTAGGCGAAATGTTTTAATAAAATATGAAACACATCTTACATTAATTCTGTTAAAGAATATTTATCAGAAAATTGAAGTAGATTGGGCCAAGAAATCATGTTTTGCCATCCAAACTTTGCTCCCGTTTTTTAGGTGGCAACTTATAAAAAAAACATTTCTTAGTGCTCACCTCTCTCAATTATATTATAAATATGGAGCTACAGTTATAAAGAAAAGGAAATATTAAAAGTTACTTTTAAAAACAAGCTATCTGCAGGAAAAATAACTAGTCCGCCATCTTGGATGATCCCACATTGAAATTAGAATGACGTCATATAGCTAAATTGTCATCCAAAATTAAAATTCAGTTGCAAGAATACACCCGAACAAACATACATAAATTGCAAAATAATTGAAAACTTGAAAAATGAATTATTATTGATAACATTCAACCCTCTTTTTCTTACTTTCAGTGTTTTGTAACGTTGTATCACAAATGGGTTGTCATTCATATTTAGCATTTACATACCCAAACCAGGTGACATATTTTGACCTCCCTCCCTCTCTTTCGTGACCACCCGTAGTATATAAGTAGACCCCCTCCCCTTGTAGTTGTCACGTAGTAATTCATATACACAGTTTTCAATCATTTTTTGCAAACAGAAAAGTTGAAAAGTATAATTTATAGCTCCTAATCAACACCGTGTTTGCCGAGTGGCGCCAAAAGTACTAGCCTACCTATTTTTATATTATTTGATATAGGTTGAAAAGCCGCGAGATATACTTTATGGAATATTGACTGCATTACGAAAACCTTAACTCCACCCACTATATTTGGTATCTTGAAGGTGGTAGAACCAGTGTAGTTCGACCGGGGAAGTACCACCGCCACACTTTTGTATGAGGCGACCATCATAGTCCTCGGGACTTCCGATAGAACCCATGTTCTGTATGAAGTTGACTACAGATGTCCATAGGCGGCAGTGATCACTTACTTTCAGATGGACCGCATGCTTGTTTGCTACTTCACTAAAATAAAATAAATAAATATCTTGCATACCCCTATCCCCCCCCCCTCCTTTAGAACGGTTGCGTGGTTTGGATTTGTTGCATAAAATATTTTTGGGCTTGTAATCGTACCTCATTTTTTGTTAGGTCAATGACTCGTATATACTCGTAATGAATGTACAATTTATTATTCCATGGCAGTAGGTCAAATGTTTTTGTAATGTGTTATTAGTAGATAGAGTAATAATTCCACCAATTACTGGAGAAACAATTTCTTCGCTACATTATTAACTAACATGCGAGCTACGTTTTCACTTTGGAATAGTATATGATTCAGTATTATTGTTTCCTGACCATGACCGCTCGTTTTAAGACTTAAAATTTATAGAAGCGGGAAGGAGACCCCATGGTGGTTTGACTGACCTTTCAACGCCAAGAAACATTATATTTCAGTTCCCAAAGTCATAATTATGTAGATAAAATGTGTGCTTCATAACTGCTTCAATTTTAATAAACAATAACATGTGAAGAAAAAATCCGTAAGACGAAGATCTCACCACCCAGTACTCATACAACTGGGTACAAAAATTCGCAGAAAATTTACGAGAAGCCCTTTACATGTGTTAATTCCGCGAGTAACAAAATCAGTAATTGAAGCCTATGCATTTAAGAGTACCTAGATGCCTATATGTTCATATCAGACAGAGTAGGTAAAATATGTAGTGGATAGAATGTTATCTTCTCGTCGGACCCGTAAAATAAGTCTTAAGGGCCTGAAAAATGATGAAAAATTAAGATAAATGTCCTAACATTCATCACTATACTTTTTTGCGCGGTAATAGTTCATCAACGTCCTTATTTTCTAACAAAAACTAATTTCACATCAAAAAGACAAACGAAACAAAACCTCACCAGCTGAACAATGCAACATAATGACAGTAATAAAATATTATTTTCATACTGAAGTACCATGAAAGGTTCTTGAGTCAGCCTGGCAGTAGCCTTGGAGACCAACAGAATTTAAGCTACAAGATTACAAGTTTACTCTTATCCTAAATGCAGGCAAAATTTAACCTAAATGCCATAGGAGCAAAGAAACACTTATAGTTACTGGAAATTGGTTAAAACTGTACATTTGGCAGCCTCCCAGCCGAGATTCGGGACGTTGGAAAGACAAATCGGGAGAAAACAGATTCGCGCCGCCATTGCACGCGACGGTGCCCGCTTCGAGGAAATATTGCCTTTACTCCGATACATAAATGAATTTATATCTGACCAGTTGAGAAATCTTGAACCAGATTTAGAAAAGGTGTGAAATATCTTAGAATGTATATTTGAAACATGATCCAATTGATACATACATAAATATGAGATATATCTACATATATTGGTGCGAAATTGAAGTTTGGCTTTCAAATGCATTTGTGATTTTTGAAATTATAGGTATCTATCTATATTACAAATTATAATATGTAGCAAATAATAACATAACATGAGCGATGCATGATAGATACACGATTTTTCGCTTTGACCAGCGTGATGTACTACGGCCTATAGTTAACTTATTTACCATTACCAGGTGGTAAAACCGGTAAAGTTCACTCGGGGAGGTACCACCGCCACACTTATTTCTAGCGTGAAACATTTTTTTGCGTTTCGATAAAAGGGTATGGTTGCCGGCACACTTTTTATGTGCGGCGACCATCCTAGTCCTCGAGAGTAGCAACGCATCTGCGATTGACTTCAGATAGAACCCATGTTCTATATGAAGTTGGTTACAGATGTCCATGGGCGGCAGTGACCACTTACCATCACGTGGACTGCAAGCTCGTTTGCTAATAATAATAATTTATTTATTCAAGTAACTGGACTCAAAAATTACATTAACAGCATTTTGTCAATGTTTACTTATACAGTGATTAATGCATTGACAATCTAATCGGTTATTGATCATTTTCAGGATACTGTTGGAGCTTTCCCGGACACGGTGCATCAGAGAACTGCATTTTTTGCGAATTATAGTGCAAAATAACAATTGGCACGAATCAAATCAGATAAAAAAAAGCTTGACGCCTTTTTCAGAATATTACGCGGACGGAGGGGTATGAAATTTGGCAAGGTAGTTTACATAGAGTAAGAGTGCAGGAATGTTAATTTATTCTTTAATAATGCATAAAATATTATTAAAATCAATTACAAACACTACTTTGCATTTGAGACAAACAAATATATAATAAACGAAATAAAACATTAATTGTTTCCGTACTATGAAAATATCAAAAACCTAATATCAAAAATATCAGATGTCTTTTTCAAAATACCCGTCATTGCTTTTAAATGCAGTTTAGTCAATTAAATTAAAACTCATTTTCTCTTTAATGAGTGTTTTTAAAATAACTCGTAAATTAATACACAGTCGAAAAATACGTTTAAAAACTTTACATTTAATTTAATTTGAAAACTATTTATACTACTTTGGATACTATCAAGTTTACTTTTTGCGTTAAATTACGGTCGAATTTCGGCTGTTGAAATGACTAGGGATAAATAGTTAGAATAAGGATATTAACGAAATATAAACATAAACTCGATAAGTTTTTTGCGTGATGTTGGAAGTTGAGGCTCTGTTGCGAACAGTTGGTAGTGTAAGAAAAAATATTGTATCTGATAATTTGTAAATGTCCCTAGAAAATACAAACTATACATTTAATTTCATTACCGTGTTAAGCGCTACTATGTTCTACTTTAAAGAGTATTATAAGGAAGTCATACATGTCCTCGACGTTCTAACTTGGTTTAACGTGGTTGGACGTCTATCTCCTTTGTTGGTACAGAGGGGGCCCAATATATAGCCAACCCCAGGCAAGATTCAATTGACATCTGGAGTTAATTACAGATTTATACGGGTGGAAGTGGTCACTTACCATTAGATCAACTGCATCTTCGACAACAGAATATTTTTAATAATAATAATAACGAATTTATTGTCTCAAACATGCAATATACAATTATAAAGGTGTATTTACATATTAAACCAAAACAATGTATTTGTATGTAATGAAACAGGCACATAAAATTGTAGAGACAAAAGGAGGTGGCTCAGCGTTTGCTAACACAGAATCGGGACTCCGTGCAGCGCTGTTTTTTAGCCACATCCTCATTTTTATTTATTTATGCACACACAAAGAATCAAATAAAAGGTAAAAAAGATACAATAAACTATAAGTGCAAAGGTACTGCTTATTTCTCAAGAAATCTCTTCCAGCAGTCCCGAGATTGGATATCTTTGTACTACTCTGGTACTAATACATTTAATTTTTCACTGAGAAATATCGTCACTCAGATACATGAATATACCAGACCTTTTTTTAAATATAATATACCATAATATACTACTAGCCCTAGACAACATCTTTTTTTATAAATGTGGCATTGATCATACCGAGAGCTTGGCATATCGACGACATTCCTTTTTATAATCAATCAATTTGTGTAAAATGATTCTTCCATACACAAAGTATTGATAATTTTAAAAAATATTGGTGGAAAAGAATCCAATATGTGATACGTGATGAATTGATATATCAGCCAAGAATTTGGCTAACAGGGTTGCTTCTATTGAGCAATCTAATTTTGACATTAATTCAGCCAATATTTTGGCAAATAATGACATTATGAATTATTTAAATTAGATAAGACGACAATAGAGACAACCTCTTGCGATAATGTTATCACTCAAAATAATAGAAGCAAACAACATGTTTTAAAGTTATCCTCGGTCAGCCTGGTGCATCAAAATATTCAAGGGATAACCGGGAAAGATTTAGAATTAGAATTATTTCTAGAAAATAGCAACATTGACATTTTGTGTATAACAGAACACTGGCTAAAATCTGATCAGATCATGTTTAACTTTTGCAAGCACCAGGTGGCCAGCTCGTTCAGCAGAACAAATATGATACGTGGTGGTTCCCTCATAATAGTCAACAAAAACATAAAATTTAAAGAGCGGAACGATATTGTAAATCTGTCTGTTGAACGAGTAATTGAAATTTCATGTATAGAGTTTGAGCAGTTCCTAGTTGTAAGCGTATATAAACCCCCCATTGCACCTTATGAGGATTTTGAGAAAGTAATGGATGAGGTACTTTATAAAGCGATAGGTTCTAATAAGAGAATTATTGTTTGTGGAGACTTTAATATTAATACACTAGAAAAAACAACCCAAGCAAGTAAACTTATTTTGTTATTTAAATCGTACAATTTAAGCAAAAGTTTTCATGAACCTACTAGGATAACTTCTACTAGCTCAACATGCATTGACAATATATTTACAAACGTAACACCCATAAAAACATCAATCATTAATAACTTTGATTCGGATCATTGTGGGCAGTTAGCAGTATTCCCTAGGAGAGTCAATGAGGTTGAAAAGAGGGAGATTAAGTTTGTTCCTATAAATAGTAACCGTCTAGAACTGTTTAAAAGCAATTAGAATAAGAAAATGCCTCTGTTGCCTAACCACCATGATCCTGATTTATTATATAATTCGTTGTTTAACCTTATCAGTGGTGAATTTGAAAAAGTGTTTAAACCAAAAACTGTAAGTCATGGACGAACCAAATTTTGTGAATGGGCAACGAGAGGTATTTATATTAGTAGACGCAAATTGTATGACCTATACTATGAAAAGTCTTATAATCATGACCCTTTATTTAAGCAATATGTAAAAAAATATTCTAAAACTTTTAAGCTGGCTTGTTCCTGTGCTAAATCCCTATATTTAAGAAATAAGATAAAAACATCTACAAATAAGATTAGAACAACATGGAATATTATTAACGACGAAACTAATAAGATATGTGAGTATAACCAGAATTTTAATTTAAAAATAAATAATAAAGATGTAACAGAGGATTTGGAGGTGGCATCAGAGTTTGAGAATTTCTTCACTAATATACCTTTGTTAACAACTAAAGCTCTAAAGTCATCTTCTACCTCTGCTGAGGCCTTGCTTAAAGAGTGTGTAAAAGAACGTAGCACGAGCTTTGAATTTTCAGGGGTCAATGCAGCAGATATAATCAATGCTTTCAATAGTCTGGATCGTAAGAAAACGGCAGACCTCTGGGGACTTTCTGTTAGAGCCGTTTCTACTATTATCCATCTTATAGCTCCGCACTTGGCTTCTGTGTTCAATGCTTGTGTTACTAACGGTGTATTTCCTGACCTTATGAAACAAAGTAAAGTGATTCCTATATTTAAATCTGGTAGTACTTCTTGTCCAAGTAATTTTCGACCAATATCTATACTACCAACGTTAAGTAAAGTTTTTGAAAAAGTTATCTTAAACGATTTGTTGAAGTATTTCAATGACAATGAGATACTTCATGACACACAATTTGGTTTTAGAAGGAATCGCTCTACTATAGATGCAGGAATTCAGTTATTAAAACATGTGTTTGAGGCCTGGGATGGATCGCGTGATGCCCTTGGCGTGTTTTGTGATTTATCTAAGGCTTTTGATTGTGTACATCATGATATACTGGTCAGGAAATTACACCACTACGGGATCAGGAACAAAGCTCTTAACCTTTTGACTTCTTATCTAAACGATAGAACTCAAAGGGTTATTATTAATGGCACTAAATCGCCCGGCGCATCTGTTACCATGGGCGTTCCACAGGGTTCGATACTCGGACCATTCTTGTTTTTAATATATATCAATGACCTACCCTACTATGTAGCAAATAATCACGAGATCGTATTGTTTGCAGATGATACCTCATTACTATTTAAAATTAAAAGACAATTAAGCAAGTTTGACGAAGTGAACAATGCTCTCTCGAGGGTCGTACATTGGTTCAACGTAAATAACTTACTTCTTAACGAGAAAAAAACTAAATGCATAAAATTCTCACTGCCCAACGTTAGGCAGGTTGAAACCAATGTACAACTCAATGGAACGGTTTTGGACCTTGTGGAGTCAACTGTCTTTCTAGGCGTTACTTTAGATGCCAAATTGCAATGGGGTCCCCATATTGAAAAATTGTCGGGTAGACTCAGTTCAGCGGTTTATGCTGTAAAAAAAATCAGACATTTCACCGATGTAGAAACAGCTAGAATAGTTTATTTTAGTTACTTTCATAGCATTATGTCATACGGCATACTGCTGTGGGGGTGCTCTTCAGACCTCAATACTGTCTTTATACTGCAGAAGAGGGCTGTACGAGCCATTTATAACCTAAGTCCGAAATGTTCACTAAAAGAATTATTTAAAGAAATAAATATACTTACTGTTGTATCCCAATTTATATACGAAAATTTGATGTATGTTAAGAAAAATATTAATAATTTTGCTAAACATTGTGATACGCATAACATAAATACAAGGAACAAGCACAATCTCTCTGCACATGTTACTCGTCTTCACAAAATTAATAATTCTTTTATGGGTCAATGTATACGCTTTTATAATAAACTTCCTGTTGAAATCAGAAATTTGTCAATGAATAAGTTCAAAGCATTGATTAAGATTAAACTTTGCCGTAAAGCGTATTATAAAATTTCTGATTACATAGAAGACAAAACAGCTTGGGACTGAGCAATAATATGCATTACTATAGTATATTTAATAAATGTCAAAGTGTAGCGTATCTTACCAAACAGGGCTCTCTTTTATTGAACTGCAAGGCAAGATACTGGAGCTAACTTTCATTACCATGTAAAAAAACATGATTGTAATAATATTAAAAAAATGAATATAAATAAGAAAAAAAGACAAACCCGCTGAGTTTCTTGCCGGATCTTCTCAGTTGAGGTCGTATTCCGATCCGGTGGTAGTGTAAGAAAAAAAAATGTAACTGACAATTTGTAAGTGCCCCCGCAGGCCTATACAAAATAAAGACATTTCATTTCATTTCAATAGATCACCCTCTTTCCTTTGGAAAGTCGGTTAAACACAGGAAAGTCGTTATAAGATTTATCAAATACGTAATATGTGAACTTCACAATAAATAAAAAATAAGGTTACATCTCAAAGGAATGTGTGAAGAAATAGTGTAACACGATTGGCTCATTTATTATTCACCACAGCACTCAACTTTATTGGAATGCTGGCTTATAAAAATAAAAATATGGTCCTTGGAGCCGGATGCAGAATATTGTGTATGCAGGATTGTGGCGGAGGGCCACAGCTGCGTTAGAATAATGCTTATTTCACAAAAAAAAAACATTTTATCTATAAAGCCATAGGAAAGTTTTATATCCGTTATTAGATTTCAATGCTTGAAGCTTAAATAATTGTACTTTATCGTAATATGCCTTTTTATAATACATATACTTTTTTTGTTACGGTATTCGGTTAGGTTATCAGATGGCCGTGAGTTTTACATTTTTTAAATATTTATTTGGATATTTTTTACAAAGTTTAATCACTGTAAAAAAGCATAGCTATTTAAAAAATCTAAAAAGTACAATAGAGTGTTCCAACCATATATTGCGATGATTCGTATACGGTAATTTTTGTTAAAATACGTATTTTTTAATGTATGTCTTATCGCACGTACATACGAATACGTGAGAGTCATTACAGTGAAAAGCTGATTTTCCAATCAAACATTTATGGCAGTAGTTTTAATATAGGTAAATAGATAGCTATGTCGAAATCCAATCCCTACTATCCCTACTAATATTATAAATGTGAAAGTAACTCTGTCGATCTGTCTGTCTGTCTGTCTGTCTGCTACTTATTCACGCCTAAACAACTGAATGGATCTTTATGAAATTGGGCACACAGATAGTGTTGACCTCGAGAAAGGACATGGGCTGCTTTTTATCGAAAAAAAATGGGTTGAAAGCGTTAAAATCGGGCATAAATGTTTGTATGGAAGTTCGTTTTTGACAAAGTCCCATATTGACAAGTCCGTCAAGGGGTACGATAGACTTACTTAAAACCTTATCTAAATAATAAAACATAAAAAAACATTGATTTCGAGTCGACAACATATATCCGTAAAATTCGGATTGTCGCGTATTTTGTTAAATTCTAATGTAAACATGTGTGACATGACAGTAGTGTGACATGACAGTAGCCATAATGGCCGCCCGGATGCCATTCTGAATTCATTAAAAAATAATACGTATAAATTTGTAACTATCAATTATCATAAAAATAGATGTGATTCAAATTGATTTTAATTTAATTTATGAATTTATGAAATATTTCAATAATAAAAAAGCATCCGTTGACGCGCTGCCGCCGCGCAGCTTGCGACCTAATGTAAAATCGCTCTTAGAGTACAGGGATTCCCAATTGATAACATGGCGCGTACTATTATAGTAATATAGTTATTCGAATCCAATAATTTAAAGGCGATAAAATGTTTCAACATTGTTTCAAAATAAAATTATCGACTCCATTTGTCACTCCATGTTCATGTTACATAAATAGTTTCTTAACTATTATTGCATAAATAAAGTTATGTTATTGACCACACCCGTACATTTTTAGCGAAAATAAATATTAAGGACAAAATACAATTGATAGTCTTTTAAGCAAAATACTAACATTAATAAGTTGATCAGTATCTAAATAAGATATAACAATTATATCATGAATTATTATTATAAACAAGCTTTTGCAACTTTTGTGATAAATAATTGCATTTATGAATATTGAAGCATGGTTGATGAACACTTGGCTCTAATAAGAAACGAGCAAGGTCAACATTATTGTTCTTTTTATATATATGATATGTTCATTATAAATAATGTTATAAAAAACATGCATTTAAATAACAGCATATTTTAAATTAATTTTAGAAAAACAAAGTGTGTCAAAATAAGCCAAAACAGATGATGTTCTTAACTCATATGTATGTAAATTTCGCATCTGATTAAAATCGTGATAGAAGTGTAGTCAAGCCGAGTCGAGCGGGATTAGACACGCGAGGTCTGGGGTTCGAATCCAGTTGTCTTATGTACATTATTATTATTATAATCTGTAGTTTTCATAAATACTAATTTTAGTATTATTTTTTTAATAACAAGCTCATTTTTAAATATTATTTAGTATCGGAAATGCAAAGCTTTCGCCCGCCTGGAAATCAATGTGTCACAAAGTTTATATGAAATTAATAGAGGTTTAACCTCTGTCAGGTAAAAGTACAAAATAATTTGGATTTACCTTACCGACAAATTCAAATTTTAATGTAATGAACCACAAACAAGGCTTAATAAGGATAAACTATAAATATACCTGAGCGCCGCTTAAATGTTAGTAGAACCAAAATTAGTTTACGTATCATTGATACTGTCATTAGATTTTTGATTTTAGTTAGATGCACTAGGAGGCACGGGTAAAACGAGATTGTTATTTGACTATTTGGGATGAAGATTCTGTAGATACTGCCATCGAGATCGAAGACATTATCCAACAAATTTTTTGGATTCCTTCAACCGCCTCCCGGTACACAAACTTTTTTTTTAATAAAAATACGCTTTCTACACGCAATAAAATAGAAAATTTCTACAATTTCAATTTCTACAATAGCCCCACACTAAGATTTTTTTCTGTGTCGTGGGTACCATGGACACACAAGACGTATAGTATAGAAACACCCAAACCCAGAACATGAATCTATTCAGATTCCTGTCTGGCCGGGAATCGAACCGGGTGTAGTAGCTGCTCCGCAACGCGGGTCGTCAAGGTTGTCAAATTAATGTAAAAAGTAGGTTCACCTATATGTAATCTTACTCAGAAAATTAAAAGGACCAAAATTACTTAAAATAGTATTTTTCAATTCATAAAAGTTAAAATCCATCTTTATAATCGATGCGCTTTGGTTTAAATGTGGAGGCGTTATTTGAAAAGATGTATTCCGATATTGTTAATGTGACCACTAAGACTGTAAATTGGTTCAAAAAAGGGGTTTACGATATTCTGATTCGTCTTATTTTCATAACATTTTACATAACAATGTGCACCTACCCACAAATACACACTTAAAATTCGTTTTTTCACTCTGTGTTTGTCCGGGTAATCCTTGACAACATGTAGACTACTTTTATCGTAGAATTCCCACTGAGTGGAAATTTGCGCGGGAAAAACTTTGCGATACATTGATTTGCACGCGGGCGTAGCCGCGGGTACAGCTAGTATTATATAAAACTGAAGTTCAGAATATTCTACAATAACGATGAAAAACAAATGTCAATACTAGTATTGCAGTCTCTATTATTGGATCAATACTTTTAATAACAACCCATGTTGAACCGAGGCACAAATTAAGCAATTTTTCGAACCAACACGCAAGCCCTTATCGTCTGCACTTATCACTAACATAGACTTACAAAGGGTCAGTTTGGTGTTTAAAAGCTGTGTTTTGTAATCAAAATAAAAAATTAATTCAACGTTTTATATCTAGATGGTAAGATTGTACTACTGTAGTTTACCTCACTGTAGTACTTGAGGGCGTAACAATCTGCTTGAAACCATTTATTCCATCCATCAACCATTTTAGGCCTAATTCTTAATACAGTAGACCTGATCTGGCATTTACGCCAATGACTGCAGCGGGTGTGGATATTACTCACAAAAATGCTATTTCCCACACTATACAATTTTGCAGACAAAGAAGTGAAGGTATCCAACACAGACACCATACGAAACAAACAGCACAACACAGTTTTAGAATCGATGAAAAAGATTTGTCATCGATTCTAAACCGTGACGACATGACATGACATGTACATGACATCACGATGATGAAACATATCTACGTTTTATCATCGTTATCAACCTTAACAAGGATTTACCTAAATTTTTACCATTTAGGTGAATCCTTTTTAAATTAAAATGTATGCTTAACAACAACACTTAAACTTAGATTTAACTTAAAAATAGACACAAGAGCACTTAATTACCCTTATAAAGTAGAAACGGGCGTGGTTCTTAACTATGAAATCATGAAAGTTTCTACCATATTCAATGTAGTCGCTCTACTAGCACTGTTGTTAACAAACCTTACCACTTGCTTTCATATTACATTATCTGTATATAATAAATTCTCGTTTAAATTAGCTATTTATGTTCAAATAAATAGCAAATAAATACCTATATATTTCAGAGGGCAAATGATAACTGTTTAACTGAGAAAAAATAAATTATATTCGAATAGGTAACCTGTTTCTTTTGATAATTCGCTCAAATATATCAAACTTTAGCTCGTAGCATGCTCGTATATGAGTCGAGCTGAGCGCTCGACTCATATATTCTAGATTTAATACAATATATACGTACATTTTAACACATTTTAGTCGTTATCTTATCAGTATTTGGGCTACTAAAATACATTTGTATCATATTTAAACTTGATTAGTCCAGTAGATTCCGATCAAATTGTCTGTGAGGGACGGACATAAGAACTACAAGTCTTACGAATATACCTTTTAATTATTATAAGGTTTCTATTTTCACACACTGATCCTTAAAATAATAAAATATAATTTATGTCTCAACTTTCTTGTGTTTTATCAGTTGAGTGGTCATTTAAAATCGTGTATAATGTAAATAGTTTAACATAAACCATAAGCTTGATTTGGATAGTCCATGCATCAAAATAGTAAGTGGTGTATTTACATAAAATAACAAAAACACCTAAAGTGTTTTAGTGAAACAAGCAACGTAAATTAGTACCGTGATGGATTTGCTTTTCGCATTTGATTGAAACAAACTAAACCGTAAAGACCTTTGAAGCAATTAAGATGGCGCGCTAGTAGACGGTACTCCCTGTAACATTGTTTTGTTTGACACTTATGAACTTAATTTAATCATGATGTTTTTAAGCATTTTTTTTTATTATACTTAAATATTCATATATTGGTTATATGATGGTGAATTTAAAAATAGATCTATTTTTTACTATGAACGCCGTAGAAAGAGGGGCACACTTATACGAGGCATTTAAATTAGTTCTTTATAGTAGTCAGTACTTTCAACAGAGTATAAAATGGTACTTTTATGCAACTTAACTGCAAAACCAATTATAAGTTTATAATAAACTTATTCTATAAGAATCATCAAACATTTTTCTTTATAATGCTTCGCATTAACACATAAGTAATATTAATTACCCTTTGTTATAAATACCTAATTAAACAATATTTTTAGTATTTGTTTAGTAAAATATAGGCACTAATAATAGCGTGCACTTTCGATATCACATAATCTCTAGGTAACATTCCCAC
The DNA here is from genome assembly GCA_949699795.1 of Spicauda simplicius. Classification (NCBI taxonomy): domain Eukaryota; kingdom Metazoa; phylum Arthropoda; class Insecta; order Lepidoptera; family Hesperiidae; genus Spicauda; species Spicauda simplicius. The sequence continues at coordinate 3,674,722 of OX453057.1, read as the reverse complement.
TAAACTTAAATCTATCAAAAGTATACTAAAACATAGTAGGGGATTCGCTGCCATTAACGCGAGTATGGAAAACACCGTGCAATCATGACGCGGTACATAAAGCTATCAGAACTAATTGTGTGCCAACAAAAAGAGAATTTCGAAACACTGATTGCCGATAAGGGCCTATTATCGCAAAATTGGAGTGTTCCAACTTTGTGCACAAGGCCCTATATTTAACAAGTTATAACGAGTTTCCTTTTTATTTTACTTTAGCCTGCAGGTATTTAGTGACTGCCTCATAAAGTGGAATAATTTACAAGTTAATATAGCAAACTACCATATTCCAAGTGTTAAAACCTGTGTAGTTCATCTGAAGATGTACCATTGCCACACTTATTCCTAGCGTAAAGCAGTTCTTGTGTTTCGATGGAATGGTGTGGTTGCCGTTTCACTTTTATATGAGATTACCGTCTTAGTTCACAGAAATAGAAATGCATCTGTGATCGACTTCAGATAGAACCCATGTTCCATTTGAAGTTGCTTACAGATCGCCATGGGCGGTAGTGACCAGTTACCATCAGGTGGACTGCATGCTCGTTTGTTACTTCGATCAGATAAAATAAAAAAGCTAAACAGGGAGACAAAATTTTAAAAAGTACATAGATCTGTCTCTTATTACTTATTCTCAATCCTCCAATCTACCTAAATTGTAATCTGTTTTTATGTATGCATTATTAAAAAGAAATTGTATAGATATACCTACTAGTAAACGTAGTATCTAGAGTATAGTTTGTTACTATGCAAATGTTTCACCATTTTTCATTCGTACATCCTATAACGAGCATTTTAAAGTGAGCAGAATGGAGACAATAAATAACAGAAGAGAAACGTTTCTTCAAGATGTATTATATTATAATAAGAGTGGGTATGGTTATATATACGAATATTATATTGATTTTTGCAAATCGATTTCGTAATTTCGTTGCGATGGCCTCGCCACCAATACAGCTTGTGAGTAAGTAACCCACTAAATACAAAGTGAAAATGTTGTTCTATATATAGATATAAATGAATGTTTGTCCGCATGTCCTGTATAGAATCGTAAACTATTCATTTGATCATATGATTGTCTTCAGCAAAGCACAACAGCTGCACAACAGTGCATGGTACCACGAAGATTTCTATTTTGTGATGGCGTAACAACGTGCGCTTCATACATTTAGTACTCGATAAAATTCGTAACTGAAAATCACCACAAATGGCTCGCTGCTCTTGATGGCTTATAGACCACATTCTTAGGCAACCAGCTGCATTTGACATAAGCTTTACGCACAGTTAAGCTTAGGAAGTGCAGAAAAAAATACACTACCATGAATTTGACGCAATATTTTTATAAACGACATAATAAATGTAATATAACGTTCATTGTTTTCATACTATGAAAACATATCGCTCGTTTATTGCAAGACTGGCATATCTCAAAAACATGATATTTTTAAATTATTGTATAAAAACAATCTAAAACCATTATATTTTCTAGTGCAATAACGACAGAAACATTATTTCATTCAGTGCCACTAGAGGGCGACAAGTGTCGTCACTGCACGCTATTTATTGCTAGGCTACATATTTTCATTTCTATATAGTTCTATCTCAGTTACTCCGAAGAACGGACGTGCTTTTCTCCACAAGGACATCATAATTGGGGATAATACGCTATTGAAGGAAATGATAAGTACAATATTTTTTTCATTTTATTCTTTACAATATAGAATTATTTCGGGTTATGACACTATTGTTACGTATAATAATTTTTGCCAAGGTTTATTACTCAACATTATGACGTTATTGCTGTAAAAGTTATGCATGTTCATTGTATCATTTAAAGTTATGACGTTATTGAACAATAATCCCTACATTTTAGAAAAGGCAAGATATGTCATATTTAGAAATATATCGACATTGCAGAAAATTATCTTATTTTTATTTTATTATTTCAGATTATGCTATTATTGCAATAAAATATTATGTGTTTTTTTTATTTATTCTATTTACTTAATTGTTTTTGTTTTAACTTCAGGCGTTTCGTGGACGAGTCGATCGATTACCAGTCGATCTAGTAAATAAAGAGAGTCACAAACACACATACATAGGAGATCATCAAGTAACGATCAAGATCGATCCCATATTAAAGTCCTAATTAAATATAAATCCAGATCAAATTCATCCAATTCTTTTAGTGAAGAAGAAGCAGGCCTATATTATACAAGCAAAAGAAATCAGATAATGATTACTATGTATTTAGATATTTAAGTAATATTAAAATGGCGTTTATAATTATTTCCACTTATCATTTTATTCAGCAGCCTCTAGTAGCATGCAGAAAGAATTCAATATAGGAGAAAACTGCGACGATTCCGAGAATGATTATGACTGGAATGTATCCAGGTACAGAAGATAGAGTAGTAGTTTTAATGAAGACGAATTGCCTCCTGTTTGTAGCGTTACAATTCACAATAAAAACCCAAATTTGATAATATCTACTCCAGAGAAGATAGGAAGAAAACGAGTTAAAAGACAAGAAAAATTGAGAAAAAACATTTTGAAAAAAGCTAGAAACACTGGCAAAGCTTATGAATCAAAAACAGCAAGCCAAAAAATAAAACCAGAGACGAAGATACAACCAGGATTCTCGGAAAAATGCAAATCACAGTGTTCTCAAGTATTTAATGAATATGATCTGATTACTATATTCAATTGGTATTGGGGTTTAGGCGACCTACAATCTCCACAGAAATTTATATCTAGCAATATGCAAACTATACGGCCCTGATATCGCTATATTCGTGTTGGGGGAACTAGAAAACCTAGAGACCATGAATTCTAAGTATTTGAAGAAGAACGGTAACAATATTCGTATATGCAAATCCTTTTTCAAAAATACATTGGATATTATAGTAGGGGAGCCCAGGATGCTAAATGTGGAGTTACTCGAGCGTCGCGGAAACTTATTAGGTTTGGTAGATTAAATGATAGGAAGGAATATCAATATATAAAGTATCTTACTTCATATTAATCTGCCGCGCTCGAGTATGTCCCAAAATCCCCTCTTGGGCTCCCCTACTATTAATGATCGACCAATTTTTATTGTCATTGCAAAACAAAATAAGTTAGCAGGTAGTGGAGTCAGGTAAACGAGAAAGGGCGTCAAGAAAGGAGTCTCAGATTATATATAAGCGATACCAAAAATTGAGAGCCACTATACACGGGTAGATAAATCACAACTGTATATTGATGGTTTTTAAGACAATTCCAGAAATCCACAAAGATTATGAAGACAATTAGACAGGCAACGGTAGGCCGTTAAGCAATTATGTGTTATTGGGAAGTCGGTTAAAAAATAGACCACCATGAATACACTTACGCAGATTTTGCACGATTTAAAAAAACTATTTACAAATTTAAGCTGCGTAAATCTCGGCACATCTGCTTAAGGTTTGTAAGGTTAATAGAATACAACCTTTCGTACCCTGTATAAATAATAATGTTTAATAGACTTATTAATAAAAAGACTGCACTGAAAAGACTGATATTACTTATTGACATGTTGCCTACCTATGTTAAATTTATCTGATAACACATATTTATGTTGATTTTATATTATTTAGGAATATATTTATTAAATTTGAATCGCTAAAAATGACTATTACTAAAATATTTTTTACTACTTACGCAAAAAATATAATGTTTGGTGCCATAAGAAATTGTTTTATTCATCATTTGTGTATAATATTTTTTGCAATATTATTATATTTCAATAAAAGTAATATTTATTTCATTTATTTTTTGTGTAAGAATGACATATTATATAATAATACTTTTATTATGTATTTTTTTCTTGCAATATTGACATATATGAGTACCATAAATATTTTTCCTATTTATTTTCCGAGTATATTTCATTTATTTAATCATTTTACTATCTAGTTATTGAGATGATTAGTAAACACAAGCAATCAAAGTAGGTTAATCAGTAATTTATCATCATCTAATAAAATAAACGAAGGTCAAAGTTTAAAAATGCTCTCCTGTAAAATAACGATTTTTCTGTTATGACAGTTTTGCAATAAGTGAGCGATATATGAAAAATGACACAAATGTTAGAAAATATTACCCTCCTTCTGATATAGTCGGTTGAAATAATAATTCCATAACTCTACCGCGAATAGATCTGCCACTTTAAGACTCTTACATCAAAAATATTTAGAATTCTAGGTCAAAAGGTTTAACCCACAAGACGTACGCTGTTGGAACTCCTTTCATAATATACTTTCTTAAGTTGCATCTCGAAATGCTTTATTTAAAAGCAGCATATTGTTAACGAATTCGCTGACGAAGCGCTGTCGGGTTGTAAAATGTTAAACGTGACTCGTTGAAACTCTGGGTCGTCTTTTGTATATACTCTTTGAAATTGCACTTGCAAGTTACTCAGTTTTTTCGTTGTGTAAAGCAGAAAATGGAATTGCAGTTTTTCTCTATAATGTGACATAAAATCTTGTAAGATTTAAATTGAGATATCCTCCTGATATTGATTCATGATGGAGAAGTCCGTCGCAAAGAAACTTATTTACGATACAGTTATTTACAAAGCTTTGTTAATATTGGTGTAAGAATTCTTTCAATTATAACCACAGGCAAGGTTCGATCGGGATCTCCCCAATCTCACTGCCTACACTACAAATGCCTGGTTTAATAAAGTGGCTAACAAATATCAGAAATAATTACTATTAATTAAGAAAAGACCTAGAATCACCCTGTGGTATTATATTAACTTGGTAATTCCTGCGACACAATACATCTCGAATGCACAATTATTTCCAGTTGAAATGGTTGAATAGATTTTAAGTTTTTGACGTGACAATGTCTTATAATTCGATGGAGCCCGCCGTACGCACCAAAAACATGACTAATGTGGCGTTACCTCGCTCTGAGGCGTTCCATTTAAGGCTTGAAGTGCAAGCGAGAACGCGGAACGAGCGACAAAGAGGCACAATCGGCCTCCGCGTTCCACATCTGTTTCTCTCCTACATAAGAGAGCGATGCGTCCACGTCGACAGCTGCTTTACAATAATACATTTACATGTTTTGGTCAAGTATGACATTGTCACGTTCAACTATTGTCAGTAAACCGACTTTACAGACAACCGATTTTTTTATTTGTTTTCGGATATATATCTCAACCCAAATAATCTGCTAGTGAACAGGTGGGTAATAAACTTATTCTGTCACTTAATTATAGACATTTGGCACGCTATGACTGACGTTTTGTACCTTACGCATCTAGAAGCCTAGAAACTGAAAATAGCGGGCAAACGCTAGCCACAATTTTTAGGTTAACCTTCATCTGGTAGAAAAACTGTACCAATTTTGTTCAAACGTAATTGCTACTCATCGACCTTTCTTTTTACCTGACTGTGCCAGACGGAAGGCAATGTTTTTCGCGTGTATGTATATATGTATGTTTGTGATGTAATTATGATATATCATTGACTCTTCTCCGTTTGGATAGCGATATAGGTCATATCATTTTAATATGAACCCTGCGATCAGAGACAATCGGGGAAAAGGTTATTTTTTACGTGCATAACAATATTGATATCTAATATAAAAGCTAGCACATAGACCAATCCAACTTTCAGATATAGATTTCTCAATGTTGTTCTTTGAAAAATCTGTATTCAAAAGTAGAAAAATAATCTGTTAACTATGATGGCGGACAAATAAGAATTTAGAAGCACAAAAATGTTCGTATAAATTTAGATTCTAGTTTTAGATTGAACAGGTAAATGCCTCCGTAGTACTATTCGTTGGGATTCGAATCGGGGCTTAACCCCAAAACTATTCGAATGATTATAATCTCTGTAATTTATAGTGACTTTTACATGTTAACAGCGCTATAAATAATACTACTTAAGGGTCGAGTCAGTCAGTTCAGTGTATAAAGCATAATAAACCTTACAGTCTTTTCATACTATTGTGTTGCCTATTACGTTTACTCTTGAAGTGATTATGGCGAACTACATATTGAATTATAAGACCTTATAATATGATTATAACTGGGTCACGCCTCAATGCATATTTTTATAATGTAACCACGGTTGCTCTGGTATTTCGACAACTTGTTGTTTTGGTTGCTCTGGTATTTCGATAACTTGTTATTTTTTTACGCAACTCCATCAGAAAGTACGCTCGAAAAACATGAGTAAGTGTTTTGTATGTAAGGTTGTATGTATGTATATCCTATTCTTTGGCACGCACTGCAGCTCAAACAGATTGAGAGATTATAACTTACTAGTCACCCGTCACATCGGTCGAAATTCGACCGTAATTTAAATTAAATAAAAACTTTTTAACAAAAAATATCTACCGACTTCCATGTCACAAAAAAGTAAAAAATAATTTAAATATATTTTGGTCTAGAACATACTCAGTACTTAGTACATAGTCCTGAAGTCGGTGCTCGACATATTTCGCTGGACGACGGTAACTACGTCCTATATGAGCACCGACTTCAGAACTATGTACTAAGTACTGAGTATGTTCTAGACCAAAATATATTTAAATTATTTTTTACTTTTTTGTGACATGGAAGTCGGTAGATATTTTTTGTTAAAAAGTTTTTATTTTACACTTTTTAGTGACTATATTTTTATGTTTGTATTTAAATAAAGCCTCTAAGTTTGCTTTGTGCATCTACATATTCACAAAAATTAAACATAAAACACTTTTACAATTCATACAAACAGGGCGCCCCCTCTGGAAGTACCCCTCCATCATCAGGGTTGAGGAGTTGAAGGTCAAATTTTTCATCTTATATTGTTGCTTAGTAATCTTATAACATATACGTTAGTACCAGGTGGCTAACTTCTATGGCTCAGGCTTGCAGTACCCTGCATCATCAGGGTTTAGGAGTTGAAGGTCAAAATTTTAATTTTGTGCCTCTGTTTGGTATTATTTTTACATACCCGTAAGCACCAAATTGCCAACTCCTATGGTTTAGAATTGAAGTACCCCTTCATCATCAGGGTCGAGGAGTTGAAGGTCAAAATTTTAATTTTGTGCCTCTGCTTAGTATTATTTTTACATAACCGTAAGCACCAAATTGCCAACTCCTATGGTTTAGGATTGAAGTACCCCTTCATCATCAGGGTTGAGGAGTTGAAGGTCAAATTTTTGATTTTATATTTTTGCTTAGTATTTTCTTTACATAACCGTAAGCACCAAATTGCCAACTTCTATGGTTTAGGATTGAAGTACCCCTCCATCATCAGGGTTGAAGAGTTGAAGGTCAAATTTTTCATCTTATGTTTTTGCTCAGTAATCTTATAACATATACGTAAGCACCAAATGGCTTATTCCTATGGTTTTGGCTTTAAGTACCCCTGCATCATCAGGGTTGAGGAGTTGAAGGTCAAATTTTTGTCCCATGAATTTGCTTAACAATTTCATTATATTTTCGCAAACATCAAACGACCAACTTTTATAGTTCAGGCTAGCAGTACCCCTGCATCATCAGGATTGAAGAGTTGAAGGTCAAATTTTTCATAGTAAATACCTACATAGTAATTTTATTCTATATTTTACTCAATTGGACTTCTCCAGCTAAGGTTCGGCCGACTATCACTAATTTTATTATTTTGCTCCAAAAAGTTGAAGATCCTATGATTAGAACCTTATCAAACTCTTATCAGACTACCCCTGGAGTACATCCTTTCTAATAAAAAAAGAATCATCAAAATCGGTTGGCGGGATATTGAGTTATTCATACATTTATCGCGTACATTGAAAATGCAAATTTAAGACTTATGCGTTTTTCTTATGGATGCCCTAGTCAAAAAAATACTAAAAAAAAAATGGGACCCTATGACACGCACTACCTTTCAAATAAAAAAAAAATCATCTAAATCGGTTCACCCAGTCCGGAGAAATGAGGTAACAAATATAAAAAAAAAAAAAAAAAAAAAAAAAAAAAAAATACAGACGAATTGATAACCTCCTCCTTTTTGGAAGTCGGTTAAAAACTAAGCATAATATTGCCCATAGTGGTACGCATATTTCTCAAATTCAAATAAAATGTAACAGTTTTCAAGTAATTTTGAACGCATTCGTTAAATATAAAAATACTAGCTGTACCCGCGGCTTCGCCCGCGTAAAAATGAGTGTATCGCAAAGTTTTTCCCGCACAAATCTCAACCCCGTTGAAATTATATGATAAAAAGTAGTCTATAATTATGTTATTTCACAACCTTTTCTATAGTGCAAGTCCTATCCAAATGAGTTTAGCCGCTCGGCCGGCGATTACCCGGACATACAAAGAGTGAAGAAACGAATTTAAAGTATGTATTTGTGGTTAGGATCATAATTGTTATGTAAAAATATTTTAAAAATTAGACAAATTAAAATTAGAATTTTAAAATTAGACGATTGTAAACCGCCTTTCTTTCAATTAATAGACAATACCAAGAAGCACCTTGTAAATAAAATCCTCCTCCACATTTAAACCAAAACGCATCGATTACAAAGATTGATTTTAACTTTTCCGCAGTATGTTTAAAAGTTCTCAGGGTGATGCTGCAGGGTGAAGTGCAATGTTTGTAATGGTCTAGTACAAAAAGACGCTCTTACAAACTCATTTAACATTCGTATCCTACTAAACACTGGACACTATCAAGTGGTCAGATAATGCACACGCATCGGCGGCCGGCTTGTATTAGCATGCGCGAGCGAGACGGTTACCTACCTTTATTATTTTAAATCTCTAATATCTTTAAAAGTATTTATTTGATGCATATAGTGTAAAAGCTAACGAATGCATTTATTTATATAAGGATTAATACCGAACAGAAGAAAATACACTCGAAATTAACGTAATATTTTTAGTTGAATTAAGGAACATAAAAAAATATTGTGATTTAACCTTAAGTTACAGAGATACACTATCGCGGATTGATTTTATATTTAAGGTAGCAATCCAGTGTTTCGTAGCCCTTGACGCAATTATTAGTATTCAACATCAACATTTAATTTATCGATAGACTTCGTAGTTGTTTTGTAAATAACGCCACCTATCGCATTCAATGTAATTCAACATAGTAGTTCAACATAGATCAGGATAGATGGCGCAAGTATACCTAATATTTAACTCATCGGTAATTCCTCGTAATGTTATATTGTGGGTAAATTAAATCAAATTTATATCACATTTATTTGTATGATAATTAATTGTTATCGATTTATAGGTATGTATTATTTCATAATGAACTAAGGATCAGGATGACATCAGGGCAAAACGGCTAATATGGCGATAAACAAAAGTCGCGATATACCGAGTTTTACAGATATATGTATGTTGTCGACTCTAAATCAATATTTTTTAATGTTTTATTATTGAGATAAGTTTTCAATCAAGTCTATCTTGCCCCTTGACGGAATTTTATTATGTACCCTTTGAAGGAAATTATATAATTTGATATCTCTAATAACTTTAAACGTATTTATTTGATGTATACAGTGTAAAAGACAATTTTGATCTTTGTTATAATTACGAAGCTAACGAATGCATTTATTTACATAAGGATTAATACTGAACAAAAGACAACAGACTCGAAAATAACATATTATTTTTAGTTACATAAAAATAATTATTAGTGGATTTATTTTATATTCATATTTGCAAACCAGTGTTTCGTAGCCCTTGACGGAATTATTAGTAATTCAACATCAACATTTAATTTATCGATATTACTTCGAAGTTTTATTGTAGATAACGCCATCTATCAAATGTTCATTCAACGTAATTCAACAGAACAGTGATAGATAGCGCAAGTTTACCTAATATTTAACTCATCGGGAATTCCTCGTAATTTTATTCGTATCTTTCGCATTATAAATATATTTTCATATTATAAACCCATATTATGGGTAAATTAAATCAAATTTATATCACATCTATTTGAACGATAATTAATTGTTACCAATTTAAATGTATTATTTCTGAACGAACTCACGATGACGTCCAGGCGAAATGGCCAATATGGCGATTGTCATTTGCATTGGAATTTAACAAAATTCGCGACATATCGAGTTTTACGGATATATGTTGTCGACTCAAAATCAATATTTTTTAATGTTTTATTATTCACATAAGTTTTTAATCAAATCTATCATACCCCTTGACGGAATTATTAGTACACCTCTTTGTCAAAAGCCAATATGGAGATTGTCATTTGCATTGGAATTTAACAAAATTCGCGACATACCGAGTTTTACGGATATATGTTGTCGACTCAAAATCAATATTTTTGAATGTTTTATTATTCACTCATGTTTTTAATCAAATCTATCATACCCCTTGACGGAATTATTAGTACAACTCTTTGTCAAAAACGAACTGCCATACAAACATTTATGCTCGATTTTAACATTTTCAATCCATTTTTTGAAATAAAAAGTAGCCTATAATGGATCCCAAGGTCACCACTATCTGTGTACATAATTTCATAAAAATCGGTTCAGTAGTTTTGGCGTGAAAGAGTAACAGACAGACAGACAGACAGACAGACAGACAGACAGACAGACAGAGTTACTTTCGCATTTATAATATTAGTAGGGATGTTTAATTAGCTACACGGCATTTAAAAACAATAGCGGGTATTTTGACAAAGACACTGACATTTCTGACATTATGTGTTTTTATAGTAAGACATTGAATGTTCTATTTCGTTTATTATTTATGTGCTTGTAACCAATGCACGGTAGTATGTATAACGTTTTTAGTTGATTTTATGTATGTTTTAAGCATTACTTGAAAAAAATATTAACATTCTGCATTCCTTCTCTACGTCCACTAAAACCTTGCAAAGTTTCATACTAATCCGTCCGCGGCATATTACTCAAAAAAGCTTCACAAGTTTTTGCTTCATGTATTAATATATAGATGATATATCATTGGATTAAATTTATTTATCCGAGTGACATAGGCTATATATATATATATATATATATATATATATATATATATATATGCTCATATAGGACGTAGTTACCGTCGTCCAGCGAAATATGTCGAGCACCGACTTCAGGACTATGTACTAAGTACTGAGTATGTTCTAGACCAAAATATATTTAAATTATTTTTTACTTTTTTGTGACATGGAAGTCGGTAGATATTTTTTGTTAAAAAGTTTTTATTTAATTTAAATTACGGTCGAATTTCGACCGATGTGACGGGTGACTAGTAAGTTATAATCTCTCAATCTGTTTGAGCTGCAGTGCGTGCCAAAGAATAGGATATACATACATACAACCTTACATACAAAACACTTACTCATGTTTTTCGAGCGTACTTTCTGATGGAGTTGCGTAAAAAAATAACAAGTTATCGAAATACCAGAGCAACCAAAATAACAAGTTGTCGAAATACCAGAGCAACCGTGGTTACATTATAAAAATATGCATTGAGGCGTGACCCAGTTATAATGATATTATAAGGTCTTATAATTCAATATGTAGTTCGCCATAATCACTTCAAGAGTAAACGTAATAGGCAACACAATAGTATGAAAAGACTGTAAGGTTTATTATGCTTTATACACTGAACTGACTGACTCGACCCTTAAGTAGTATTATTTATAGCGCTGTTAACATGTAAAAGTCACTATAAATTACAGAGATTATAATCGCGGGTATTTTGACAAAGACACTGACATTTCTGACATTATGTGTTTTTATAGTAAGACATTGAATGTTCTATTTCGTTTATTATTTATGTGCTTGTAACCAATGCACGGTAGTATGTATAACGTTTTTAGTTGATTTTATGTATGTTTTAAGCATTACTTGAAAAAAATATTAACATTCTGCATTCCTTCTCTACGTCCACTAAAACCTTGCAAAGTTTCATACTAATCCGTCCGCGGCATATTACTCAAAAAAGCTTCACAAGTTTTTGCTTCATGTATTAATATATAGATGATATATCATTGGATTAAATTTATTTATCCGAGTGACTTAGGCTATATATATATATTTAATATGGAGCCTGCTTTTGGACGATTCATCTTATCAGTGAACTGTTACGACAAATATATATACATACAAATATTGTAATCTGTGACATGATATTAATGGAAAATACAAAAATACGTTAAGTTTGTTGTTTAATTAATTAATAATGCTTCTTGTTGATTAATGTCCCTTTTTTCATCTTACTGGTGGGGAATATAGAAGAACTAATTTTATTAAGTACGTAAAGATTTATAACTCGTAAGTAGCAATAAAGCATACTGCTTATCTAAAGTTAAGACGAGCTCTGCGACCCAGATTGATTTTAATGTAATGAGAATTAATAATTTCAGCTATACAAACAACATACAAATGTATATCGATGCGTTGCAGAAATAATCGGGAAATTGAAAATTCAAAGATATAGTTTTATCCTTATTACTTTACAATTAAAAACTTGGTGCTTAAACTAAATTCAAACGCTAAAAAATAAAGAATAGTATGTTATTATCCATGAAAAGCGATGATATGTAGGAATGTAACCATATAATGATAATAATCGTGCTCAATCAGTCAAATGATTTATCAATTGTTATTATTTTCCTAGTTAAAATATATGCATTCAATAAAAATTAACATTCACATTTGCGTTACAATTTCATGCATAATTTAACCGAATTAAAATAATGTGACATAATTTTAATTTGGTTTGAATATGTTTTAAAAGATAAAGGTTTCAGTTAACGGGTGTAACATGTGTGTGAAGGTAAAACAGGCCCATAATTTAGCAATTTACAACTACATAAAGTACTTGCTCATTTGCCAAAATGTCAAATACAGTTCTCTCAGTAGATTCTACCTAAAAATATCTATTCTAAAAGGGAATGAACTCAAAATTATGATAAAAGAGCCGCACGCCGATTTTATATGTCAGACGCGTGACTACGGACGGCTAAGATGGTCACCTCATATTAAAGTGACCCGGCAACCACACCATCTAACGCAAAAACTACTTCAAGCTAGTAATAGTATGGTAGTGGTACTATAATAGTAGTAGATCGCTGTAGTTCGAACGGAAAATTATCTCCGGTCGAACTACGGCGGTTCTATCACCTGGCAGACCTATACCTACATATCGTACCAACAGATAGATGTTAAAAGTACATAAGTAGTACGAATTAAGCTGTACGGCGCTAATTTGTTTTGGAAATACGTTTCCTCTGAATAACCATAATTTGTTATCGGTCACGTCTGGAAATATGTTTTAAATGATATACATACTCAAGGTCATAAACAAAAATTAGCCCAGTACTAGGTACTACTGAAAGAGTGATATGCATACATCCCCACTGATTTTCAGATATTTGAGGTAATTTTCTATTCAAATGTATAGGAACGTTTTAAACTGCACTTAATAGCAAAACATTTTTTTTTTATATTTAAAGCGCTAACGCATTGGAATATATGCGCTAACACATTATGCGTTAGCGCATTTCAACTATTTTTTTCATAATTTCGTTACAATTATTTTCTGTGTGTAGTTTTTTTTTCAATAGCAAATAAAATAAATTTAAAATAAATAATGTATCGTCAACCAATTATTGTCCCACTGCTGAGCACGGGTCTTTTCTCAGAATGAGAGAGTTTTGTTTAAGCCGTAGTCCACCGTACTGGCAAAGTGCGAATTGGGTTTACTGCAACCATTTGTTCCCAGTAACACCATTTTTAACCGACTTCCCAAAAGAAAGAGGTTATCTATTCGTCACGTATATTTTTTTTTTTTTTTTTTTTTTTTTTTTTTTTTTTTTTTTTTTTTTTTTTTTTTATGTATGTTCGGGCGAAATGGCTAGAAATCGTCGACCTACCGACACGATTCATACGACATTGTATGCGACTAGTTTCACAGGCAGTCCCATATTGAAGAAAATGAAAACCTTCCGGCGGTTTTCCCGGAAAATTGGAAAATGTCGGTTTCTTAAAATCTTGAATAACTTGGGTGTTTATAAACCGATTTCCATTTTCTTTCTTTCATTTGATAGGAAATTTCGTCACGCAACTTTTTCTCTTGGACATGGGTATGCTGTGATGCTTAACTCTTTGAGTTATGGGGTGGAAACCACCACCACTCCTCAAGTTTTTTAGATAATTTGAGATAACTCGGCTTCTGCCGAATCGATTCTTATGAAACTTGGAATATGTATTATATATCTATGCTTATATAGGTTGACGAAAAATTTGACCTTCAACTCTTCGATCCTGATGATGCAGGGTTACAGCTATCCTAAACTATAACATTAGCTATTTGGTGCTTACATATATGTAACAAGACTACTAAGCAGAGACATGTGATGAAAATTTGACCTTCAACTCCTCAATCCTGATGATGCAGGGGTGCCTCAAGCCTAAACCATAGGGGTTGACCATTTGGTGCTTATGGGTATGTTATAACAATACTAAGCAAAAACATAATTATTATAAAAAAAATGACCTTCAACTCCTCAACCCTGATGATGCAGGGTGCTGCAAGCCCAAGCCGTAGGTGATGGCCATTTAGTGCTTACGGATATATAATAAGATAGCAAGGCAAAGATGTACGATGACAAATTTGACCTTCAACTCCTCAACCCTGATGATGCAGGGGTACTGCAGGCTTAAACCATAAACGTTAGACATTTGTTGCTCATGGATTTGTAATAACATTGCTAAGCAAAGGTATACGACGAAACATTTGACCTTCAACTCCTCAATCCTGATGATGCAGGGGTATTGAATGCCTAAGCCATAAAACTTAGCTATTTCAATCTTACGCATTCAAAATGATATTTAAAAAAAATGTAAGGTAAAACATTAGAAAAATGGTTGTATACGGTGGAAAATTGGACCTTCAACTCCTCAATCCTGATGATGCTGGAGTGCTTCAAGCTTAAACTATAGGCGTTAGCTACATGATCGCTACGTATATCTGATAAGATTACTAAGCAAAGATATAAGATGAAAAATTTGACCTTCAACTCCTCAACTCTGATGATGCAGGGGTACTTCAGGCTTAAACTATAGGCGTTGGCCATTTGATGCTTATGGGTATGTAATATATTTACAAAGCGAAGACGTATGATAAAAAAGTTGACCTTCAACTCCTCAACCCTGATGATGCAGGGTACTGTAAGCCCAAGCCATAGAAGTTGGGGATCTGTTGCTTACGTGCATGCGATGAGATTACATAGAAAAGATATGACATGATAATTTTGACCTTCAACTCTTCGGCCCTGATGATGCAGGGGTACTTCAGGCTTAAACCATAGGCGTTGGCCATTTGATACTTATGGATATGTAATATATTTACAAAGCAAAGACGTATGATAAGAAAATTGACCTTCAACTCCTCAACCCTGATGAAGTACTATGTACTAAGAACTGTGTTTGCTCTAAATCAACATGTATTTAAATTATTTTTTACTTTTATGTGGCATGGAAGTCGGTTGTATTTTTTGTTTAAAATTTTTTTTACAAATACTTGGTGACTTAAATTAATATGAACTGTCATTATTTTTCGCCATTGCAATAAAGTGATATACTTTCATATAAAATATGACGTAAACTCACAAAAAACATTACAAAAACCGATTCAATTACGATACTAAATTATAAACATCTAAAGGAACCGTTATTCGTGTATGGTTTAAATAAACAAATTTACCGCTATATTTCCAAATAGCTCTGTGAATAAAACAACATGCGGACGATATGTGCAAATTAAAACAGGGGTGAACTTAACGCGGAGCGCTCACGCGAGAGGTGAAATGGGGTCGAAATAGAAATTTTAAACAGCAACACAATACGGGAGTGGAACATTGAGATTACGTGTTTCTGCTAGCTGCTCTGTAAATTTAAATTTAATATTTTCTTTCGAATAGCAAGTACCTCATGTTCTTGGTAATATAGTCGAGACAAAAAGTACAAATTTAGTTCGTTTAGCTAAAATTTCAATCGCTTTTAGATACATGTTTTTAAATTATTGAAACGAAATGTAAATAATAATATTTATTAAAGAAATAAATATACCAAATAATTCATTCGCTTTAAAGTGTCGTTAGGTAACTAATGATATACAATTTGCATATAAACAACGCTGCTGGTTTAATAATTTATTAACTAAGTATGAAACATGTTTTATACTTAGTTAATTATTTGACTTGTTTTATATTAGGCCTAAATAGGGCCACATTCGACAGGAGAACTGAGTTGCATAACATTAAGTACACGTTAGAAGATAGATATAATTATCATTTCCACGCTCAAAACATCATCATACTGATACCGAAAATAACTGATTTCTATATTTGTACTTACGGCATTCGAGGTTATAAGCTATATAATAAAATAATAATCATATCTATGTTAATAAATTATCCATATTATGTTATACGAAAAATCCCTCGCAATGATGACGTGGATTTAAAACTAAATAACTAATTTAGATCCAACGTATCAGTACATTAAGTACTAATTTAGATCCAACGTATCAGTACATTAAGTTACTAATTACAAGTAAGATTTAGATAAGCTTAATAAAATGCAACATCCACATGAGAAGTCATCCGGACTATCCAGTGTAATGGTAGAAGTAATATGAACTAATTAACTCCTAAAAGTCACTTCAAATTTTTTCCGACGAGTTTTATGCTCTTATTTACCTATAGACCACCCTGTAAGGAATTTATGTAAACTTTAAACAAGATCTAACTTCAATAGCCCTTATTAATCCAGAAGATTAATTGAGTTGAATTGATTTCTACGGAGGAACAATCAGAAATTTTCTCTTCAAATCAAACTTTTCTTGATTGCAATTTCTTGTCTGGCGTATTGGTTATGTTCGCAATTGCCTCTACTAAAACAGAATAACTACACTTGTCTGGAAAGCTGTTTTCACGAAAGAAAATGTTATGCGTAAACCAGACAGCTTTTATATATACTTTGCTATGCAATATTTTCAATTCGTCATTATGTAGGTACTTTAAGTACGTTTCGACAAAAAGTAACAATATGACGTACGTACAAAATTGAAAATACTTGTAATTTGCGAACAAGATTGGACAGTTATTGCTTCCGTCAAAGTAAAACAGCTCACAGCACGTACTACTTAAGAATTTGGTAATCTGTCTGATACTATTGGCCTTCGTTACATATTATTCGTTCAGGATAAATGTTTTGTTTGATATGGTTAATAACCATTGCCGCTATAAATGTACTTAAAATAAAATTTAATAATAATTTCAAGTTCTGTAATGCTTTATATATATTCATTGTTGTACCTAACGATAAGTCAGACGGGCCTACGGCAATGCCACCTGTTTTAATAAAAAAAAAATTCAACAAAAAATACAACCGACTTCCATGCCACATAAAGTAAAGTAAAAAATAATTTAAATACATGTTGGTGTAGAGCAAACAC
The DNA here is from genome assembly GCA_949699795.1 of Spicauda simplicius. Classification (NCBI taxonomy): domain Eukaryota; kingdom Metazoa; phylum Arthropoda; class Insecta; order Lepidoptera; family Hesperiidae; genus Spicauda; species Spicauda simplicius. The sequence goes on along the minus strand of OX453057.1, from coordinate 3,657,225 downwards.
AGTACTTAGTACATAGTTCCTAAATCCGTTCCTAAATTGAGGAGTGGTGGTAATTTCCACCCCATAACTCAAAGAGTTAAGCTGTGATAGCATACCTATGTCCAAGAAAAAAAGTTGCGTGATAAAATTTCCTATCAAATGAAAGAAAGAAAATGGAAATCGGTTTAGAAACACCCAAGTTATTCAAGATTTTAAGAAACCGACATTTTCCAATTTTCCGGGAAAACTGCCGAAAGGTTTTCATTTTCCTCAATATGGGACTGCCTGTGAAACTAGCCGCATACAATGTCGTATGAATCGTGTCGGTAGGTCAACGATTTCTAGCCATTTTGCCCGAACATACATAAATATATTTATATATATATATATATATATATATACGTGACGAATAGATAACCACTTTCCTTTGGGAAGTCGGTTAAAAATGTTTTTTTGCACCTTTTTTAAAGAGCCCCATGACGTTCCGGGTTTTTTTTTCTGACTGAAGTAGCAAACAGTCCAGATGGTAAGTGGTCACTGCCGTCCATGGACATCTGTAATCAACTACATACAGAACATGGTTTAGACCTGAAGTCAATCACAGATGCGTTGCTATTCTCGAGGATCTTTTTTTGTTCTCAAGGGGGAAACCTTCAAAAGGTATCCGACGCCGTGGGAGCGATGCAAGGTAATGTGGGATTTTTACCGCACTAAAACCCCCCCGGTGGCCGTCCTCGGCGCCATAAAGAGGATTCCGGGACCTCGAAAGGACCTTAACCCGAATTCCCGAGGACTATGATGGTCGCCTCATGTGAAAGTATGCCAGCAACCACACCCTTGTATCGGAACGCAAGAAATGCTTCACGCTAGAAATAGGTATGGCGGTGATACTTCCCCGGTCGAACTACACTGTTTCTACCACCTTTAAATACCTATCGCATGAGGAAGTTATAACCATTAAGGTAGCATACAGTGCAGTGGTGCAAGACTAAGCTTCACTCGACGTCGACTTGATGCGATTTGTTTAGCGCCTGTACAAAGATTTGTTTTGCTCGTAATACATGTACGCTACGTACTTATCTAATAAAATAAAATTTAGTAAATGATTTTCGAAGTTGAGATATACTATTAAATACTATTAAAAAGTGTATTTTAGATTTACTTCATTTTGTAACTTTTTGAGCGTAATAAAAAAAATGAAATGTAATATAAATATTTTCGCCTTCTTCCAGTACCGACCATTACATTAAAAGTAAAAGTTATTGCAAAGTCGGTATAAGGAAGAGGTGTTGGTGAAAAAACCGGAATTAAAATCTAATAGCTCTAGCTCTCCTGGCAACATGATTGAACAAGGACTTTTCTTTTTACGCTAAATGTCATAAAGAGGATTAGATACAGTGTGGAAACTGTATTGTATTGACAAAATTGATTTTATTTCAAAATACTAGTTGTTTATTACTTTAATTTAAAGCAACATATCACATATAACGGAGGCATTGATTGTTCTTACCTTAGCTATTTAAATTTTAAAGAGACGGTATTGAAGGACTCTTACCAATGTGGCAAAATATTTAAAGATATTTTCAAATGTATTTGACGTTGGTAATGAAATATGCGCTATATGTAATAGAATTTTATTTATATACTGAATTGCAAGAATTACTTCACGCTAGAAATAGACAGTGGTATTTGCCCGGTTCACTCATATACCACCTTGCAAATTATAATGTATATTGTATACAAGCTATTACATATTACGTTTGTTTGAGGTTCATGGTAATAAACAATAAACACTATAAAGTGATAAATGGAAGAAATATTAAGTTACTGAAGGTTCTACTCAATTAAGTTGAATAATTATTTGTCATACATATTTATCAAGAGAACTCACTTTACCTACTATTGGCTTTTCATACTCAACAAATTCTCCCCCTGTCCGCCTTGTCGCACCAAGTAAATATTAACCATTTTATTAATCTCCCCTGTATATCACAGAGCATACTGCAAATAGGCGATAATTATAGAACAATAATTATTAAGAATATTGTGCCTTGGATCCTATGAGTTTAAACAGGAGTTTGAAGATCTTTTATGATTATCAGCAGAGGAAATCCTGGTATTTATACTTACTTGGTTTAAAAAAATCTAATTTCATTTGACAGACATTTGATTTATAATTCACGATTATTTTGGTAAAATGGTTGATAACCAAGGTATATGATTGGCCAAAACCTATACAACATGACAGGCCAATAGAATTTCCGAAGAATTAAACTGATAAATTGTATTCTCGTAAATTAATTTATTTTAATATACAGCGCTTTGTGTTCTGAGATATTCTATCCAACACATTATTATATTATATAATTCCAAGAGAAATAGTTGGTGTATACCGAGGTCGGTGCCCTGTACTTAATATAATTTCGCGACTTAATTGCTCAGACTCGAGCGCGTGAGTTTAATTAAACTATCCAATCTTAGGTTTAAGACAGCTGAGACTTGAAATTAGGGTGCTATTTGTTAGTTAGTTGGTGTTTATTTTTTTAGTGAAAGGGTTGCTGTAAAGTGCAAGTCGTAATATAAATTAAAAACAGAAGATACGCTTTCTACACTCTTATTGGTGTGGGACATATGAAAAATACATGGAATTATTTTTATTTTTATTTAAGCATTTATTTCAGACAAGGAAATAGTATAATTGAATACAGAGGTCCATACCATATACCTATATAATACAGACTAATATATATGTCGGCGCGACACCGCGTATTTATGAAAAACACGTCGCCGATAATAATTATTTTAGTTACTTAAAGATCGAAAATTGTTTGTTTATTGAATTAGCAACATTTAATGATTTTTAGAATTGTAATTTAGTTTACCCTCCATAAATTTGTTATTGTCACACCAGCAAACATTGTTACAAAAAGGCGAGCGAAACCCGGTAGAAAAGATTTCTTGTTTAACCGTCGAAGCGATCGGACCTCCTCTATTGTGAATAAATCGAAGAAGTTTACGCCTGTGTTTTACTTGAAATCTTCAAGAATGAATAATAATGAAGACCTCGACCATCCTGACGTCACATTTCACGCATTGACTTCGTTATATAAATATATCATTATATTCTTATAACTAACTAAATGACGTTTTTGCGACGACGTGAGACACGGGTCTGGTGACTTTCGGGGGTCTTCTCCTTCCACGAAACTTCCGGAACGCAAACTCCCTTCGGCCACACCTCCTCCTTCAGGAAGGTCGATAGGTGCTCAGTTGGGACGCGTACTACAAATGAACTAAAGTTTACTGCATTACGCGCCACAAACTTTTCGACCAGCAGTCGGAACTTGGTTTTTATTCCCGAGTACACCACTATGTCAGACGTCTTCGTGTTGTAGTGAAGTCGTGAGACATACACGTGCGTCACAGGAACGGCAGGACGCAGGAGATGATTTGATCCTGACGGTACTGTGCCATATTGGTTACAGCAAGCAGGCTTTTTCTTATTCTTACGCTCCACTTTAATATGGCATGGCATGGCATGTTGCAGAGACGCCAACACACCTCATTGACTAGTGAGTTGTTCAGTTCCCGCAGCCATTTTCCGTGCTGCGACTATCGCCGCGCAAAACGCGAATATAAAACAAGTAAGCGCCGTGTTTTCGTTTGTCACCAAGCGCATACTTCACCCAAATAAACGCATTTCTTTAACATGTTTTTTTTTAATAAACTATAAATAATATTTTGACACGTTAAGAGAACCGAATGTTTAACAAGTTACTTATAAGTTGCGTCACTGTTACAGAATTTTGTTACTAGATCACCAAGTATTGTATTTAGCTTTGTAAAAAGACTTAACCCAGGGATCATGGAATTTTGAAGAAAACACTTCAGTTTCTCTTGTCTTAAGGTGACTTGAGGTTACAAAGTAGCTTGGTGACTTTGGTATTAATTGGCCGCCTTAAATATAATTTCAAGTAATCAAAATTTATTGTGTACTGTTGCTCCTTAAGTCTAATTGGAACTAGTGACATAATAATTATATTTAAATTTCATGTAAAATATCTTCAATCATAAAACATGTAGGTAAAGGTCGCTTCTGATTCGATTCGCTTATTATACAACTATCTTAATTAATCGTCGAGCTAAAATGAGTACCTATATATAAGATAATCGAATAAAATTACAGAAAGGTTAACATATGATTATCAGCCGCATGGTTGATTACTTGTAACCTACAGTGTTAGATATTGACTGCGAACGAAACAATGTCACATAAATAAGGCAGTAAATAATATAACTGAATTCGACCACATCCTTTGAAGACATCATAACGTTCACAAAATAGAATAATAAGATTTATAAAACAGGAGTTGTATGGAGCGACAGAGAAAATGTACTGGTGGTTTGTTCCATTGTACTGTGTTTTTATTAGAATGTGGGCTAGAAAGTAAGAGAGTTGTTTCGTTAGATTCATTATACGAGTAATTAATAAATATAGGGTGGTAGAATCTTCTGCGTTTCTATTATTGAGACATCACCACCTCACGCATTTCTACTATACTAGTCCCCCGTCGCAACGGTCGAAATTCGACCGTAATTTAAATTACGGTCGAATTACGTAATTAAAATTAACTAAACTTCATATTGTCCAAAGTAGCACCAATATTTTACTAATTCAAATTAATTGCAATGATTTTCAAGTAATTTTGAACGCACCCGCGTTAAAGCTATAAAGAGGTTTATTAACTAAGCTGCATTTAAAACCAATAGCGGGTATTTTGACAAAAACATCTGACATTTTTGACGTTATGTGTTTTCATAGTAAGACATTGAATGTTCTATTTCGTTTATTATGTATGTGTTTGTGTCAAATGCAAGGTAGTGTGTGTAATGTGTTTTAGTCTTAATCTTATGTGTGTTTTATGCATTATTTGAAAAAAATATTAACATTTCGTAATCCTTCTCTACATCAAATATAACCGTGCGTAATTTCATACCCCTCCGCCTGCGGCAAGTATCTTAAAAACGAATCACAAGTGTTTGTTTCACGTATTAATATTATGGGAATGTTAAGCGTTCAGGTAAAATTCATCTTATCTGGGGTTTATAACAACAGCATCTAGTTACTGTCATATGCACGCTCATTTTTAATAGTTGAAACATATTTACTCTTAATTTAACATAAGATCAAGTGTGAATAATATTGCTTAGAGACTGATAATAATATATTAATCCTTTAAATTTCTACCTGATTGGAATCGTGCAAATGTTAATCACATGACAGTTTTCCACAGAATCCTGTGTGGAAACAATTGTTCCAGAATATTTATCAAAGCTTATTATTATTATTATTTATTAATATTTAACAAACCACGTACTTTTATTTATAATATAAGCATACCTTTTCACGTTTTTTTTAAATTGTATAATGGTTGTCAGTACTTATACAAATGAAACAATGTATCACTCCGTTTCGACTCTAGAACATGTCAAGGAAATGGACATACATAATTATGTATATACGATACATTATAAATAGAAAAATAGAACCCGCTTGTTTTGTGGCCCGATAAAGAATATAATGCGGTACCGACGACCCCATTAATGTGAATTCCGCTCTTATATTTTAAATGTTTCCCTGTCATTTATTGTTTATATTATTTCACGGCGAATGTTTCCCTGTTTTTATTATTAAATGTACACTACACAAATTACTACACAAAGGATGTTAATTTAGTAAATAATTTAATTTAGTTTTTTGTTTTGGCTTATCTGTTTTCTGCTTTATCTGTTGTTTTTTTCTATTTAGTGGCTAGTGGAAGCTTGACAAAGTTTTATACTTAGTCCTTTTAATATTTGATTTTCAAATATGCAAAGTAAAAGTATCAAAGTAAGAAGAAGAAATGCAACTTTGATGTTATGCTATGAATTGCCGAAGAATGAACGCAGTCAGGTACAACTATTAAATTGTACCTGATTGCGTTGATTCTTCGGCTGTGAATTCTGTGTTACCATTGGGTAACATAGAAAACAATTTTTGTACATATAATAATGTAAGCCGGTTCACGTCTATATCTAGACAGGTGGTAGAAAACCAGTGTAGTTCGACCGGGGAAGTACCACCGCCTCAACTATTTCTAGCATGAAGAATTTCTTGCGTTTCGATGGAAGGGTGTGGTTGCCGGCACCTTTTATATGAGGCGGCCGTCGTAGTTCTCGAGAGTGGCAACGCATCTGCGATTAACTTCAGATAGAACCCATGTTCCATATGAAGTTGCTTACAGGTGTCCATGGGCGGCAGTGACTACTTACCCTCAGGTGGACTGCATATTGGTTTATCTACTTCAATTAGATAAAGAAAAGAAAAAAGAAATTTACATATTATTAAAAAAAATAATTTATATAGTTGATCTCATATATTTTCTAACATAGAATTTTAAGAGCCGTACTAACACTATGGATGTGAATTCAAAGTAAATAAATATTCTAATTTATATTCTATTAGATAAACCCTGCCATCATCGCCTATTAATATGAAAAATATAATAATATCAATAAGATTATATTCTGATCTTCTGCACATACTAAAGTGAAATCATAATTATCCAAGGTATTATCTGACGTATTCATACTACAAATTAGTTTGGACATTTTACTTATTTTAGTTCAAATTATTGTTCTCAGCCAAACACGGCTATTGGTACTTTGATTTCTAAGAAGGTACTGAATTTAACACCGCATGAAAGCTGCAAGTGTCCCCACTCAAAACAGCACAAGTTCTACAGCCTGTCGTCTATGCAACCACAAACAGATGCACATTTAATGTCTTTCGTTTCACAATAGCATTTCCTTATTACTATAGTACATTAGCTACAGTTGGTAATATTGGTGCCCCATTTTAAGTCGGTGCTAACCGGTCTGTAATTAAAATACATTGTTCCATCTAAAACAGATGTGACTTTAATTTTTCTTATTGTTACTAATGTGTAATACAACGACTATGACGAATTATTTTTTACTAATAGTAACAACTGAAAAAATATTCGTCATAGTTGTTGTTCAGCTCATCGTTTCATAAAATAAATCGACTCGCTTTATCTGCGGCGTTGTTAGCTTGATAATGTCAAAATTTACGAATTTACTTAAACTCATAAGTGCAAGGAGTGACAGATAACTGGCCTAGTTAATTCCATTAAGTATTTCACATCTACGTGCAACTAGCTCTTACTCAAGGCTTCGTTTGCGGTGAACTCGGCATGTCAGGAAGGCATGGCATGGGTTTAAAAATAGGAGTAGGCTATGGGTATAAAATTTATTTATCTATCCAAGGGGCAACAATACTTTTTTCGGAATGGAAAAAGTTCTGTTGGTTGCACTATAAAAAATCATGATGATCAGTAAAGTTGTTGTGGTGTGTGTGTTGAAAATATGTATGTGTGTATACCTATATGTACATTAAAACTTGATAATAAGTAATAAAAAAATATTTCTTTAATTTTAGAGATATTTGTCTGTCGGTTTGAAATCTGGTCGGATTAAAATTACTAAACTTATTTAAATATTTGAACGGTCGATATGTTGAGGTAACATTTATTATTTATTGCAATAAAATGAAACTATATAAACGTATAAGTATAAAACGTATAAAATACGATGAAACTACCGGTTACAGCGTTCAAATGTTTATTGTATTATTTTATATAAAAATATGTGGCTTGACATGAAATATCAAACAATCTGCAACAAAGTTATATTTGTCTGCAGTATCCATAATAGAACACCTACAATAAGCCTGCCTCTATTCTTTCTAATCCGATTTGAGAGTAAAACTTGACTTCAACTTAGGTATAGTTTGTACTCGACAGCTTATAATAATCTTATGAAAAATTTAATTAATTAAACAAAAAATTAAATAAAATTTAAAATCCTGAGAAAAAGAGTACCAAAGTTTCCCCGCTGGCAAAGACGCAATGTGCATTACACATTTTACCCGACTTCGTCAGAAGGAAGCTGATATTCTTCGAACGTATAACGTATCGAGCTACAACCAAAACTGCCTAACAGATTGCAATATATGGCATATCATTTGAAATGCCTCAGTTATGAGTGACATAATTATGCCATATAATTTTCAAATATGACGCCGGATATTTTTATTTTTTTGATTAAAGCTGGCAATAGATCATTACAAATATATATGCATTGTAATAATTCACCATTACTGTTTTGATGCAAAAACACAGAAAGGCGTTAAATTTAATAAAATATGACAAAAACAAAAATGACGCAGTAGGGTAAAAAGCGATTGATTCCTTTTAAGCAGCATTTGTTTTAATTATTTAACAAGGTTACTCGACGACGCATCAAGTCTAATGGCGTGTGGTCCTAGATGTCTTCACTTATCTTTTTTGGCTGCCAAAAGCAAATATTTTTTTCGGAATGATTGCATATCTCGCTCTACTTTAGGACTAGCGAAAAGTATAATTTTATACTTTTACGCCAAAGAGATAATCTGTACTAACGTGTACTTCTAAACTTCATATATTTTTGATATTTAGTTTTCAGAGCTCTCTTGGCATTATTTTTGTCACAAAAGGATCGATAAGTAATCCATAATATGGAGAGTTCTTGTGTCCGTTTAGGTCCACCCTCTTTTACGTTTTTGTGGTCAGTTGAGAAGTCTATTTATTCCGGGATTCCAATTAGGGATTCCAAATGCTATTAGCATATAATGTGTAAAAAAGTGTAGGGACCCAACTTTTTTTTCCTACCGCCACTGTTGGACCTTGCTCTTTGGAGATTACATCAAGTTAGAATTCCAAAAGTACGATTTTTGTTTTAGAATTGTTAAAGTATGATATTAGAAAATTATTCTCTGAAAATTTTATGATGATCCGTTTAAAACTGAGCAGTTACAACTACTAGGGGTACATGTTTTAATGCAGCAAATTTTACCACTTTACCACTTGTATGTATATACTGGTCCAACATACTAGGTACTTCATGCATATATAGGACTTCAGACTTCAATCGAGATTTTCTTGATATTCATATATAGCTTTCCAAAACCAGTGAGTACTATGAGACTATTTTTTTTTATTAGGATGCAGTTATTGATCAAAGGATATTGTTTGATCCATACTTTTTAATAAAGTGATAAAGTGATTTTTCCACCGAAGTATATACATTCACTTTTACTCGTCTATTACATTTTAAAAATCGACAAGCCATTCAAATATTTCAACGAAAGATAAGACAAGATACAAATATTAATTAATTTGGTATTTTGTATGATCAATACACATAGAAGTTACAGTAGACACCGCGAAAGACCATTTTAATAGAAATCCTGTAAAAATATCATTACTGCTATGTTTGTGATTGAGTGCCATTTTAGAAGAGTTCAGCCGTTTCGTGTCTAGGCTATCACTGCTGCATCATTAGCATCATCAGTTATTTTATATCAGACAATTTATGGTAACATAAAATAATGCAATGAATTGTAGGGAATATTGACACACTACACACACACGCTACTTTTTTTGGTCGCGTACCCATAGGATAAAACCGGAACCCTGTGGCCCAGGGTGTGTTATTACTGAAAATGCACATAGGAAGCTACTACCTCACTAAAATCAAACCTTTAAGTGCGGCTAACATTGCCTTATTCTTGAAACCAGAATATATCGAAGAATAACGCTGTGGTTGTAGAACAACGCAAGTTTGCAAATAGTAATTATGATATTTGAATATTTATAATATTATCAGTAGTGCGTATATATTCAGTGAAAAACACGATACGCAAGCGTTTTCGCGTTAGACTTCGGTATCCTCACCCACCCAGTTTAGTGTTTTCCGAAGACAGTCACTGCCTATCTTTATCCCCATACATTGCCAAATATATTGTACGTTTATGTTTTCATGTTCAATTATACCCAGGAATGTACTTTACAATAATGAAAACCGCAAAATAATGATCCTCTTGAGAAAGCGTAAAAAATTGATGCCAAGACCACTAAACTTTTATAGTCTCCTATGGCCATGATCGCATTTAAAAATAATAATTTTTAAAAACATGTATAGCGTAAGAAACAGTATGTGGCAAACGTGACTTCAATATAAGTAGCGTTTATGTTCAAGCTGTCTTATAAACTGCACTTAAGCTTATGTCAACTTGCGGGTCAATGTATAGATACGCTTTTATAATAAAATTCCTATTAAAATCGGAAATTGTGTATTAATTATTATAATAAAAACTTTGAAGTGATTAATAACTTCAACGTTTTTATTTAAAGTAAAGCAAAATATAATGTTTCTGGTTATAATACTTTATAAAACTGACCTTTTTGCGAACAACAAAGCTTGAAACTGCGCAAGAATAAATTAATCAATTAATTAATTATCACAGTGTAACGTATTTTGTTAGACAAGCCTCTTGCTATCTATCAGACCTAGCTATATAATTCATGATAAAAACAAAAGGGCATGTAAAAATATTTAAGAAATAACTAAAATGTGTTAATAAAAAAGGCAAACCTGCAGTCTCCTGCCGGATCTTCTCATTAGAGGTCGTGTTCCGATCCGGTGATAGTGAGTAAAATATTTTAAAAGCACATACGTATACAAAATAAACACATTTTACTTAATTTCAAGCGACAATTATAAAAGGACACTACACGGAATATTCTAAATAAACTGCAGTTTTGGCACGGTTTAGCTTCTATGCTGGTTCATTGTATGGAATCGTTAGAAAGTTTTACGTAAAATGTAATAATGTTAATACAAAATTATTATTTACTAGCTTATTCGCGCGGCTTTGCGCACTGGTCATATTTACCACGTTATTTAGTAGCTATCTAATGTTTTAATGTGGGTGGTAGGTCATAACATATGTGCGTAACAACGATTTCAGTGAAATCCGACTTGTAGTTTTTGCGTGAAAGAGTAACAAACAAAGTTACATTCACGTTTATAATATTAAGAAAGATTTGCATTGCATTTCGTATTGAGAATTATAATAATGTTATGAAAGAAGAAGCATTAATTTACTGATTTGCCTAGAGGTTTGTGTTTACCAATATTATCATACTCCCGCATAATTAATGAATTAAATGTTGTTTTACCAATAACGTAGTAGTAATGTGTTTCTCTATTCTCTATTGTAACTACAATAGTAATTATTATTGTAACTATTATAATATCTTTTATAATTTGAAAATATCACAAATACCTACAGTTAAGGCCCAAAGCATACTACTGGTATGCACCACGCGATTAAAAGAGGATCCCATTGAAAACCAGCATCTGGGATTCCTCAAAGAACCAATCCGAAACTGACTTGATTATTTGAAACCTTGCCGCAAAAATGGGTTGTATGTATGTATGAGTGTATTTGTGCATTTAATGTTGTGATTTAAACTACAAAAAATACTTATAATTATAGGTACATATACAAAACCAAACCAGGTGTAGCTTAGAACAATAAAAAATTTAAAAACCGTCAACGGAAAATTTTAAAGTAAACAAACATGTAAAGACTCAAAAACAATAGCTACCGAACCATCTAATTCGATCGAGTTACACTTACATAAACATATGTTTCAGTTATAGGAATATGATAACAGCTCGTAAAATTTCAATTGTTAAAATTCAAATTGTACAATATCGCGGCTGAGCGGGTAGTCAGCCTAATATAAATGTTTGCCTGAGATCTAGAAAATAAACGAATCCGTTACAATGCCTATTTGTCTATCGTTATCGGCTTCATATAAAAAGTGGTGCGTTGTTTTATATGGTGCCAAATATTCTGCTATTTGGCGTATATATGATTGAAAAATGGCATGTTACAAACTGAAAAAGTATAGTTTACTTTATAAAATCATGTATTTGCAACAATTGCACTTTTTAAAATTTTAAATTTTCAAATTACATAATGCTCTATTTTCTAACAAAAAAAATGATGGTTCTACTAGCGTTCTCCATCGAATCATATATCGGTTTTTACTATTAAGTGAAAGAGCTTTCCTTCAATGCCGCCACCAGCGGAGTCGCCGGCATTGGCGACTCCGCTGGTGGTGCAAATGTTAAGGCGACGGTAACTACTTTCTATCAGGTGGCCCGTCTGCCTCATCGCTAGTTACGAATATAAAAAAAAACGGTGCAGCCTTTGATATTATAACAATTTTTATACATTTTCCAGGTGGTACAACCAAAGTAGATCGAGCGGGATGTTACAACCAGCACACTTATTTCTAGCGTGACGCACTTGATGCGTTTCGATGGAAAGGTGTGGTTGCTGGCACACTTTTAGTTTAGCTTTTTAGTAGCAACGCATCTGTGATTGACCTTAAATAAATCCTATCTTCTATGTGAAATTGCTTACATATCGATAGGCGGCATTGACACTTATCGTCAGGCAGACTGCGTGCTCGTTTGCTACTTCAATATTGCATAAAAAATAAAAATAAAAAATACTTACTGTAATGTATATTTTTCAGGGATTGACATAGTTGACACAGAAGACTTACTTTCTTGTTAGAGATAAACGATCGGACGTGTATTTAGCTATCCTCGATGAGAAATTACTATTTTATCGCGGTATAAGTAATTGAGATAACGTACAAGACAATCCTGCGAAGCAGGTTCTAGGTTTCATACTTACCGAAATGTTATTGGCGTGGTATAACTATGAATAAATACATTGCAATACATTATTCCCTGCATTGTATCGAAAGAAGTATCAAAATCTTTAATATTATTGACGTTTAGAAATAATTATATAAACATTTTTCGGTATAAAACATATTTAAATGCAACGTAAAGAGATTTGTGTTTTAAGTTTTGATATGTCTTGAGCATGATTGTATTATAAAATAAGCTGCGTTAAATTGATATGTTTGCGGTTAAAGTTTATAAGGCGTAATAGACACACTTAAAATCTAACGTACTTAAGACAGGAGACATAATATCAAAATATTTTTCTAGAACTACTTATGCACACTATATATCACAGATCAATAGTCTTATAAGTGAACTAAAACATTCAACAAGAGCTGGCTTCTAAAAAATACCCTCTCCTATACTTTTTAGCAATGGAGCAACATGGTGGAGAACGTTTCTAGCTTTCCGTCCTTGTATTGGGACGTCCAAAGAGTAAGAAAAAAGTATCTTTTAAACTTGAAACATACGTGACCTTTTAAAAAGATAAAGTATATTGCTTTCATGTGAATCTTAAAGTAACGCTAGAAGTGTAAAGTTCAACCTAAAATCTTAATATGTGAAGGGTACTCACCATACGCGCTTTAAATTTCTTGGCTGCCGATGATTCAACTCAGGTGCATGGGTCGCGGTCACGATGAGCCTAAGACATTTAAAGGAGAAATAAATCCATATTATCCACACTAATATTATAAATGTGAAAGTGTGTTTGTTTGTTCCTCTTTCACCTCGCCACATAGCTATTATATGATATGGTTTGTATGCTGGGAGATAGTTAGGAGGGCGGAGAATGACGTAGGCTACTTTTTACCGCGCTTTCTCATTCCCATGAGAATATCCAGGTTTTTTTAGTCGATACATATTTAGTAATTCCAGACGTTAATAGATGGCGTTACTAAAATTCATTTGCAAGTTCTGAATCACGCTATCAAATGCTAATGTTCCACTTGACCGTGCGGGCGAAGCCGCGGGTAAGGGTATTATTATATAATAAAGGAACATGAGGAGGAATATGTATAGAGAATTGACTAAAAAAGTGTAGAGATGTAATATCTTTCAACAATCATCAAAAATTAATTGTACATTGACATTAATAATATCGTTATAGTAATCATACATACCGAGTTCTTGACTGAAAGCGCATCTGATAATTTGATATATTTATCATAATTTACAGTCATTTAAAACACACTGTTTTAAAAACACGCTATTTTATATTAAGACCACAACTAATTACGCATTAAAATTGCAAACAGAAACAATATCAGACTGCAGACTTCATTTGTTTTCTCACATTCTTTTTACATTTTTTTCTTTTTATAACAACCAGGACTAAATTATGTGCCAGTACTAAATCGAAAATTAGTAGTAAAAGTAAAAATATATGTGACAGTGAATCAAAAAAAAATATATATTATAACACATTATTTAAATTTAGCTAAAGATGACGGAAAATTATTTACATAAAACAAGATTATTATTGTAGTTTATACATTGTACATTACCGGAAAGCACAATATAAGGTCTCTGATAGGTATAGGTACTACTGTATAAAGTTGAGCTGTTTTACTAACAACATAGTTTGGAACTGAATAATATATTAATCAATTGATTCAGTATTAAAGTGTAGCGTATTTTTTCAGACGTCATTTCATAATAAAAACAAGATGGTATATAAAATAATTAATCATTATAATATGCTGATATAAAAAAGGCAAACCTGCGCGGTTTCATGCCAGATCTTCTCAGTAGAGGTCCGGTGGTAGTATAAGTAAATTATTTTAAGTGATCGTTTTGAAGCGCACATGCTTACAAAATAAAAACATTTCATTTCAAAAGACAACTTTGAAGGTTTAGCTTCTATGTTAGTTATTTGTATGTAATCGTTAGAAAGTTTTACGTAAAATAAATGTTAGCGCAAAGTTATTGTATACTATCTTGTTTACCACGGCATTAAGTACCCTATTTTTTAATCTAGGCCATAAACTATACGTTTGAAAAATTTCAGCGATATCCGGCTAGTAGTTTTTCCGTGAAAGAGTAACAAACAGACTAACATTCGCATTTAATATATTATATAAATAAGGATAAAGTTTGCGAACTGCATTTGGTAATGAGAATTATAGTTATGTTATGGAAGTAGGAGCATTAATCTAATCGTTTGCCTAAAGGTTCGTATTTACCATATTTAGTAATATGTTTGTATTTACTGATATATAATAATTCACAAAACATCATATTGCCGCAGAATCAATGTCAATAGGTAAAGGGTACTCACTATACGCGGTTTAAATTTCTTTGCTGTCGGTAATTCAACACCTGGCATTGGTCGCGGTCACGACGAGCCTAAGAAATTTAAAGGACAAATATATATTATTGTACATATATGTATAATATCTAAGGCACCTACATGGGAAGGATGATGTATAGAGATCTTGGAACTGTATAAAAATTACTGCTTCAACGGGAGACCTGAACCACTACGTCATCCCGAGCTCGTAGATTACGCGAAGGTGGAGATCATCGAGGCTGTACACAGACAAAGGTACATGCCGGTGACATTCGTCTTTAGAGGCTCCCTCGTTCTGACTTTATGGATTAAAGCCGTCCACCCCTTGATGGACGCGTATCTTACAGTCACTGTCTTTCCAAGATGGTAGAACCAGTATATTTCGATGGGGGAAGTAACACCAACCTATTTCTGGCGTGAACCATTTGTTGCGTTTCGATAGAAGGGTGTGGTTGCCGGAAGAATTTCACATCAGGCCACCCTAGGAGTCCTCTGAAGTAGAAACACATCTGTGATTGACTTTAAATGGAATGCCTGTTGTTAAGTGGCCACTGCCGCCCATGGACATCTGTAATCAACTTAATACTGAACATGGGTTTCATCTGAAGTCAATTACAGGTGCGTTGCTAGTCCCGAGGACTATAATGGTCGCCTCATAAGTGTGCCGACAATCACAACCTTCTATCGGACCGCCAGAAATGCTTCATGCTAGAAATAGGTGTGGCGGTGGTACTTCCCCGGTTGAACTACACTGGCTCTACCACCTTGTACTACCTTCAGTTAGATCCTATGTTCTATGTGAAATTGCTTACATACCGATAGGCGGCATTGACACTTATCATCACGTAGACTGCGTGCTCGTTTGCTACATCAATGTTATGTAAAAAATACTTACTTTATTGTATTTTTACCAGGGATTGACATAGTTGGCACAGAAGACTTACTTTCCTGATAGAGATAAACGATCGGACGTGTATTTAGCTATTCTCGATGAGAAATTACTATTTTATCGCGGTATAAGTAATTGAGATAACGTACAAGACAATCCTGCGAAGCAGGTTCTAGATTTCATACTTACCGAAATGTTATTGGCGTGGTATAACTATGAATGAATACATTGCAATACATTATTCCCTGCATTGTATCGAAAGAAGTATCAAAATCTTTAATATTATTGACGTTTAGAATTAATTATATAAACAATTTTCGGTATAAAACATATTTAAATGCAACGTAAAGAGATTTGTGTTTTAAGTTTTGATATGTCTTGAGCATGATTGTATTATAAAATAAGCTGCGTTAAATTGATATGTTTGCGGTTAAAGTTTATAAGGCGTGATAGACACACTTAAAATCTAACGTACTTAAGACAGGAGATTTATTATCAAAATATTTTTCTACAAGTATATAAGCCCACTACGCTACACTATAGCACAGATTTTAACCTCACTGGAGGCCTTATAAGTAGTCTTAAAACATTCAACAACAGCTGGATTCCAAAAAATACCCTTCCATATGCTAGTTAGCATTGGAGCTACGTGATGGAGAACGTCCCGAGCCTTCCGTTCTTGTGATGGGACGTCCAAGGAGTAAGAAAAAAGTTTTAAATACATTTATCATGTAACATATAGGTAATCTGTTTTTTTTTATCTTTTAAACTTGAAACATACGTGACCCAATAAAAACATAAAGTATATTGCTTTTAGGCGGATCTTAAAGTAGTCACAGAGGTGTGAATTTGAACCTAAGATATTAATATGTAAATGGTACTCACGATAAGCAGTATAAATTTCTTTGCTGCTGATGATACAACACAAGTGGCATGGGTTGCGGTCACGATGAGCCTAAGAAATATAAAGGAGAAATTAATATTATTCTAAAATAAAGGTACACGAGGAAGATGATGTATACAGGTCTTAAAATTGACTAAAAATAAGTGTATACATTTAATATCTTTTCATAATCATCAACAATTAATTACATGTTAATATTGATAACATCATTATAGTTATTTTCGGTTATGATCATATAATAGTAATAGTATAAAAATACATATAGAGTTCAACAGCGTTCTTGACTGGAAGCGCACACGACACCACAACATTTTATTTCTGTTTTTTGTATTTATCCTAATTTACAGTCATTTAAAACACACACTCTTTTAAAAACACGGTATTTCATTACAAAACACCAGCTAATTACGCATTAAAATTGCAAAATGAAAAGAACATCAGACTGCAAAGAATAATAGAAATAATGAAATACTCATACTATTGACATTGACATTTATTGATGTAATTATGTGTATTTATATGACATTGTTGTTGTAATTCTATAATCAAATATTTAATATAGTTGTAATTTGCACACCTTATTAGGTAGAACATATGAAAATATAATGCTAAATTTAAGACCTATGTACTACACTATGTTCTGGCAAATAAAGTGAATTTGAATTTGAATTTGAATTTGAATTTGCAGATTTCATTTGTTTTTTGTCACATTCTTTTTACAAACTTTTCTTTTTATAATAACCAAGACGAAATTATGTGCCAGTAAAAAACGAAAATTAGTAGAGACAGTAAAAGTAAAAACAACTGTTACAGTGAATTAAATAAAATATAATTCAATATATTAATTAAATTTAAATAAAGATGACGGATATTTACATGAAGGAAAATTATTATTGTAGTTTATAAATTGTACATTACCGGAAAGCACAATATAAGGTCTCTGGTATACTTACATAGATATATTAATCAATTGATTCACTGTTAAAGTGTAGCGTATATAAAATAATTAATCATTAAAATATGCTGATATAAAAAAGGCAAACCTGCGCGGTTTCATGCCAGATCTTCTCAGTAGAGGTCCGGTGGTAGTATAAGTAAATTATTTTAAGTGATCATTTTGAAGCGCACATGCTTATACAAAATAAAAACATTTCATTTCATTTCAAGCGATAACTTTAAAGCAAACCACACGAAATATTCTAAATAGCAGCTTATTTAGAATATTTCGTGTCGCAGTTTTTGCACGGTTTAGCTTCTATGTTAGTTCTTTGTATAAAATAGAAAGTTTTACGTAAAATATATTTTAGTGCAAAATTATTGTACCTATACTATCTTGTTTGCCCTATACTATATAATCCGCTTAGTAGTTTTTGCGTGAAAGAGTAACAAACAAACTAACATGCACATTTATAATATTATTAAACCTTATTCTAAGCTCGAATACTAACACTAATTATTAATATATTTACAGTATATAGGTACAAAACAAAATATTAAAAATAAATAAAACATTTTTTTATAAATATTATCAGAAAAGTATAAATTATAATATATATTATATATTTTGTTATAATATTATTTATAAGTAAGGATTAAGTTTGCGAACTGCATTCGATGACCTGCGTGGCGGTTTCCAATGCCGGTCTGACGCGCAATGGTTCCCGGGTTTGATTCCCCGCCAGACATGTATCTGAATGATGAGTTTAGATTCGTGTTCTGTGTCTGGGTGTTTGTGTAGTCGTCTTGTGCGTGTCCGTGGTACCCAAGATACAGAAGAACATCCTACTGCGGGGCTATGAGTGTAGAAAGCGTGGTATTGAAAAATATATTTAAGTTATGAAAGTAGAAGCACTACTCTAATTATTTGCCTAAAGGTTCGTATTTACCATATTTAGTAATATGTTTGTATTTACTGATATATAATAATTCACAAAACATCATATTGCCGCAGAATCAATGTCAATAGGTAAAGGGTACTCACTATACGCGGTTTAAATTTCTTTGCTGTCGGTAATTCAACACCTGGCATTGGTCGCGGTCACGACGAGCCTAAGAAATTTAAAGGACAAATATATATTATTGTACATATATGTATAATATAGGCACCTACATGGGAAGTATGATGTATAGAGATCTTGGAACTGTATAAAAATAATAGTACAGATTTAATGTCTTTCATCAATCATCACTAATTACACGTTTAATATCGTTATAGAAATCATACATACAGTGTCCAACAGCATTTGTAACTGGAACTGGAACATTTTACTTCTAATTTGTGTATTTTTTCATAATTTACACTCATTTAAAACCACACTGTTTTAAAAACACGCTATTTTATAATAAAACACCAACTAATTACGCATTAAAATTGCAGAAGAGAAAGAATATCAGACCGCGGACTTCATTTGTTTTTTCTCACATTCTTTTTACAAATTTTCTTTTTAACAACCATGACGGAAATATGTGCCAGTATTAAATCGAAAATTAATAATGACAGTAAAATTGAAAATGTCTGTGATAGTGTAATAAAAAAAATAGGTAGGTATTATTGTAATAAAATAAAGATTACAAAATAATATTAACATGAAACACAATTATTATTATAGTTTATAAATTGCGTCGTGTATAAGAATATGTTTTTTTCTCAAATTACCCAGACTGTTTTAGATATCGTTAACTCATTGGACTTAATATTGCGCCTTAATAACTCATGATCCATTGTTTGAGAAATGCTGCGTTATTATTATCTTCTTCCTAATACTGGATAAGTTGCCTAGAGCCATCGAAGGCTTTTTGAGTAGTATGATAATACCCTTGATTTATACTGTATTTTTTCACACATAATCTATGTTCATAGTACTATCAAAAAACACGTTGGTGCTTTGCTAAATTCGTATTTTTCGTATAAAAAAAACCCTTGTATTATTATACTTTGAAATGAAATAAAATGAACATAACACTTACGTTCTAGTTACTTTTATATTTTTTGCAATAGTTTAAGTGTTCGCTAAGTGGGGGTTCAAGGTTCGACAAAGTCTAATGTCAATCACAGATGCGTTGCTACTCCCGAGAACTAAGATGGTTGCCTCAACAGAAAGTGTGCTGGCAACCACACCCTTCCATCAAAACGCAAGAAATGGTTCACGTTAGTAATAGGTGTGGCTGTGGTACTTCCCAGGTCGAACTGCACTGGTTCTACTACCTACTAAATCGATTGATGTTGACTATACAAAACATTCAAAACATGGCGAATCTCTGTGTGCTTTTAATTCCATTACTTTTTTTCTTTTGTACCTATATGGGTTTTCATGCTATTAATATTTTATATATTCGGAAGCATTGAGCTAAATTGAAAAATCTTTTTATTGTTACACTATTAAAACATCATTGATGTGAAACAGTTTATAAATAAATTCGCACGGAACGGAAACAAGAGGAAACATATTAATATTCATTCGCATTCTATGAAAACAAAACTCATTGGCTTAATCGAAGTCGGGGATGAACATTTTGAAGCGGACAAAGAAAAAAGAAGCTGAATCATTGAAACATTAACGCAGTTGAGATACCAAAAAATATGCTCTGCTGGGAATAATTCCCGGTAAGTTGGACCATTAACTTTTATCTCCCGACCCTGGGAAGGGAATAAATGTTGATGTATATTTGTGTGCTGAAGAGAGAAAGGTTGTTGTTTTTAGAAAAGTTGTTTTTTTCTTACTTACTTCTAGCATGAAGCTTTTCTTGCGTTTCGATGGAAGGGTGTGGTTGCCGGCACACTTTTATATGGGGCGACCATCTCAGTCCTCGGGACTGACAACACACCTGTGATTGACTTCAGATAGACACGATGTTCTGTATAACTTGCTTACAGATGTCCATGGACGGCAGTGACCACTTACCATCACGTGGACTGCATGCTCGTTTGCTACTTCAATCTTATAAGAAAAAACCGAAATAGAGAATTTTTATTAACGATTCTGGGTTCAATTTATGGTCAGATTAACATGTCAACATGTTATCATTTACGTTTTTTTAATCAAAGTCAATCATAACATTAACTGGTGCACCCCCCAGATAGACCAAATCAAATATCCCATAATCCAAAATCAGTGCCGTACATTATAGTTCAACGATGTGTTTAAATCAAAAACAATAGAACTAGCAAACCTATTGTTTATTCTCGTACAATACGGAACGGAACGGAACGGTAATCCCCGAGCAGGATAACGACTTTTATGAGCCGATGTCAGAACCAAATGCCTCTCGTGGCGTTATGTTCAACTGCAGCCAATAGGAATACAGCAAAATGCTTTAAATTCGTGCTACTGTATTTGCTTGGAGCCTCCGATAAATTTGTTGTGAAAATCACTCGCAGACATTTATTTTTTACATTGAATGCTGAGTTCAACAAAGCATTAACAACAGATCTCTACGACTAATGTACCAAACTACTGTACTCACGAAAGCACTGAATGCTTCTAGCAGTGTTCTTACTGAGTACAATGAGACGCCAAAGTCAGATATTGTAATATTTTACTATAATTACCAATATCATCTTCATTCTCAAGATTTGAATTTAATTCTAATTCAAGAGGAGGGTACTTTTTTCGAGAGTATGTATGTATGTATGGCCATTTATTTGGCATGTACTACAACCCAAACGGCCAATTTGATTATAACGTATTACTTAAAATTAGAATTGACTTAGTTGTAAGGATGACACAAGCTATATTTTTAAATATGGGGCCTGCGGTACGAGGATTCTTATAATAATATGGGTAACAAATGAAAGGTAAGCAAACCATCATAAATTTATCAATTTTTCAATATAACTGTTTTGACACTAAATCCAAAATAGGGTAAAATTTAATAAATTGTAACAAAAACCATGAAAGGGTTTTTTTAATACTTTAGCAATGTTACTTATTGTGTGCTACTTGCAATACAGAACCGAATAGTACGTCAGTAACTGTAATCTCTGACTAGGGTAAAACTTTTGTGTCAACATCTAAACTAAATGCCTCGGTGGTAAGTATGTTCTAACTTTAGCGATAGGAATGTTGAAAAACGTGGTAAAATCGTACGCTGGTATTAAGCTGGACCGTTTGTACCGGGCTTCTATTCGATTTGCCTTGTTAGTTCGTTAGTATAAAAGGATGACATATTGCGACTGATTTTTTTCTTAAATCTACCTTAAGCGAGCTGAAGCATTCCAAACATGTTTCTTTCAGATGACAATTATCCCAGAGACGTCATTTCAAATAAGGCAGAAGACCCAAGATGACGTAAAAAATATAATTTAATATCCGTCCATTGCTGTATTTCGTTATAAGAATGGATATGTAGATCATTTATTAATGAAAATAAACGATATTTTTATTTTGAATACATAATTTAAAAAATGTTCTAAAACATTATTGTAACTAAAGTTTGATAGATTGCACTTACAAATAAATTACGCTTGCAGTCTTAATCACACTTGGTTTACAATTAAACTTAAATGAAAAAAATGGTGATGTATTATTTTTAACGGTGCAAATGGTATCAAAACATATGAAATATCATGTGGCCATAACTTTAGGGGTATTTAGCAATTTATCGAAGTTAGATGAATTTCCTTGAAAAGAAAACTCGCTAACTGGCATATAATTAAATAAAACACTTAAACGGGCCTATTTGCTACGTTACACTATCCCTCGGGAACAATACCTTTAACGGGAGAAAAGTACTCTGTTTATTTCTAGATTGTGTTTTTACAATGTTTTTACAAAATTTTATGCTGATCATTAGCGTAATTGATGCGTAAAGGCTTTAAAAACAAAGAGAACCACTCTAATGTAACAAAATTATACAAGTACGATAATACATTTTTAATTCATCACATTTAAGTAGCAAACGAGCACGCAGGCTACCTGATGATAAGTGGTCACTACTGCCCTGCGACTTCTATAAGCAACTTCAAATAGAACGGGGGTTCTATCTAAAGCGAGGTTTAGACGCGGTTCTACTTCCAAGAACTAAGATGGTCGCCTTATATAAAAGTGAACCATACTCACCCTTTCACCGAAACGTAAAAACTGCTTCAAGATAGAAATACGTAAGGAGTTAGTACAACGCCACTTGTTCTGCTACCTTGCCAAGTTATATCAGTTATGTTCGAATAAAATACCATCATGAACAGAGAGAGAGAGAAGTAGAAGTAAAGAGACAGATTTGAATTGAGTACTTTGCAGAAATATTATTAACGGTTGAGAAGATCCAAGTGAGAAACTAGAAATATAGCAACGCTCTGAAACATAGGTATATTTATTAAAGTTGAAATTTATTAAAGTCCGTACTAAAGGCGTTCAGCGGCCGTGGGGTGTAACCCCATTAACCCTGCCTCGCTGTGATTTACTGCCGAAATACATAGGTGCTTCTCCATTCCACTGTTACCAACAGATTCTCCTGAAATAGTCTGAACTTAAGATTTTATGAAGATATTTATGTATACATATATGAAATTGTAAAATATGTACTTTATAATACTTAACGGGTACTCACGATATGCGGTTTATGAATTCTTATAGAATTCTTTTTGCCGATATTTCGACCCAGTTGCATGGATCGTGGTCACGGCCAAACTGCGGTAGCGGGGAGAAACCGTTGACAAGCACTAGTGGTAAATTAACCTATCTACCCTACGTCTAGTTCGTTTTTCTTTTTTAGGTTCCATATCACGACACACAACACTAACTGTATCCTTACGCACCACACTTTGCACTATTTGCGATTTACATAAACTATCCACCGGATTCCACGCTTGTGCAAGTTTAAAACCATCTTCTCTGTTAAAATTCTTAGGATGTTTTTTGATCTCTATAGCTTCTCTTACTAAACGTGGGAAGTAATGACGCTCAGCGGAGATCACCTGAGGTTTATGCAGTTCGATCCAGTGGTTAGAGCCGGAATTAAGGATGTGTTCAGCTACCGCAGATTTTTTCGGGTCATTCTTTTTGACTGCGCTGATGTGTTCTTTAATCAATCTATCACCGAATGTTTAAAACTAGTTACTGATGTTCTTGTTGATAATAATATCCACTTAGATTACGTTAAATTGTTAGAACACTGTCTCCGTTCTGGTTACTTTCTATATAATGGTCAATATTTTCTTCAAATTAATGGTGTGGCGATGGGTAGTCCGGTTGCCCCAGTAGTTGCTAACATATGGATGGAGTATTTTGAGAAAAAAGCCATCACTACTGGCCCTAATTGTATTAAAATTTGGAGAAGATACGTGGATGATGTTTTTGCCATATTGAAGGGAGGAAGGGGACAAGTCGAAACGTATTTATGTCACTTGAATACTAGTCTAAAATCATAAAATATGTACTATTTTTTTTATGGAAAAAATGGTTTCTTTGAGTGGTAATGGTCACTTATGCGGTGCATTAGTAAGTCCTCATAGCAGCGCAAGGAACAAGCGAGATGCAGTCTACCTGATGATAAGTGGTCACTACCACCCGTGGACACCTGTAAGCAACTTTATATAAAACAGGGGTTCTATATGAATTGGATCACAGATGTGTTGCTACTCCTTAAGACTAAAATTCGCCTTATATACAAATAAGTCGGCAACAACAACTTTTTACAGAACCGCACCGACTTCTTGAGGCTAGAAATAGATGTGCAGGTCGTGGAAAACGTGAAGCAGTTCTTGCGTTTCGGTGAAAGGTTACACCTTTTCATATAAGGCCACCGGCGTAGTCCTCCGGAGTAGCGACGCATCTATGACTGACTTCGGATAGAAGCCATGTTGCGTATGCAGTTGTTTACAAAATAATGTCCATGAACGGCAGTGACTACTTACCATAAGGTAAACGGCAAAGTACAATACATGCTCGTTTAATACTTTCAGCTTATAAAAAAAATAACAAAAATTAAATGTTAAATGAAGATATGGATTATAAATAAATTTCAAACTCTAAAATTTACCTCAGTGGCATTTGTTTGACGCGATTCTAAAACAAAGACAAACAAACTGCGTCAAAAAAGTGTTTTTCAAGCGTACCTATATATGTATGTACCATTTCTTTGGCACGCGGTTCAGCCCAAATGGCTTGACGGATTGTAACATATGTCACGTTATTGGAATCGTCTCTTTTTTATCTAATTGAAGTAGCAAACGAGCACGCAGTCCGACCGATGGTAAGTGGTCACTACCGCCCATGGTATTATCTGTAAGAAACTTCATATGGGACATGGGTTCTATCTGAAGGCAATCACAGATGCGTTACCATTCCCGAGGACTATAATGGTCGCCTCATATAAAAGTGTGCTGGCAACCACACCCTTCCATTGAAACGCAAAAAATGCTTCACGTTAGAAATAGGTGTGGCGGTGGTAAAATGCTCTGTATGCAGAGTGTCACAGGCTATATAAATTTTAACTACGGTGCCTGTAAACGAACTTTTTATTAAAAAGAGGGATTTTTTTTTTACAATAAATATTATAGAATAGTGTAACATAGTGGCGGTTGAAGTTCATGGACCTTATAACTTTTATTTCAATATATTTATATAATTGTAGTACTCAATTTCTATGTCCAGCTTAAGTAGTGAGCATTTTTTGTAACAATATTATATAAATTAAATAGCCAAGCTTTAAGTGACTTAA
The DNA here is from genome assembly GCA_949699795.1 of Spicauda simplicius. NCBI lineage: Eukaryota > Metazoa > Arthropoda > Insecta > Lepidoptera > Hesperiidae > Spicauda > Spicauda simplicius. The sequence continues at coordinate 3,631,788 of OX453057.1, read as the reverse complement.
GAATCTCGAAATTTTATAATCTGTATCGTCGTGCGATAGCGGGGGTATTCATTCTCGGCAGAACGTGACCGCCGACCGCGGTTCAACCCCATTAGCACTGTCACGCCGTGATTTAATGCCGAAATAAGTATTTCGCTCCAACGGACCGCCAAAAGCAGATTTCTTTTATTTATTACCCAGTTGCTAAGTCATTTTTATGATTTGTTTAAAAGTGTTAATGAAGTACCTAAAATCTTATTTTTAGACAAAATGCTTCTACCGCCAGGTATATTTTAATGTTCCTACTTATATGAAGTAAAAGGGTATTTTCTCTGGAAATGATTATAGGAAAAGGATAAGGAATTAAGGGATAAATTATTGATTAAGTTTAAGATATAAACGTTAATTAAAAAAATAGCAAGCAGTTGAAAAATAAGTATCTATATTTTATTTTATTATTTGTTAATCTACCACTTATACTTCTTTCCACAGGAGATATATAATTATTTATTATACATCTTGTGCGGTTACTCTGTACAATGTCAAGGAGATAATATTCCTCACAATATAAATACCCTGTATAAGTAGAACAAGCTTGGAAAAGTTGCAGACTATGAAACGATTTTCACTTCATATCTCTCAAGGAATAGAGGGTTGTAAAAAGTCATAAGTTTTATTGAACTTAGGAATCAAAGTGAGGTTGAATGGACCTTCTCGGAAGCAAAGCCTTTAGTGTGATATTCCCTGCAGCTCAAACTTCATTTTATTTCAGGACTAGCTGCGCCCGCAGTTTTACCCACGCTAAAATCAGAATTACGTACTGAAATTATACCTTCAACAATTACGACGATAATGACATAACGTAATAACGAAATAAAAGTTTTTCAAAGAGAACTGGTAGTAACATGAATTCTCTTAGTTAAAAAATAAAACAGAGACCTCCTCCAGTTCCTGTAGATTGTTCGGAATAAAAAGTAACCGATATGTTATTCAAAGAATAATCTATCTCTATACCAAATATTCTGATAGAGTAACAAACATCTATCCATTATCCATAAATGTTGTTACTTTGCAATAACACTAGTTTTACATATAGTTCATCGTGTTCATACAATTATTGGTAAAACTGAATTATAATTTATGCACAGCACTCAATTGAAATTTAATCAAACCTCTCTGCTTTGCTAGACGTGCCGACTTTTAAATCAAGCTCAGTTCCACATTAGGTTTTCGGCCAAAAAAAAACGCTAAATCTTTACAAACTTAAGTCGACCTGTAGTTTGTCGACCAAAAAGAGGTCACCAAATGGGAAAAACCAACTCCCTTTTAGTCACGTCATCAACCCCCATTTTTGTGAGCCTCTTACTCTAAGGTCTCTAGCGCCCACAAGGGGTCGCCCAATTTGGGAAAGATTGTCTTAAAGGACGCAACATCGCAATCACAACACAACTGGACAATAAGTAGGTAAGACTTAATTATCTTTAAATTGATTGTAATTTAATGAAATCAAATACATCACAGCGAGACATTTCTAGTCTATTTGGTTACACGCGGATAAAGTCGGGAGTACTTGCTAGGGGCCCATAAGAATTACAGTAGGCAAATATAAAGTCTAGGAAGGAAACATATTGTTATAATAGAAAATGTTCTTGCTATTTTAATTCCGCACTGTGACCTGAAAACGCGGAGCTAAACCTAGCTCTAATGAGCTCGCTTACAGTACTCATGATCTGCATCTCTACGAAAGCTTTGTGCATCGCTTTAGCCAGTTTAGCAGTGCTTTGCATCGCATATTTAATTACCTGTTTTATTATACTCTGAAAAAATAATACTTAAAATATTTAAACTGACTTTTATGCGTTAACTTGACTGGTCGAAATACTGAAAGAAATAAAATATTTACGTGCAAAAATTGGCGTTCTTAAGAAATATTCGCTATTTATAGTCAATTCATATCATATTATCTCGTCAACCCATTATTGTCCCACTACTGAGCCCGTTGCCCAAGATATTCTCTTAGGACGAGAAATTTTTAGGTCACAGTTCACCGCGCTGGCCAAGTGCGAACTGGTGGACGCACTCATATCATATGGGTTTATTATATAGGTATATGGACACAAGATCGTTTACTTTTGAGAAATGTGAAGTATTTTGAGCTGAACTTTAGTTAAACAATCTTTTTAAATGAATTTAAATCAGTGGCCTAAAATCTAATAAAAACTAAACTAAAAAAAGTAAACTTTGATGTTTACTTCACCAATAAATATTTATGGAAAAATATGATAGATCCCTTTTTGTTTCATTGTGATACTGCCACACCGCCACATCTATATCAGCGTATAGAAGCAGCGTTTAGATACGTTCAGGGTTAAAAAATGTTATTGAAAGATCGCAGTCGTTTTAACTTAACTAGTCACCCGTAGCATTACCCGTAGACCGTAATTTAAATTAAAAATCAAATGTCATCTGACATTCTTGACGTTGTGTCTTTTCATTTTCATTTACTCAGTACATATGTGTTTGTGACAAATGCAAGGCAGTATGTGTAATGTGTTTTTAGTTGATTTTATGTATAAAAAATGCATTATTTGAAAAAAATATTAACATTCTGCACTCCTTCTCTACGTCCACTATAACCGTGCAAAATTTCATACTAATCCGTCCGCGGCATATTACTTAAAAATCCGTCACAAATTTTTGCTTCACGTATTAATATAATAATAATAATAATTAACAAGAGCCAAGTTTTAAGTATATATATAAGGACATACTTCGATATCAAAACAAAAATAACAAATCTATCAAGTGAATAAAGAAACGAACAAACAATCTAAAAACGTTTTGATTTTATATAATAAGTGGGACGTTGGTCTAACCACTTAACACTGAACAACCGTCGAGATTGCTCCTGTCATTAGTCGGCGTCTTTATCCTCGACTTAATGGAAAGACGACATCGAGAAATGGCCTCTCGAATAGAACATTTAACTCCTTTGAAACGTAATAACTGTATTAATAGCCGGTAGAGTAATTATTTATATGAACTGAAGTGAAATAAATATCGCTTCCAGTTCTTACAGTCACTATCCATTAGAGTATCTATCATGGATGCCATGGACATACGAAGATAAAAACACAACTAACATAGCCGTCGGGTGACAAGAAAAACTCACTAACTACAAAAATTGGAAAATTCCGATTTTTTCACTAAATGCAATATTTTATCGGTCGGCCTTGGTTTGCCGAATTTTAATAAGCAAAAATAACTAAGTGCAAATCTTCTGTTCATGTCGGCAGGTAAAGTTTCACTCTGCATTTAATTAATTTTACGTGGCGAAATTCTGGTCCGTGATTCTGATATTAATAGACAATTAGTTGACGTTAGTGACTTGTCATCTTATGTCACTGTCATTTGCCTCTTTTTATTTGAAGCAGTGTTTAACTTTATTGCTAATACTGAAAACAATAAAATGTGTTCAAGATCTGGTACAAGAGTTACAAGCAAATGAGGAGAATTTACAAACTATGGTAAGAATTGAAAGTTTTGCGATTTTTATGTCTACTAGTTCGTTATCTTACTGTGCCTATTTTTGTTAGGTGATGTACCTATTTTGTTTGATTCTTTTTCAGAATGCAATATGTTTTAAAAATGCTGATAAGGATCTATTTACTAAGGATATACAACAAAGTAAATACAATATCAATCAACGACTAGAAACGTCGAACACCAACAAAGGTTACCCAGACACACCGGTTTGTTTAATTTTATCATCTTAGGCAATAGGTATCTTGTACTTCATTACATTATAATACTTTTTGTTACTTGGTATACTAAATTATGCTGTAGTTAATTTTTTATCATTGTATTAACATTTATATTAATAGTTAGTGGTAGATTGTTGTTATTGTATCTTACCAAGTATTTAATTTATTTTAGAATGCAATATATTACCAAAATGCTGATAAGGATCTATATTCTGAGTGTATACAACAAATTACTTACCAGAAGAAGCAGGCATCAAATACCAGAGACTGTTCAGATATACAGGTTAGATTATTTTAATTCTATTTGTACTTACCTACTTAGAGAACTTATTAATACAAACTTGAGATACATTGCTTAGTAATAATATAAAAATAATAACTTATATTATACTAGCTGTACCCGCGGCTACGCCCGCTTGCAAATCAATGTATCGCAAAGTTATTCCCGCGCAAATCTCCACTCAATGGGAATTCTACGATAAAAGTAGTCTACATGTTGTTCCATAACATTTTCTATAGTAAAACACCCGTAAAAATCGGTTTGGCCGGTCAAGGATTTCCCGGACAAACACAGAGTGAAAAAAACGAATTTTAAGTGTGTATTTGTGGGTAGGTGCATATTGTTATGTAAAATGTTATGAAAATAAGACGAATCAGAATATCGTAAACCCCTTTTTTGAAACAATTTACAGTCTTATTGGTCACATTAACAATATCGGAATACATATTTTTTAACAACGCCTCCACATTTAAACCAAAGCGCATCGATTATAAAGATGGATTTTAACTTTTATGAATTGAAAAATACTATTTTAAGTAATTTTGGTCCTTTTAAATTTCTGAGTAAGATTACACCTACTTTTAACATTAATTTGACAACGATGACGACCCGCGTTGCGGAGCAGCTACCGCACCCAGTTCGATTCCCGGCCAGACAGGAATCTGAATAGATTCATGTTCTGGGTCTGGGTGTTTCTATATACGTCTTGAGTGTCCATGGTACCCACGACACAGGAAAAAATTTCATTTTCATTGAGTGATTCAATGATTTCTATTTCATTGAGTGTAGAAAGCGTATTTTTATTAAAAATAAAAGTTTGTGTGGAGGAGTACCGGGAGGCGGGTTGAAGGAATCCAAAAATTTTGTTGGATAATGTCTTCGATCTCGATGGCTGTATCTACAGAATCTTCATCCCAAATAGTCAAATAACAATCCCGCATTGAATTTCCAGTATTCCTTTGATTTGAAATATTAAAAATGTTAGAGAAATCGTTGCTACAAATCTTGAGTGGACGCTCAAAGGCGAATAGACAGGCATTATGACCACTTTTTAAAAGTGTGGGCGCAACGCTGGACGACGCCACGGCAATAGCTATTTATCTATCAGATCTTATATTTTTCGCTAATAGTAAATTTATTAAAAATGTTTTACTCGTGCCTCCTAATGCATCTAACTAAAACTAAAAATCTAATGACAGTATCAATGATACGTAAACTAATTTTGGTTCTACTAACATTTAAGCGGCGCTCAGGTATGTTTATAGTTTATCTTCATTAAGCCTTGTTTGTGGTTCATTACATTAAAATTTGAATTTGTCGGCAAGGTAAATCCAAATTATTTTGTACTTTTACCTGACAGAGGTTAAAATTCTATTAATTTCATATAACCTCTGTGACACATTGATTCCCAGGCGGGCGAAAGCTTTGCAATTCCGATAGGTACTAAATAATATTTAAAAATGAACTGGTTATTTAAAAAATAATACTAAAATTAGTATTTATGAAAACTACAGATTATAATAATAATAATAATGTACATAAGACAACTGGATTCGAACCCCAGACCTCGCGTTACTAATCCGCCCGACTTGGCACCACACGGCTATCACGATTTTAATAACAGATGCGAAATTTACATACTTATGAGTTAAGAACATCATCTATTTTGGCTTATTTTGACACACTTTGTTATTCTAAAATTAATTTAAAATATGTTGTTATTTAAATGCATGTTTTTATAACATTATTTATAATGAACATATCATAAATATAAAAAGCACAATAATGTTGATCTTGCTCGTTTGTTATTAGAGCCAAGTGTTCATCAACCATGCTTCAATATTCATAAATGCAATTATTTATCACAAAAGTTGCAAAAGCTTCTTTATAATAATAATTCATGATATAATTGTTATATCTTATTTAGATACTGATCGACTTATTAATGTTAGTATTTTGCTTAAAAGAGTATCAATTGTATTTTGTCCTTAATATTTATTTTCGCTAAAGATGTACGGGTGTGGTCAATTACATAACTTTATTTATGCAATAATAGTTAAGAAACTATTTATGTAACATGAACATGGAGTGACAAATGGAGTCGATAATTTTATTTTGAAACAATGTTAAAACATTTTATCGCCTTTGAATTATTGGATTCGAATAACTATTTTACTATAATAGTATGACGCGCCATCTGTTATCAATTGGGAATCCCTGTACTCTAAGAGCGATTTTACATTAGGTCGCAAGCTGCGCGGCCGCAGCGCGTCAACGGATGCTTTTTTATTATTGAAATATTTCATAAGTTCATTCACATGTCACATCTATTTTTATAATAATTGATAGTTACAAAGGAGAATGGCGAATTTCAATACATGCTTGGCTCTAATATTTTTTAAAACGTATACTGTTATGACGTGTGTAATTATGTAGATTATCATATTGTAAATTCATTAAAAAGATAATATTTTCTTTAAAACTTAAGGTTTTTTTTATATAACTTAAGGCATGTTATACTTTGCAAGTCAAATTAATTATACATAATTGTTTTGTTCTTTGTAATTATTACTCCGTTGACTTCGTCTGGTAATTAGCTAACATAAAAAATAAAAAAATATATATAAAAAGATTAAAACAAAAAAAGTTTCAATTTTTTAAGTTCTAATCTTGTTTGAGGTTAGATGTAGAAATAAAAAAAGTGAACAATGACAGTAATTGGTAACTGACAGTTGACGCTGGCATTTCGTAATTTTCGTAAACATGCGTTTCATTCCACAGAGAAAATGTATTAAAGATTTAAAAATGTGTGCGCGTAGCTAGCGTACACTCGTAAGAAGTGAAACTTCTTTATGACGTTATTTTTCAAAAAAAACCCCGATAAACCCCCGATAAAGAAGTTTCACTTCAAACCTGACTGCGTTCCATTTCACATGCAAGTTCTAGAACAAAAAATAAAATGTATTCTTTTATTTTATGCACTACTGCGGGATGTAAAAAATATTCAATTACGGTATAAATATTAACTTAATATAAGGTTTTTTTTCACACTGTCTTTGACTATATAAGCAACTAAGGCCAAACTCGCCATTCTCCTTTATACGTATCATTTTTGAATGAATTCAGAATGGCATCCGGGCGGCCATTATGGCTACTGTCATGTCACACATGTTTACATTAGAATTTAACAAAATACGCGACAATCCGAATTTTACGGATATATGTTGTCGACTCGAAATCAATGTTTTTTTATGTTTTATTATTTAGATAAGGTTTTAAGTAAGTCTATCGTACCCCTTGACGGACTTGTCAATATGGGACTTTGTCAAAAACGAACTTCCATACAAACATTTATGTCCGATTTTAACGCTTTCAACCCATTTTTTTCGATAAAAAGCAGCCTATGTCCTTTCTCGAGTTAAAAACTATCTGTGTGCCCAATTTCATAAAGATCGGTTCAGTTGTTTAGTCGTGAATAAGTAGCAGACAGACAGACAGAGTTACTTTCACATTTATAATATTATTAGTAGGGATTTTTTTAGGTTTTACCGAATCACAGACCCTTGGTAAATTATGATTATGGAACTGATGAAGATTTTTCTAACGATTCAGATGATGATCCTTCATTTCATTTCTCAAAACCAAATGATGAATATCAGATCCATCCACAGACTTTTCAGATTATGAGATTGAGACAAAGGAAATAAAAAAAAACAAGAAAGCGAAAAAGTAATCCTGATAACTGGAAAGTTAATACGACTAAATCAAATAGATCCCAATGTTTGTCCTATACAAATAAAAATAAAGAATGTCCAGCAAAAGCTCCTAAAGCTGTTGACTGCTCAACTTGTAAATACAAGTGTACCACTAACTTTACTGAATATCAGAGAGTAGAGATTTGCAAAACTTACTGGGGCTTTAGAAACTATACCAGGCAAAAAGATTACATTTTAAAATTTGTGAAAATAAGTCTTCCAAAGCGTCGTAAAGTTGATAAAAATCAAAACCATGTTCGTAGTATATCAAAGACCTACTACTTAATGAATAGCAATGGTGCTTATAGAGTATGTGCTAAGTTTTTTCAGGCTACTTTGTGCATTTCAAATGGCCCAATAAACTCAGCAGTGAAGAATATAAGTTCTGTTGGGTGCTTCTCAGGCGAAGACAAACGAGGAAAAAAATGCCCTGGAAATAAGACAAGCGAGGCTGATATTCATTTTGTGAAAGCACATATTGAAAAATTTCCAGTTATGGAATCTCACTATACGCGTAAATCTTCGAGGAAATTATATTTAGACAGTAATTTCTCTATTTCTAAAATGTACAATTTATATGTAGAGGATTATCATAATAACTTTAATGATCACAAGCCAGTGAGTGAAAAAACTTACCGTCGCATATTTTGCAACAATTATAATTACTCGTTTTTTAAGCCAAAGAAAGACCTATGTGCTACATGTTCCAAGTATGAGCAAGCTTCTGATAATGAGTAAAAGAACTTGGAAACTGAATATACCTTCCACTTAATTAGAAAACAGCAGTGTAATGAAAGTAAAGAAGCTGACGGAAAATTGCGAATTATAATAAAAATAAATACTAAAATCCATTTATAACATAACTATCATTTTGCAAGTACTGCATTTCTTATTACGACGGCAGCATGGCTATACATACATAAAGCAATATTTCAGCCAGTATCAATGACCGCATATACTGGCTTAGTGACTGAGGGATTGCTCAGAACAAAGCCGCTATCCGGTCACCAAAGCATAATTAATGTGATATCTCCAAACGGTCGAAGCTTTAGGCACGAGTGACCCCGTGATAGACACTGACGGGACTGGACTGAGATTAACGGAATCAGGAGTTTGTTTTGACGTACGATGATATTCGGAAAGTTGGGAACACTAGATTGATGCATAAAGCCCAGTTGATATGTTAACGAAGTAATGAACAACTTTTCACGAACATGCATTACTATTCGGAGAAAACAACGTAATAATTTCCTATCAAAATTATTATACTTGTTTTTTTTACAAAATTGTTTACAGTTGCTATATCGATCACGGGAAAGAAAAACTCTCTGATTCTGAGAGAAGACCCGTGCCCAGCAGTGGGACAATAATGGGTTGATGAGAGATGAGCACTTGCGGGTATAATTTATTCTACCCTCATTAATTACGCCATTCTACCCCAATCTAACGGCAGACAAATGATTGTAGACTAATAAAAATGCAGAATTGTTACATTTTAAGATATGACGGGTACCTACTCACAGTATCGTATTGATCGTAATAGCCACATTCCACTACGATCAAACATGACAAAACAAGTCAGTTTTTTCATAACCAAGATCGGTTACCATAAAACTGACCCGTTCTCCCGTGTTATTATATCGGGAAAGAAGTTAAAAATGCATATCTTGAGTATCGGCTACATATTATAATAACCACCATTGGAGATAAATTAGATTCCAGTTATCTAATTTATCAGTCCAGAGAGAGTTCGGAACGGCGAACCTCTGGCACCCCATTAAAGACGAGTATAGCGCCGCACTTAGGTTTTGTCGGTATTCTGACGCCCAGTTCTGTCTGGGTGTCAGCGAGTCCGACACTGCCCACTGCTGGCGTTGCGGCTCAGACCACGATGAAAGGAGTGGGTGTGCGTAAAGGCATTCCCCTGCCAGAAAAAAGCCCTTTGGTGATTGTACACCAAGATATCAGAAAACACTTATTTCTAGAGTGGAGCATTTCTTGCGTTTTGATGGAAGGGTGTGGTTGTTGTTGTGTATATGAGGTGACCATCTTAGTCCTCGAGAGAAGCAACCCACCTGTGATTGATTTCATATAGAACCCATGTTCTACATAAAATTGCTTACGAATAATCTTACAATCCATGAACGACAGGGACCACTTACAATCAAGTGGATTGCATGATCGTTTGCTACTTCCAACTTATAAGAAAAACGCAAGCACTTCTACTATGAAGTAAAAATAAAATTGTGACATACTTATAAGAGGGGTTCCAACTTAGGTACGGTTAACCAACGCATCTGTTTGCGGTATAAACTTCTATGGACTAATTCTATCTGGGGTTGATAACAAATTATGACAATTACAATAATCAAAAGTAATAAGCACAGCTAACAAAGATCAGACTATGCTAACTTGAACCATGGATAATATATTTTCCTAAACTTGCCTTGAGAATACATTTAGGTAAGTGCATGCACTCTAAGTCGGTCACACTGTGACATGAACATAACGACAAGTGGAAACAATTAGGCGCACCGTATACCAAAACATTTTATTTTAATTTTCACGGTAGAAGAACTTTTGTTTTGGTTTTAGTTCCTTAAAGTAGACTAACCACAACATTTTATGACTCATTACTGGAAACGGGTCCCTTTATGCAAACTCCAATATAGTGCGGTTAATAGCATGTGGTTTTATGACCACCACTGATAATCCTATACTGAGCGCTTAATATGTCATGGATATTATGTCATGTCAAGTTGCGACATGTCACATCGCAGCATAGAATGAACATGACATTTAGTGACTAACTTGCGTCCAGTAGGCGCACCTCATCCCATTTTCGACCGCGCCGAATAATGCTTTAATGCATTATTATGATTTCTTAATTTCTGAAAACATACAATCGCAGATATTTAGATAAATTATTACATTCAACATTGAGGTTGTCATTTTTTTTAAATAACTTAACATACATAAATAATATGACCGTTTCGTAATCTATAAATAAAAAAAATGAAAAGACTTGGACTAAATGCCTGGAGGTCTTTTTTGTACTGCAGGAGCACTGACATACGGAACCTAAATTAATACAGCTATTATAAAATCCATGAAATTTGTATTTTTTTTCTACAATAGAGCCTTTTACTAAAAAAAAATGTATGATTGTATTATATTATGGGAGTACAACGTCGCAGGTAACTGCTAATCCTACTAGTCCTACTAATATTATAAATGCGAAAGTTTGTGAGGATGTATGTGTATTTGTTATTCTTTCACGCAAAAACTACTCAACGGATTTGGTTGAAACTTTACAGTAGTATAGGTTATACATCAGAATAACACATGGACTATAATTTATACCGATTTTTTTGGAATAAGGTTATAATATAACGAGTAATACCGGGTTAGTCGCAAAAAAAGTTGTCCTCTGAGAGATATCTTCGCGTACGCTGCCTAAACCGTTGAAGATATCCAAATATAATGTACCGTGGAATTGTTTGGCTCACATAGATCTAAATAAAAGTCCGCGACAGCATATGTCTATATTTTATGTATAACCCACAATAACTCTTTTTATACTTTGAACATTTAAAAAATATGAAGTTGATGTTTCCATGGGTTTTATACAAACTAAATATAAATCCTTATCAAAATAAATGATTTCAGAAAATCAAGCATCTAATAAAGATTGAATCTGCCTTTTACACCATGTAAATTGGATAAGTAGTTTAGAAGATATTACGAGTATAACATACTGCGTAGTCAATTGATTGACCGGCAGTACGCGCCGTGCGCCGCCGCCGTATACAGTGAAGTTGTATGATATTATTATTTGACTGGTTATAAAACACGGAGCAAAATGTGAAAGGTAAATGACGGCCCTGTAGTTCCGGGAATAAGGCTATGGTATGGTATCTCCTTTCTGTGGTAAGAGGCAACTAAAAGGGGGCTTTCGGGGTTGCGGGCGGCTAGACTGGGAGCTTCAAACACCCAGTCAGCAACTTCGGGAAAGATGAATCTGCCTTTTACACCATGTAAATTGGATAAGTAGTTTAGAAGATATTACGAGTATAACATACTGCGTAGTCAATTGATTGACCGGCAGTACGCGCCGTGCGCCGCCGCCGTATACAGTGAAGTTGTATGATATTATTATTTGACTGGTTATAAAACACGGAGCAAAATGTGAAAGGTAAATGACGGCCCTGTAGTTCCGGGAATAAGGCTATGGTATGGTATCCCCTGTCTGTGGTAAGAGGCAACTAAAAGGGGGCTTTCGGGATTGCGGGCGGCTAGACTGGGAGCTTCAAACACCCAGTCAGCAACTTCGGGAAAGATGTCAGCATGTGTGGTCGCATGCTATCGTGAATGACAGGATGGACGGAGCTTGAACCGTCCAGCCAGGCGATCCCGGGACGGACGGTGGTATACGTGTGGTCGCATATCGTGGTAAAGACCAGATGGAGTGGTGGGCCCAGCCGCTCACTTGGGAGGAGCCCGATGGGGCAATGCACTCAGAGGACTCCAGTTGTGTTCCTTTGAAGATCCCGGAGTCCTGGTGTTATAAGAATCCCACATAACTCTGCGTCGCTCCAACAGCGTATGGTACCTTTTGAAGGTTTCTCCCTCGAAAAAAAGAGATAAAAGGTCAATGAGAATGAAACGGTGGAAAGGTTAAACGTGTTATTCAATCGTCATCGACCTTTTAATGTTACAGAACTCGGCACATGTGTCAGATTAGCAGTAGTTTAGGTCGTAGTTGACCACGCTAGCCGACTGCGCGTTGGTAACCGTCACGCGTTTTAAGACCCTTTCTTAAAACTTTTAATTTCAGAGTAAGCATTAATATCTGTTGCCGACAAAACTAATTCAAATTAATATACGTGCCTGTGATTTGAAATTTGAACACTCTGATTGAGGCGATTAACACACGGCATCGCGCACCGCCGCGAATAGCGGTGCCCCGCGCGTTAAGGCGGTTTACGCACCTGTACGTGCGGATGGACCGATCATCAAAATAAACTTTTCGACACCGAAATCCATTTATTAAATTGCAACACGGCCTGCATCAACGATGATCCCCGCGGTTAGGCGCCAGCCCGTGTGTGAGGCGCCAACCCTCCGCACTGTCGTTTGCGCGGAGACATGGTGGCAATGAGAACACCGCTGGACCGCGCGGTCGGTCGGTGTACGTGTGTGAGGCATCAATGGATTTATTAGACCCCAATACAACATGAGATCCGCTTCACCGCCTACCGCGGCAGTGAGCGGTACCATATGTTAATCGCCTTAGGAAGTAGGGCAAGGGTTCAATCTGAAGTCAATCACAGATGCGTTGCTACTCCCGAGGACTATGACGATCGCCTCATATAAAAGTGAGCCGGCAGACACACCCTTCTAATGAAACACAAGAACTGCTTCACGGTAGAAATAGGTGCGGCGGTGATGCCTCCCTGGTTGAACCATTGCTCTACCTCCTTGGAAACTTTATGTGGCAGACTAAATTCCACGCGAGCGAAGCCGCGGGCAAAGGCTAGTTCTATATAAAATTAAATTACGTCTACGTTGAACTTTATATATAACGAGTCAGCGCTACGAAGAGAACATTCCCTGACTTGATACTTTTCGTTTCTTAGTATCTGCTTTTCCTGAGTTTGCACTATTGTTATCTGCTACAATTACGTAAATAACAAGCAATGTACCAGGAAAATGCCTGTGACGAATATGATTTTAATTATACAAGTGGTTTTCACTTGAGAGATCAAAAATGATTTACGTAAAAGATAAATCAGAGTACCTACTCGTATGTTACATACCTGTACAGGTTCTTTAGTACGAGTTTATTACTTTCTCTCAAAAAAATAATTTTAATGTTTTCACCCCTACATTGCCGTATATAATAATAATAATAATAATAATAATAATAATAATAATAATAATAATAATAATAATAATAATAATAATAATAATAATAATAATAATAATATACTTTATTGTACCCAGAAAAAAGAAAAATAATACAGTAGATTACAATAATAAAATACAAAAGGCGGCCTTATCGCTCAACAGCGATCTCTTCCAGGCAACCTCACGGTGCGGAGTTAAGATTTAGGGGAAAAATAAAGAGAAGGTAGGGTGCAAAAGTTATGGAAATGAGAAATTAAATTTCAGAGAAACTACTAAAAAAAAAATAATAATAATAATTAACATAACAATAATTGTAAAAAGAATAAGTTTAAAGATAGCAAAAGCGTACGGAGAGGATTGGTAAACTAGAGCTTTAAGTAAAAGGACTTCACAAGATTTTTAAACGAATGTAGGGATTGGGCATAACGAATAGATACAGGAAGGGAGTTCCACAACTGAATGGCTGAAACAGTGAAGGACTTTTTGTAAAACGAAGTTGTGTGGGAAGGAGTGTAAAGACTAAGGTTTTGAGTGGAGCGAAGGGATCTATCATGGGATAGGTGGAGAAAGGGGAAACGTTCCTTGAGGTACGGTGGAGAGGTCGGATTAAATAATATACAGTATAGAAGAGACAGAATGTGAGCATTTCGGCGAAGACGAATTGGGAGCCACTTGAGTTTAACGCGATACTCTGAAACATGGTCATATTTTCGTAAGCCGAATATGAACCGTATACAAATATTTTGGAGACGCTCAAGCTTATTTAATTGCTCCTCGGTAATATCAGGATAACACACATCAGCATAGTCAAGTATAGGTAAGAGTAGAGATTGCGCAAGCATAATTTTTGTGGGAATTGGTAAAACATTTTTCAATTTGCGAAGGGAACCCATAGCAGCAAAGATCTTCTTACTAACTTCCGTGACCTGTGGTATCCACGAAAGATGTTGGTCCATATAGATACCTAGATTCCTAACTTTATTACTATAGGGAATATCGACGTCATCCAATGTTATGGGCGGTAATAATTGCCAATCGATTCTAGAAATCAGACGCGAACTCCCTATAATAATCGCCTGGGATTTGGTGACATTTAATTTTAATCCAAAGTTTTTGGTCCAAGTAGAAATATATTATATATATATACATTAAGTATATATTGTACGTTAACGTTTTTGTGTGCTGCCATACCTTGCATAAAGTTTGCAATGATTGGCGAAAATATAAATAAATATTTTTTTATTACGTATCTATTGAATTTATACGTATGTAAGTACGGCAAAATAGAATGATTTTATTGACAATTATAAATGTTTTATTAGACCTTTTGGCTGCAATCTTAAATGATTTGTATATAAATGTTCATGAGTATAGAAGCTTTACGTTTTGCCGCGGAGAGTCGGTTTTCGGCAATTGCCTCTTACCATAAAGTTGTATGTATGTTAGGTTGATACTTTTAATATATTTTTATTGTAAAAGCTGTCGTTAATCAAGTTTTTAGATGACTCAAATGACTTCCTTGACTTAAACATAGATAAAGTGGACCTTTTGTCTGGATTTTCAATCGATTCAGATAAAAAAGTAAAGGAATGTTTTTATGAAGTTATTTTGCAAATAAATAATCTATATATTTGTTTTTCTTTAAAGGAAAATAAAATTTAGACTGTAATTTTAATAACATTTGAATTAAAAGGGCTAAGTTTCAAAATAATTTGCATAGACTATTGCAGTACTTCTTTTTGCTAATTTAAGCTGAAAGCATAATAGCTGATTTAAGATGTTCATGACGGCGATAACAAGGCACAAAAGATACGCTCAAAAGTAGGACGGGGTTGTTGGACAATGTATGAATTAAATAGTAACCATAAAATCGTAGTTTCCATCTTCTTTGCTCCCAGCGCTCTCCATAACCGATGGCCTATAGTTGATTCGACCACGAATCGGGCAGCTAATAAATGATTCGATCGCACCAGTTCGAGCTTAATTGCCACTGCCTTAATGTCAAACTTGACGGTTGATTTAACGTGTGAGTAGGGTTAATTAAAAGGGACTGAGTAATTTTTTATTCGCAGTCGATTTGTGCATGTAAAATGATACATCGTTCACGTGGGAACTTTGGGAGCCAAGTGAACTGTACTAAGTGATACCATAATTCTAACCCACACTCAAATCTCGAGTTTCGGAAGTCATGTTTGGACACCCCTTTGTAGTACCTAATTTTCATAAAAGTAAAACAACTGTCACATTTTATTTTTTGGATATCCTCAGTCTATATATGAGAAATTACGAATATACTAAAATCTGTTACGAGAAAATTAAATAATGAAGTTTAATGTTAAAGCTTAATTAACTCTAAATATTCCGTAGCAAGAAAAAATAAAATAAAATAAAAAATAATAATAAAAATAATAATAATAAATAATAATAAAAAATCAAATAAAAAATAACGGCCTGTAGTTCTCTTCTATCTTTGATTGAATCTTTTTGATTTTTTAGTAATCAAAAACCTTTTACTTTTGCTCAAAATTAACTCAAAAAGTTCTAACAACACATCATTACGTATTTTGTTTTATTACTTGAAATTGAAATGTATTTTAAGATAATATACAGAAAATCTTAAATCGAATGGAGTGAAAGGGGTAAGAGGAGTGTAGGCCGCCGCACCACCAGATGAACGGTGACACTACGACGGCGAGTAACGGCTTGTTTTATATGGCTTAGGACAGGTTGAAGTTGTGCAGATTATTATCGGAGGCCTATGTGCAGCAGAAGATTTTTAATGGACTGATGGATGGATGCACACGTGAAATCAACAGGGTCTAAAACGCTACGTAGAATGTGTATTATTAAAACGGGAAGGTACCATTGATGCACCTCTTTCTAGCGTGCAACAGTTCTTGCATTTTAATAAAAGGGTGTAGCTTCGAACTTACTATCATAAGATTTACTACTATCAATCTTAGTCCACTACAACTCTTTTTATACTTTGAAAATTTTAAAAATATGAAGTTGATGTTCCCATGTGTTTTATACAAACTAAATATTAATCCTTATCAAAATAAATGATTCTAAAATATCAAGCATCTAATACAGATTGAATCTATTTTTTACACCATGTAAATTGGATAGTTGCATAGTCAATTGATTGACCGGCAGTACGCGCCGTGCGCCGCCGCCATATACAACGAAGCTCTATGAAATTAATATTTGAATGGTTATCAAACACGGAGCAAAATGGGAAAGGTCAATGTAAATGACGTCCCTGTAGTTCCGGGATCAGAATAAGGCTACGGTATCCCCTGTCTGTGGTAAAAGGCGACTAAAAGGGGGCTTTCGGGGTTGCGGGCGGCTAGACTGGGAGCTCGAAACACCCAGTCAGCATGTGTGGTCGCATGCTGTCGTAAGATCCCAGGATGCACGGAGCTTGAACCGTCCAGCCAGGCGATCCCGGGAAGGAAGGTGGTATACGTGTGGTCGCATATCGTGGTAAAGACCAAATGGAGTGGTGGGCCCAGCCGCTCACTTGGGACGAGCCCAATGGGGCAATTCACTCAGAGGACTCCAATTGCGTTCCTTTGAAGATCTCGGAGTCCTGGTGCGATAAGAATCCCACATAACCCTGCGTCGCTCCCACGGCGCATGGTATCTTTTGAAGGTTTCCCCCTCGACAAAAAGAAAAAAAAGGTCGACGGGAATGATACAGTGGAAAAGATTAAATATGTTATTAAATCGTCATCGACCTTTTAATGTTACACAACTCGGCACATATGTCAGATTAGCAGTAGTGGAGGTCGTGACCACGCTAGCCAACTGCGCGTTGGTAACCGTCACGTGTTTTGAGACCCTTTCTTAAAACTTTTAAACATTAATATCTGTTGCCGACAATACATGCCTGTGATTTGAAATTTGAACACACAGATTTAGGAAGTAGGGCAAGGGTTCGATCTGAAGTCAATCACAGATGCGTTGCTACTCCCGAGGACTATGATGATCTCCTCATATAAAAGTGAGTCGGTAGCCACACCCTTCTAATGAAACACAAGAACTGCTTCACGGTAGAAATAGGTGATACCTCCCTGGTTGAACCATTGCTCTACCAACTTGCAAACTTTATGTGGCAGACTAAATTCCACGCGAGCGAAGCCGCGGGCAAAGGCTAGTCTTCTATATAGTCAGAAATTTTATAATATGCTTTACGACTAAGTTTTATCTAAATGAATGTTTTAAACGTATTAATTGAGAAATTTCTGATTTCAATTGGAAGTTTATTATAAAAGCGTATACATTGACCCATAAAATAATTATTACTTTTGTGAAGACGAGTAACATGTGCAAAGAGATTGTGTTTGTTCCTTGTATTTATATCATGAATGTCACAAAGTTTACTGAATTTATTAATATGTTTCTTCACATAAATCAAATTCTCATATATAAATTGGGATACAACAGTAAGAATATTTATATCTTTGAATATTTCTTTAAGTGAAGATTTAGGGCTCAGATTATAAATAGCTCTAACAGCCCTCTTAATATTTAAGTTAAACGCCATCACAATAACAACCACTAAAATCTTTACATTAATACGTGTTATTTAAATAGGTCAGCTAGAAAATCGTTTACCCATTCCTAACGCAAATTGCCTCGCGCTTTCAAATCATCGACAGTCCATGCCATGTCAGTAAATTGACAGAAGCCTACAGTTACGACCGTTAATTTATGTTAATGTAATACTAATTATGTTGTACTTGACGATACGGCTAATTTTGATTCACCTAACAACCATTTGAATTTCGTTTGCTTATTAACTTTATAATACGCATGATTTCTTTTTATTTACTTAATAAAACGTTGCTGAGTTCCCGTCTAAAAATCAGTACTAATTTATATCCTTGCTTTAATCCTAACATAGTGTGTTCAACAAATCACCCCGTCTGTCAATGATTATCATACTAATTCTTATGTACAAATATAAATTAGTCGTGTAAAGAAAATTTTAGCAAGATCTGTGTAGTCTGCCGAAAGTCTTTGAATTTAGCGAATTAAATGCTAGTGTGTGTCTACACATTAGAATATAATATTAATATAAATAATTCAAAGCTTACTTTGGGAAAGCTTCAAAGTCCATCCTGGGAACTAGGGGTTCACCGGAACAGAGTTTATATGTATATATAACTACTAGAAAACCAAATATTATCATAACTGTCCTGCTGGATTCACATATACACGAACTCAAGCTTAAATACAAATTTGCTGACGCCTGTCTATCTGTCCGATAAAGTCAAAAACTACTGAATGGACATTCGTGAGATTTTCATTAATAGGCAAAAATATTCCCAAGAAAAGTTGGTGAATCATACCAAAACTACCACCACCATTTAAAAAACATACTAAAAGCATATATATGCCTAGATATTTCCAAATATCTTTTTTTATGTCCTATCGAGTACTGTTCTGTTAATAACAGCTAATACTAACAATCAAATACAAGCCTTCTACTTCCTAAAATGTGTTAAAATGTCGACCTTTGAAAGTGTCAATATCAAAACTTATATAACCAGCGACCTCTACCTTTCACAATTATATATTTTACAATTTGATTTGATCTAAGTAGCAAATGAGTAGAATAATTTTAGTATATAACTTTCATGTTACGCAGCTACTTTAATATGTTTGTCACTTTAAATTGAGTCTTGTACGCATCCTAATTTTGGATTTTCCAAATGGGCATTTTATGGAGTTTTTGTTTATTTTTGTGCTAAATCTTATCAATCATACCAAAGTTAAAGTTATACAACCGTTGTATAGAACCCAATAGTTTTTGATGAATCAGTGAGTCGGTCACTCAGTAGTGAACTGGGCAAAATTTCTTAGTCGAATATCTCAGCAACTGCTAATAACTTTCTCGAACTTTTTACAGACCTTAAGGATAATAATTTAATATTATATACCAATTCTTTTGCCGATAACGAAGTTACGATAAGCAAAAAAATCAGAAAATACGTCAATCATTCTGTGTAAATATTAGTCTTTATTTTGCTTACTATTGAATTTTAACTGAAAATTCCAGAAAAAACCATTCCAAATAAAAATACTATTTTTGTATTGTATTCAAAATAGATGAACGTTAAACCTGTCATATGAACGAAAAATCTGTTTCGTAAAATTTTTCACGTCTTATACCTACATTTCATCTAAAATTTCACGCGATCATTTCTTAGAGTAAATTAGCTGTTAGCGATTTTATTTGCGAGCATTTCTCGCTTCACAGTACCCGGTTTGAGCACGGAATTTCTGTTAAATCTTTTAGAAACGAGGTGAATTTTTTATTGATCCTACAATTCTACCAATGTGAGCAAAGTAAAGGATTGAAATTTTACGTTCCGTTGGAGATCCTTGGTTGAACAAAATAATAAATTCTTGTTTAATTCGTATTGAGTTGAAGCAACGAAATTGTTTTACTTTTGTTGCGTGGTAGGAATTAACTTGTTTTATGGTTGCCTGCAAAATAATCCCGATGTAATACAGAGTTGAATTGCATATTTTACTATCTACATGTTCTAGATAGTTAAATACATGCGGATGATATAAATACTACTTACTCGTACTAAGATGTTATAAATTTTTGTTAATCATAAAATATGCACGGACACACTTACTTTGGTTTAATGGCAATTTCAATTCACGCACTCTTTAATTAGTAGTATGAAACCGTAAAAAATGTTTATTTATTATTTTGTTTGTATACAGAAGATGGTAGAAGCAGTTCAGCTCAACGGGGGAGATATTACCATTACATCTGCTATCAAGGTGCAGTAATTCATGTATTTCGGTAGAAGACTGTTGATGACGGTCGACTTAAAGTGAAGCTACTAACTTAGCTCTCAGCTTACTAGCTCTCAGGAGTAGTAAAGTATCTGTAGTAAACTTCAGGTAAAACCTCTATTTCGACTTGATTTTATTACAGATGTTCATGGGCGGCAGTAACCTCTTACCATCTGAGGCACTGTATATTCTTTTGATACTTCAATTGATGAGAAAATTAATAATAGTGGTATAATAATACTAAGACGGAGGCGTACACTTATGATCACGGTGAAACGGAGGAAGGTTTTCTACCCAGGTCATGTAATATGATAGGCAAAGTTGCCGGAAAGAAAAAGGTAGGATAGGGAAAAAAATGCAGTGGTAGTGAAAGAAAGTGCGAGTGGATGTGTAACATTTAGGGGTGGACCTTCATTACGTCTTTGCTAAGCCATCTTATTATATATCCTCAAACACCAAACACTTAATTTCTAACTACTATGGAGGAGTTGAAGGTCACTTTTTATCATATCAGACTACCGTAAATATCCAATGTTTAATCCAAGCTTTTTATTAGAATTGGATTGGCAGAAGGTGACTTGTCTCAAATTATCTAAAAAACATGAGGAGTAGCGGTTGTCACCATCCCATTTCGAAGTGTTAAGTATCACAGCATACTCATGTCCAAGATAAAGAGTTTTACGATGAAATACCCTATCAAATGGAAAAAAATGTAATCGGTCCAGAAACATCCAAGTTAAACAAAATTTTAAGAAACCGTCATTTTCCAATTTTGCCCAAAAAACTGCTGAAAATTCTTCAATTTCCATTAATGGGACTACCTATAAAATGATGCGGTTTGAATCGTGTCGGTCGTTGAATATAAATAAAAAAATGACGAATGGATAGTCTCTTTTCTTTCGAAAATGGGTTATAATACTCCTAAATACTTTATAAAAGCCATCATGACATTTTCCTTTGCAAAAGTAAGGGACAATTAATATCTTAATGTATACACACAATGCAGTAAACCTCAAAGCATTTTTTTCCGTTTGTTTATTTTTTCTTATTAAAGAAGACTAAGGCATATAGACTTCTTTCGCCGTTATGTTCACTAACCGCAGATAAGATCGAAGTCGGAGAAAATTGTGCGTGCCGTGTTTAGAATCCTAGAAACATACAAGTTTGACCAAACGTCATCATTACATATTATTATGTTTTCTTGTAAGTTTAACATAACGATTTTGCAATAGTAATTTTTTTCAAAAGTATTTAAATCTAAACGTAAAACGTTACGTAAAACAAAAATTAATACCAACAGTTACATTATTTTTTACAAATGGCGTAAACGGTTACAAAAAGTTAATTAACATTTTCTCCATTAGCATGTCTTAACAAAATTACCCGAACACTTTCCTAGCTTGAAAGTTTCAAAATTGATACATAAAATCGTTGGCGATAATCGGGCTTTTAGCTAAATGGAAAAGTGCTTTTGTTATTTGCTTTAGAATTTACTTATAACTTTCGTTTTCTTAATTCAGGTTTTTAACATAGTGTGTTTTAAGATTCTATTGTACGATTGAAATAAAATGGGTTTATTATAAATAGGCCTACGAGAGCACTTGTACATTGTCAGTTACAATATATTTCTTGTACTATTTACTGCCGCATCGGAACACCACCTCAATTGTGTCGATTTGGCAAGAAACTCAACAGGTTGGCCTTTTTTCATCGTATATTTTTATTTTTGACGTGAAATGTCTTTTAAATCGATATCATACACGGGGTACTATGCTCGAAAACCGAATTGTTCAATGCCATCTGACCTTAATAACTACAATACAATTCGTCGTAGGAAAACGAAATGACTTAGTTTTATTACTTAACGTATATAGTTAGGTCGCTGCTAAGACCTTGAGTTTGCATCAAGAACATGCGGGGTAGAAACTGGCGATTAACTATTTAACCTTTTTGTTCTAAATCTTTATCACTAAAAATTACTTGCTGATATATAATTACAGTACATGTTTTACGTTAAAACCAACCGCCGCGTGCAAAGACACTGCTCATGCTATTTTTTTCCTCTTAATGCCGTCTTGTTTTAATTGCTCTAGGTTTAACTAAAAGATAACTTTTTTGGTGAGATACTCAACACTTTCACAGTAAATTAATTATCTGTGGTAATACACTCGTATTATTGCTCAGTCCTACGGTGGTTTGTTAAATAACTTATTTAAATTGCGTCATCATAATAAACATAATAGCGTTCGTCTTCAACCAATTATTGTCCCGCTGCTGGGCACGGGTCTTCTCTCAGAATGAGAGAGTTTAGGCCATAGTCCACCGCGCTGGCAAAGTGCGAGTTGGTGAACGTAGTGGTGAATAGCGTTCACTTCATGTAAATTTATGACTAGTTTGTTTATTTTGCTACTATTACGATATATGAAGCCTATAGGTATCTATCTAGCTACATACATATATAGGCATAATAAGATAATAGGCATAAAAAGCATAAAATCATGTGCAATAGTTACATTGTAAAGCGGCAGTACTCAGTATTCTATTATTACACAATAGTTTACGATAAGTATTCATGTATAAAAATGTGTTATATGTACGTATACCATTTTTCGAGGCACCGGCGCGAATGAATACGCTCGTAAACCGTTCCGAACGATTAAGCGCCTTCGACCCGCAGCTCGCTCTAATAGCATCTGTATAACAGAGTGGGACAGGGCGGAGCACTTCAAGACCCTTAATTTTCTGGAGGTATTTTATATAATAGAAAAATATAATGGTATATATGTTTTCATAACAACTGATTCGCCTTTTTTAATCGACCAGTTATACGAGTATAACACGTAACGTCTTCTTTACCGACTTTCCAAAGGAAAAAAATATCTATTATTTACGTATTTTAAAGAATTACGTAATTAAATAATTTTTAGGAGTTTTTTGGTCCACGAAATGTCTATTTCTTAACATCTTAGACGTTTCTGGACTAATTTCAATTTTATCATTTTAATTTGATAGGGTATTTTATTACAGAACTTTCGTTTTGGAAATGGTTGTGGGTGATGCTGGCATTAACCTCGATTTGGGTAACTTTGAACATTTTTTACAATATTTGTGATATTAAAATCTGTTTTATATTTATTGCACCTTGTTTTTATTAAATGAATAGTGTCCTTTTTAGCTGGTTTATTAATCTAACACAATAAATTTACGGAGAAAACAATTAAACTACCCACAATTATCCCTAAAACTCAAATTCAAAGTTATCCTTAGTTTTGGGTAACTTTGAATATAATTTTTTGAGGATATAAAATCCGTCATTAATCGAATATTTTAAGGTCTGAGTAAAATTAATTAACATATTTTTGTTAATTAAAACCAAATCTATAAAAAATACATTTATTTTGATATATAAATACAATGGTCTTGCCATATGAATCAAGGTCGATCAATTTGGTGGTAAAATAAGATACTAGTTTTTTTTTGATTATTTATTCCATCCATCCATAGGATGGACGGAACATCTGGTACCTTTGGAAGGTTTCCCCCTCGAAAACAAAAAAAAAAAAGGATGGACGGAACATGGACATAACATAGGCCTCCCCTAAATGGCGCCACTCCAACCGGTCCTGTGTCCTCTGATCCAACGGTTTCCCGCTGTCTTCTTCAGGTCACCGGTCCATCTGGTAGGGGGGCGACCGGTACTCCTTTTGCCTAAACATGGTCGCCACTCGAGGACCTTTCTTCCCCATCGGTTATCGGTCCTACGAGCGATGTGGCGGCCCATTGCCACTTCAGCCTGCTAATTTTGAGAGCTATGTCGGTAAGCTTCGTTCGTCTACGGATTTCATCGTTGCGAATCATGTCTCGTAGCGAAATTCCGAGCATAACCCTCTCCATAGCACGCTGAGCGACCCTGAGCCTCCGAAAGAAATATTTTTTTATGATACAGGTAACTTTGAACCGTTCAAAGTTACCCATATAACATCCAATTTCGACGTCGTCAAAAGTTTAACAGTTTTACGCAATATTCAACATGGGATACGGATAGTACAGTTTCAAAATAATAATATACAATATACATTTGAAAGATAAACACCAAAACACACCTGTTTACGGTAAGTTTTATATTATAATTGCTATTTCAAAATGAAGCATCAAACACTTGCAACAACTTCACTACGGAAAAGGCGGTATTTTTTAAAATTATAACATTGACAGGTACCTTTTTTTGCTTTCATTGCTATTACAACATTTTGGCAAACCATTTTACGCAGGTACGATATTGAAACAACAAGAAGTTTCCATGTAATAAATTAATATATTTTTTTCACAACTTTGTTCAAAGTTACACCGCTGTTCAATGTTACCCAAATTGATTGTACTTATTGGGCCTAAATAAAACAAAGATTATTTAAGCAACTTAGTGTTTATAGACTAATGAAACTGTTTAGCAACACCTATGAAGAAATATATTTGACCTTCAACTGCTCAATCCTGATGATGCAGAAGTATTGTAAGTAAGTAGTGTAAGTATAAGTAACTATATTTTGGCTTACGATTCGATTTTGCTGTAGTCTTTTGTATATAGGGTAAAAAAAACAAACTAAGCTAACAGGGCACGGTAACGCCCTGCGAGCGGATTCTCTCAGTTTATGTAAATTACTAGCTGACCCAGAAAACACCGTTCCGCCTTAAAGTCTAAAATTATCGGTGTTTCTCCACTATATTATGCGTTCATACAACCTTCCTCTTGAAATTGATACGCGTGATACCCGTGGCGTAGTATTAAAGATCTAAGCATACATGGGGAAAGACAGCGGGAAGCGACTTTGTTTTGTACTATGTAGTAATAAAAGTTTTGTAAGTTATATATGTTATAAGTTATATATGATTTAAGCTGAAGGTTAAATTTATGTTTCAGTTTATGTTTTGCGTACATAGAAATTAAGTTAATTAAATTGGTAATGTTTAATACAAATATAAGAATATCACTAAAAAAACGTAAACAAATAACAAAAATTGCAACTAATAAAAATTAAAAAAACCAAATAAATGTTAATAAAGATTATACACGGTACGTATTACATGGTTTAAGTCGACGGTAACGGACGTACTCGTAGTGATTCAGCGAAATATGTACCAATAGAGTGCTCACTTCAGGGCTATATTCTAGGTACTGTGTGTATTCTAAGCAAATATATGTTTAAATTTGTGTTTTACTTTCTTGTTGCAGAAGTAAGTTGTATTTTTTGTTATCATCTTTCTATTTAATTTATTCACACAATAACAAATGATAAATTTAGCTGCTTGTAATCTTAATATAAAAGAAAGTAAGTTACTTGCCATTACAGAAATTATTATTTTATTCATAATGTAGGGATGAGTATCAAGCATTACAACAAATAAAAAGTAGTGTACAAAACAGTGTGAATAAATACATGACCTCGTAAACCGTTCCGAACGATTAAGCGGCTTCGATCCACAGCTCTACCAGCATTTGTGTAAGAGGGAAGCAAAGCTGAATAAATAATATACTTACGTATATATTAACAAGTGCGTTTAATCATTAGGACAAAGAAACTACTGCTTAAAAACGATTCATCGCTTTCAGTTTCACCTGATTAAAGTCTTTTTTGGACTTGTATCAATTTACATTGTAACATTAAAGCGTTAGATAGATTCCAATGATATTTAAAATGTTAGAATCTGTCAAGCCTTTTGGACTATAGGGTACCAAATAAATGGCTTTACACCCACACAAGCATACGAATATATACCCATATAAACATAAGATCAAAAAACAGTACCTTCAACCTGACGCATTCGGGTATAACGGAATGCATCTTTTTTATAATATATAAGTAACAAACGAGCGTTCCCCCTAATGGTATGTAAATAGTTATTGCCGCCCGCGGATATCTGAAATCAATCCCAGGTAGGATTAGTGTCTTACCTGCGGCTGATCACATATGCGTTGCTATCCCTGAGGAGGCTATGATGAGGAGCTTGGTATATATTTTAGACCAGAACACAATAATGCTACAACAATGCTTACATCCAACCATCCTTTTGAGGTCCTCGACTGGGCATAGACCTTCAAATGGCGCCCACTCCAACTGATCCTGTGAACGGTTCAACTTCACATGTGTTCTTCGAAACAATCTTCGATTTCCCCAGTTTTGAGGAACGCCCGGAGAATTCAAACGAGCATGCACCCACCTGGTGGTACATGATCACTACTGCCCATGGACATCTTTAAACAACTTTATATAAGACTTGGGTTCTATCTGAAGTTAAACATAGAGGCGTTGCTACTCAAGAAGACTTAAATAGGCGCCTCATATTAAAGTGCGCAAGCAACCACACCTTGCTATAAACAGTTTAACGCTAGAAATAAGCCCGGCGGTGAGACCTCCCCAGTCGTGCTATACTGGTTCTACCACCATGTAAAGCAATAAAATTTTAAGCTGGCATCTAAGTACCAGGTATGAGTGCTACTAAAGTGCATAACATCGACTCTCCAGTTCCTATTAGTATGTTAAGTAACCTCTCATTACATAAATACTCACTAGTCACGGGGTGCGTCGTATCAGATGTACAATTTTCTAACTCTATCTACGGAAAGATAGCTCTATATTTCCTAACGCGGAGTTGCGTGACTGCAGGCTCTACAATCGCCGTGAATCGCGCACATTGTGTGGTCCAAGCATTACATATGTATATATTTAATTTTAGTTAAGTATTACTATATCTGTATAGTTTTTTTTATATAGGTACATTTATAGATAGTAGTCATCCTTAAAAGTATATTATAGGGATATACCTTAGTCTTTATTAGACAAACGTCAAAATTAATTTTACTACTAGATTTCTCTGTTTTATATTATAAATGAGCTTTTATTCCTACACAATACATTCCTACGATATATTATTTTTATAGAAGTCGTAAAATATCATGCAATACACTGAAAGGTAAGTGGCCACTGCCGCAGTGTTAACCATTATGTTGGCTGCAGATGCGTGCCACCCCTGAGGACTAAGTTGTAACGCGTCGGATAATTTTGTTTCCTTTAGCCTTAAACCACACCGATGATGAACAGTAAAACAGAAACTTTTTACAAAAAAGTATCTACCGACTTCCATGTGGCCGATAATATTTTTAATTAAATTATTATTATTTGATTTCGCGGAAAAAAAGTCACTTATCAAATTTTGAAATAAAATATCGTTCACTTCACGGAAATAGGTATAAAGAGTTTGAAAAATCGTAGTTGCCGTTGCGCGTTTGGCCGCACCTCTTCGCAGTCAGGTAAAAACAGTTATGATTTCGATATATCAATTCGTCCATAACGAATGTTTATCATATTTACATCAAAACAAAACTATTTTTTCTCATTATTATGATATACGGCAGCCTAATTAAATCTGGC
Organism: Spicauda simplicius; assembly: GCA_949699795.1. Taxonomy (NCBI): domain Eukaryota; kingdom Metazoa; phylum Arthropoda; class Insecta; order Lepidoptera; family Hesperiidae; genus Spicauda; species Spicauda simplicius. The sequence goes on along the minus strand of OX453057.1, from coordinate 3,603,851 downwards.
CGCAAGTTAGGGTTACTGGCTGTTAAAGATGGTAAATATTGAAGAGTGAGTGAGAGGAAGCTAGTGCATAACATCACCAATCTAACAAGGATAGAGATTGCCAGCTGTACGACGTTTTAAAGCTAATGCGCATCACGGAATAACAAGATATTTTTTTTAATTTATATGTAATACATGATTGAGTACTTGAATAAAATATAAAACTATTTTATACGGTACTTGCACAATATAATTTTCTTTACTTAAGTAACCTTGGCTTTATTTTGATCAATATTAAGTTTTTGTTGTAACTATAAAAATTGTAGTTTGAAAAGGATGGCAATTCTTTTGGAGTATTTATTTCTTAGTCGTTCTTGCTATTGTTGGAACTGGTGATTGAGAACACGCATGCGCAACAGCTTTAAAACGTCGTACAGCTGGCAATCGCTATCCTTGTTAGATTGGTGATGTTACGCGCTAGCTTCCTCTCACTCACCCTTCAATATTTACCATCTTTAACAGCCAGTAACCCTCGCTTGCGGCCAGATTTAATTAGGTTGCCGTATATCATAATAAAGAGAAAAAAATAGCTTTGTTTTGATGTAAAAATGATAAACATTCGTTATGGACGAATTAATATATCGAAATCATACCTGTTTTTACCTGGCTGCGAAGAGGTGCAGCCAAGTGCGCAACGGCAACTACGATTTTTCAAAGTCTTTATACCTATTTCCGTGAAGTGAACGATATTTTACTTAAAAATTTGATAAGTGATTTTTTTCCCGCGAAATCAAATAATAATAATTTAATTAAAAATATTATCGGCCACATTTTGATTGGCAACCTGGTAGATTTTTATTCTCCTAATCATAAATATGAGTAAAAATGTGGATTTTAGCACGCACACGATAACTACACAAATTTGCAGTGGGATCTTAATCTATTTCTACATTACTCCATTACATAGTTCACATTTAACCTCCTAAAACGGGGCGTATTACTTTAGTTACAGCGCTTATCCACTTTTGCTCCCATAAAATATTTTACTCACCTTCCACGAAGATAACACCGAAAAAATATATATGCAAGGGCATTGAAAATATTATACCAGCCAGTATTTTTCTATTTTTCCCGAAGTTCGAAATTCTAGAATAAACTGTTTAAGGTTTACCTAATAGGAATCTAATTTAATAACAATTTCTTCGTTATTTTATCTATAAAATCTAAGGCGTGTTGCCGTATAGTATCGGTCCGGAGAGTGCCCATCCCTTTGCTCTTGTGAATGTTTCAAGAACCAACTAAAAGACTAAATCTTGGCCATGAGCAGCAGCGTCTTACTGAGTATCAATAACACTCACTGCAATCACCGAAACGCAAACCAGGAGCGGCGACTGTTGGCAAGTATTATCGCTACATTTAGTAACTTGTTCGGATCTTACAGGGTGTGTTATATGCAAAGTAAACGGCTAATTGTACCTGCGGAGTTGTGGGACGCACGCCTCCAGTCCTTCACCGGTAGATTTACAGCTGCATTGTTGCCAGATTTGTTTGGTGGCTACTAATAATAAATTAAATAAAAGGGTATACGTTTCGCCATGACTTACGTGAGTAATTTATTTATACTATCGTCTTATATCAAATTAAAACCTTTCCCCAAATATAACTAAAAATAAATTCAAGTGTCAAAAAGTAATTTCGATAAATTCTGGTGGTTGTCGGTTTTACTTTTCTAAATTATAAAGAATCGAAATTCCTTCGTTTTTACAGTTATGTGAAAATATAAAATTATGTCTAATATCGGCAGCTTCAATTCGAAGAATACCGACAGATTGAGACACGAAATTCACTCATGAAAAAATATAGATTAGTTACATTTTATTTAAAAAACCGATTATTATTTTATGAACGATAATATACGAGCAAATACATTACAATGTAAGTGTATGGATAATTAGTTAATAAATTATTGATTAAATCTTAAAATGACCCGCTTATAATTACTCTTCGTATATAAAAATAAACATTGCAACATAATGTATATTTATCAACATAACACAATGTATCTTAACAATGATAATACATAGCAATAGCTAGTCGTAGCGCCTCAATATCGTGTGATTTTTTGTGAAATTTTCTATGTGTTCAATTCCCACGACTTTGATTGATACTGAGATTTCGGATACCTTATTCCTATATGATATCGGAAACATCCATCAACATGAAGCATCATCAACAACATCGAAATATACAAGAAATACTTTTTTCTATTGCAAAAATACTTTTAAACGCGATGCTGCGACTCTGTCATACTTATTCGTATCTTGTAACTGCAATATAACACTACGAAATCATTCAACTCATGATAGAAATAGATGTCGCGGTGGTATCTGGCCAGTAGAAACATATATCTATATATAGTTCTACTTCCTTGCAAACTGACCTACGCCCCTACTACTACTACCTACTCCTCCTAAAAACCCCTGCTCTATATGGGTTTGGTTACAAATGATCATGAGCGGCAGCGATCATTTTTCCTAAATTCACCTTTATAAAGTGCTTACATGAGACAACAAGCTCGCTAGCTACCGAAATTTAGAAAACAGTGATAAAGGAAAATTGTATGATGTTATATATAAAATACTTTAACCATTATAGCATATAATGAGAGAAATGTCTTGACGAAATTATATTATTTTTGCGGGCTAACACATAAATAATAAACTAAGACAATTAAATTACTCCTTTCTATAAAATAGTAGTAAGATGAGCATGCTCATCTAATGAAAACACGAATTCGAACTTTGTTATCAATTTAAAATAGATGGGCGTCCTATTGAAACTTGTTAGCTAGCTTGCATCGATTTGCATTCCAACAAACTCATACTCAAGCGCATACCTCAATCAATCTGAATTCAGATGTCTGTGTGTATTTCAACACTCTGCTTGAAATCTAATATTTTAAGTACTGGTAGGTAATTATTTTTCAAGGCGTAGTCGAAAATAAATCGTTTTCGGAAATGATTTTAATAAAAGTTGGTGACTTTGAGGGGACTGACTTTTTTTTCCTACATTTTTCGTGAAGAACCGGTAATTTGTAGAAAAATGCAGAATAACATCTCACATCATAATTGTAATCAGCGCGTTGAAACATACAAGTACAACAAAATTCAATATGAGCTGACGGAATAAATCTCCACAATCTTTAAATCGAAGGATAACAAACTTACACCGCTGATATACAGGTTAATAAAGATAGGAACCGCAAACATAACTATAATTGCACCTAAAAGGAGTGCCCAAGCGAAGGAAGCCCAAGTAAATTAAATTTAACGTTCGGGCCGCACTTCAGCACCATTAAGGGAGTAAGTGTAGAAAAACGCCGATAAAAGATGTAATTAATCGTATAAATCCATGGACCACTGCTGACCCAGCCGTAATGAAATTAAATTGCCTGTTGAGCCATTGAGGAAACAAGCCTTTTTTGGTTTTGGTTATGTTGTTCTGTAAATATTTAGTTCTTAAATTATTTTTAATAAATGACCAAAAGTTGGTTTAATAAATGTTAGTTACAAACTATTTTTGCGATAATTTGTTAATACAGATTTCGATTTCTCAAATATTTACAGAACAAATCATTCTGTAAAACGGAATGATGTAACAATTTTTGTCAATAATCTTAACAACCGACCATTTAGTATATTCCGTTAATATGATTACTAGCGTAAATTGGCTACAGATAATTTGTCAGAAAAATAGCCAGTTTCACTTCAAAAATATAGCCCTTAAAACGAAGAAGAGTCGGGCGGGCAACCGGTCAGGTGAACTACGTAAAGTAAATACTGCATAGATTATGATACATATCTATCAAAATAGACAAAAACTGAATAATATTGTAACAAGTTAATCGTACGTATCTATAAAGTTTACTTTTTAGTGTGTTAAATTTGACATATTATGTCCATTTATTTAAACAAAAAGGCACAGAGTAATTTCAGGAGGTTAACACTCGTGTTTAATATGTGCTAGAAATTCACGCTCTAAATACAAGAGTGCTCTAGTAACAAATTACACCTATTAAGTATTCTCTCCGTGTTCTTTGTCAATGCATAAAACAGGGTCAACGTTATTCGACAAAGAAACATGCATCCATTTGAATCCAACACCAACAAAATGAAAAATTTCGAATTACAGCCGGGTGTTGAAACGTAAAAAAAGTGGAAAATCGAGACATGGAAATAAAATTTTGTATCAGAGATCAAATTTAATTCTGCAAATTACTGTATTGTAAGAGAGCAAGTGCACTGCATTCAGCCAAAGGATAATACTTAGCTTATCGCTTCCTCTCTTCTTGTGGATGTCGGAGGAAGTGACTAATGGGCAAACTCTAGGAGATGGGCAGCAATGCCTCCAATGTGTAACATCGACAGCCATTGCGGTCGGCAACGAGAACTTATAAACTTCTAGAAAACTACAGATCGCACTTCACTGAAATTTGTCCTGCAGATAGTTTATTGACCTGGAACAACATATGGGATTTAATGATAAGGCTTTGGCTGTCATGGCCTTTTGCCATGACAGCCCGTTTGGGCTACCCGATTGAAAGTAAGTTTCGTTGCCTATGGACATTTACAACACCAGAGGAGTCACCAATTCATCGCCCATTTATTGAAGAGCCTATGTAATAGCCCTCTGAGAATGCCTCGGGCGGAAGTTTATTCTGCAACAAGCACATACGTAATTTGTTAAGCCTATCGGATTTGTCCTTTTAAATGTTGACCTTATTTAAATACGTTCGGTGTACATGCTCCATAAAAGTTTCCAATGAGCCGAAGTGCCGTAGCGTTGAATTTCCATATATTTCCACGCATATTAATTACGGACAGTTAAGGTCTGGCTGGCAGCGCATTAGCTTAATTCGATACCGGATACCGTTTCGATTTTATTAATTTTTAATTTCCATCTCATGGTTTTTGGATTTAAATTACTAAAAATTACATAACGTGTATAGAAATTTTACCTATTGAACGAAAATATATTTAAAAAATTGTGCATGCATACTAGCGTACACTCGTAAGAAGTGAAACTTCTTTATGACGTTATTGATTATTAACAGAACAGATTATTAACAGATTAACAGAAATTGGTTAAATAAAGTTAAATTAGATTCAATTAGATTATCTAATAATCCAATCTATAATAATCTATCTAATATCACGCGTGGTAGGGATAAGAAAAAGATGGCGCGTAACGGAAAAAAAAGATGGCGCGTAACAGGAAAAAGATGGCGCGTAACGGAAAGAAAAGATGGCGCGTAACGAAAAAATGTTACACTAAATTTGTTTCCAACCCCGATAAAGAAGTTTCACTTCAATTAAATACGTAATATACTGTAAACTGTACCGATTTGCAGTAAGACATGGAGGTTTTTTTTCAAAAAAAGTACAAAAAGAAAGCCTTCTCCTTCAAAGCGATACATTGGCGAGTCATCTGGTGTCGCACATAGACGACGGTGGCTACTTTTCATCGACCAAACCGTTTGTTTTATCGTTAGATTGGGTTAGTATATACATATTGTAGACCCTTTTTGTTTCTGTTAATCAAAAATGTTTCCAGGAATACATACCACAATTTGAAAGGGAAGGTAATGCTAGGGCCAAAATATTTTCATCTTCATCAACATAGAATGTATGTCAGGAAACCCCAAATCTGATAGATGTTTGCGTGACTTGAGTCCGTCGACACTATCGCCACATATATTTAATCTAGCATATTTGATCGTAACTATTAATTTTTGTTTAATAATAGCAATGTTAAGCACTTTTGTATTCTACAGTGATAAAAGTTACACACATTTATCTGAGGCTATCGAGGTTAGTCATCAGAAGTAGCAATGCATATGTGGCCAACAGACGGGCAAGACTCATCGTATGTGGGCTTGACCGTATGTAAGTTTCAGGTGGTAGAATCAGTGTAGTTCGACTTGGGAGGTACCGCCGTCGAACTTATTTTTAGCGTGAAGCGGTTTTGATGCAAGGTTGTGGTTGCCGGTACACATTTTTATGAGGTGAACATCATAGTCCTCGAGAGTTGCAACGCATCTGTGATTGATTCCAATTTTATATAAATTCGCTTACTTATGTCCTTTTTTTCGGCAATTGTGTAGTTACACTTGGCCTTAATGGCCTTTACAGCTTCACCATCCATGGGCGGCATTGACACTTATCATGTGGAGTGCATTTTCGTCTGCTCATTCAATCTTATAAAAATGGTCCTTTGCTGATATAAGATCATAAAAAAGTCACCTATTTATTATAAATTTCAAATATCATGTCACTTCTAGTATCTCTAAGCACACACCACGGTTTAAGCTATATTACGGATTCGAGTCGGTAATATACGACGCTCCGTATCAGCGTGTAACAAAAATTGGTCGGCGCGTGTATTTTATCGCGACCCGGTCCCTCGGCGCTGAGTGTGTGGTACCTGACGTCGTGAACTTTGTTTGTGTTTTCACAATTGTTTCATCAAACAATATACCTACGTAATTGATTTACCTCTTCCTGTGTTGATTTTTATTGATATAATTCTATGTTTATTCATAGTATGAATTAAATCAAAATTATACCTTATCTTAACGTATCTAGAACTCTAGTTATCTCACCTGCGATCGATTTTCACATGGCTAACATATCGTAAGCGCTTAAATTACCTAAATATTTCAGAAATATTTTTGGTCCAATGACATACAATATTTATATCTTTGAGCAACGCTGTAGCACCTGATTAGTAGGTGTTACACTAGGGTTTCGAATCCTTAGAAACAGCAACGTAACTTTGGTTAACATCAAGCAGGCTATATAATAGGTTAATAATCCCAGTGAGACGTTGTACAAGCTTATGATATGCAAAGTTTTAAGTACATCGAGCAGAAATATCAGAGCTTTGTTTTTTATACACATTCGTCTTGATTATTTGAGCTTTAGTGGTATATCAAATCATAGTACTGCGACACTATAATCAACCCGATATTTAAATCTATTCTACCCCGCAGGGGAATTATATAACTACATATATTACACGAAAACGACGTGAGATTAATTTTTTATAGCCAACAAAATTATTTATTTATTTATATATTTATTGCACCTTTAAAAAGTTACAATAGGGCAAACTTAATGCCTGATAGCATTCTCTGCCAGTCAACCCTGGGTGGCTGGAAAATTTGCGGCAGGTGTTTTAAACACAAATAATAAAGATATTTAATATGTTATAAATACATCATATACATATTATATCATTAAATATATATTATACATACATATAATAAACAAAAAACAATACATATTATATAAAAATTAAATAAAAGATGTTTATGAAACAATGACAGTGTTCAGATAATGCTCTCGGACAAGCTTTTTTAACCGACTTCCCAAAGGAAAGAGGTTATCTATTCGTCACGTATATATATTTTTTTTTTATGTATGTTCGGGCGAAAGGGCCAGAAATCGTTTACCTACCGACACGATTCATACGACATTGTATGCGGCTAGTTTCACAGGCAGTCCCATATTGAGTAAAATGAAAACCTTCCGGCAGTTTTCCCGGAAAATTGGAAAATGTCGGTTTCTTAAAATCTTGAATAACTTTGGTGTTTCTGAACCGATTTCGATTTTCTTTCTTTCATTTGATAGGAAATTTCATCACGCAACTTTTTCTCTTGGATATGCTGGGTATGCTGTGATGCTTAACTCTTTGAGTTATGGGGTGGAAACCACCACCACTCTTCGAGTTTTTTAGATAATTTGTGATAACTCGACTTCTGCCGATTCGATTCTTATGAAACTTGGAATATGTATTATATATCTATTCTTATATAGGTTGACAAAAAATTTGACCTTCAACTCCTCGATCCTGATGATGCAGGGTTACAGCTATCCTAAACTATAACATTAGCTATTTGGTGCTTACATATATGTAATAAGACTACTAAGCAGAGACATGTGATGAAAAATTTGACCTTCAACTCCTCAATCCTGATGATGCAGGGGTGCTTCAAGCCTAAACCATAGGGGTTAGCCATTTGGTGCTTATGAGTTTGTAATAACAATACTAAGCAAAGACACATGATAAAAAAATGACCTTCAACTCCTCAACCCTGATGATGCAGGGTGCTGCAAGCCCAAACCGTAGGAGATGGCCATTTGGTGCTTACGGATATATAATAAGATAGCAAGTCAAAGATGTACGATGACAAATTTGACCTTCAACTCCTCAAACCTGATGATGCAGGGGTACTGGTGGCTTAAATCATAAACGTTAGACATTTGTTGCTGACGGAATTGTAATTACATTGCTAAGCAAAGGTATACGACGAAAAATTGGACCTTCAATTTTTCGGCCCTGATAATGCTAGGGTCCTTCAAGTTTAAACCGTAGGCATCGGCCATATTGTGCTTACGTATATGTAATGAGATTACTAAGCAAAGATATGACACGATAAATTTGACCTTCAACTCCTCAACCCTGATAATGCTGGGGTCCTTCAAGTTTAAACCGTAGGCATCGGCCATATTGTGCTTACGTATACATAATGTTGTTGTTCACAATACTAACAATGAGTTTCGGAGAGGATATAATTTTGATCAAAGATTCCACTTTGAATACAATTACCTGGAAGATGCAAGAGTACTACCAACCTTTTTAAATTAGATGGGTTAGGTTAGGTTGGAACTTAAAAGAAAACATAAAAACTAAGCGAGCAGGGCGCGGCAGCGCCCTGCGAGCGGTTGCGCTCAGTTCATACGCATTGTAACAGTAATGTAAGATATCGCTTAGGCTTTTGTTTGACTTGTCATATAAGGTTGAGTTTAAATTAACGTTTTCATTTATGCTTGCACTATGCAGTCTTATTGATACTATGTATTACACGGTCCGTATAAGTGAATTTATCGTCACTAAAAAGCGTGAAAAAAAAATTTTAAACAAAAAAATACAACCGACTTCCATGCCACATAAAAGTAAAAAATAATTTAATTACATGTTGGTTCAGAGCAAACACAGTACTTAGTACATAGTTCCGAAGCCGGCGCTCATATAAGACACATATAGTTTCGTCGAGATCCAGCGAAACATGGTGAGCGCCGACTTCGGGACTATGTACTAAGTACTGTGTTTGCTCTGAACCAACATGTAATTAAGTTATTTTTTACTTTTATGTGGCATGGAAGTCGGTTGTATTTTTTTGTTTAAAATTTTTTTTAAGATGAACTTACTAGGTGCTTTCCTAATGTGAGCGGGCAGGGCGTTCCAAAGCAATACCGCCTGAACAGTGAACGAGAAATGGAAGAAACCGCTAGTATGCGGTGGAATAGTTGCTCTTAAGTTATTAGACGACCGAAGCATTTTTTCATGTGTTAGGAACCGATACTGGAAGTTATCCTTTAAATAAGAAGGAGTATTGGTATCGTTTAAGATAGAATAAAGGAGAAGGAGAATCCTAGAATTACGCCTCTGGCGAATAGTAAGCCATTTTGACTACGAAACTGAGAGACATGATCATATTTTCGAAGTCCAAATATGAATCGGATAGAATTATTGAGAAGGCGCTCTAGTTTATTGAGAAGTGCTTCGGTCAGATCCGGGTAACACACATCTGCATAGTCTATAATAGGCAGAATAAGGGCATAAACAAGCATCAGTTTGGTCTTGACAGGAAGGAAGTGTTTTAAACGGTACAATGAGCGCAAAGTGACGTTGACCTTACGAGATATTTCAGTAACGTGCACATTCCAACTTAAGGAGCTATCAATATAAAGGCCAAGGTTCCTCACCGACTCCGAAAACGGAATTTCCCTAGAGTTAAACAAAATTGCTGGTAGTGAATTACCGTCTATCCTAGCCAACAACCTTGAACTGCCGATAATGATTGCTTGGCATTTAGCCGGATTCACAGTTACTCCATAACGCAAAGACCACTTGTGAAGAGAATCTAAATTAGCATTTAATGTATTCATTGCGCTATGGAGGTTATTAGCGTCAGCTTGAGCGTAAAGTTGTAAGTCATCGGCATACAGATGATACGAACAATTGAAAACAGGAGTGAGAGAATCAATAAAAAGAGAAAATAATAACGGAGAGAGAATACCGCCTTGCGGAACACCAGCTTCCAATCAGCCCAATCCGAGGATGTGTCTCCTATATGGACAGACTGCTGGCGCCCGCGAAGATAGGAAGAAAACCATTCCAAGGCAGAGGGAGAGAAGTTTAAGTGGGTTAGGATGGCAAGAAGAATATCGTGGTCGACTGTGTTAAAATCATTTGAAAAATCTACAAGCACCATCACCGTAAGCTTTCTGTCATCCATACCTTGTCTAATATCGTCACAGACTTTAATTAAGGCGGTGGTGGTGCTGTGACCGGAGCGGAACCCAGACTGATAAGAACTCAGCAGGTTATATTTAGAAATATGAGTGGAGACTTGCTTGTACACACAGGCTTCCAGAATCTTAGAAAGGAAAGGAAGAATAGATATTGGCCGAAAATGATGAAGATGCTCAGGGTGGGGTGTTTTAGGAAGAGGACGTATAAAAGCTTTTTTCCAAATAGATGGGAATTGAGCAGAAGTTAGGGAAAAAATTATAAGATGGGTTATGGCAGGAAGGAAACTGTCAAAAATATTGTGTATCATAACCCTACTCACCTCATTACATCCCATTGCCTTAGAATGAATACTCAGAATAGTATTTTTTATTTCTTCCTGAGTAATAGGAGATAAAACAAAGATAGGGGCAAGAGAAGGTGGCATTAAAGCAATGGAGGCAATCGTTTTAGAACGGATGGTATTATTTATGGGAGTTGTGGAGATAAAGTGACGATTCAAGTCATCTAAAGAATGGGGGAACAGTAATTCAAAGAAGAGGGTTTGCCTATACCAAGTGTTTTGAGAAATTTCCACATATCAGCGGTAGATGAAATAGAAATTCTTGAATGGATATATCGGCGTTTAGCTATTCGTACCATCTGATTGCATCGATTACGCACATCCTTAAAAGCAGACCAATTAGCTTCAGTACGATCCTTTTTATACTTACGAAAAGCACGATCCCGTCTGGTCATCGCCGCACGAATATCATCAGTAAACCAGGGAGCGGGGGGACGTCTTAATTTTACCTTGTGCAAAGGAGCATGATTATCATGTAGGGAAATAACAGCGTTGTTGAAGAAAGAGATCTTTTCATCAACAGTTGACGCAAACATTAATGGAGCAAAATTGATGAGTGACGCGTCATTTTGCAACTTGTGAACATCCATTCTTGCAAAATTACGTAAACATAAAAATTTTGGTTTCTGTTTTGGAGGCTTGATTCTATATGATGCATACACAAGGTCATGACGCGAAAAGCCAGGTGCGGGGAATTGACCATAAGTCTCAATGCACTCAGGGGAAGCTGTGATAATGAGATCAATCCAAGAGTCATCGCAGGTAAAATTATGATGAGTGGCTGACAAAGCAAGAAGTGAAAAATTGACAGACTCTATCAAAGATTTAAGTTTTAAGGAACGAGGAGTGCATTTCAACAAGTCTGTGTTGAAATCTCCCATTATTATGCAGTGTGTGTATTCAGATCCTAAAGTCTCAAATACTGTCTCAAGAGTGTCAGGAAAATTCTATAGAGGGAGGACAATATACAACGCCCAGAACAGCCCTGATGCCCGAGACATCTACTTCCAGAAATAGAAACTCAGGGGAGGCAGAGTAGCGTGAAGGTGATGTTGCAATAACTTTATAATTCAAACAACTTCGTAAATAAATCGCTACACCACCAAATTACTAACTAACATCCCAGATAGTAGAACCAGTGTAGTTCAGCCGGTGAGGTACTACCGCCACATTTATTACTAGTGTGAGGCAGTCCTTGCGTCCATGGGCGGCAGTGACCCGTTGCCATCAGATGGACTCCATGTACGTTTGATACTTCAAAAAAAGGAAGTCAGTTCGCACATGAAGGAAAACATAGTTCGGTGATAATTTTGGTTACCCAAAAATTAATTATCCAAAGCGCCTGAAAAAGTTTTCAGGAAAAAAAGGTATAATAGAGCATAGTTTGTTAATGACCCTTCGGACCATTTTTGTCGTCCACGATTTTATTTCATTTGCATATCATAAAAATAAAGTTACAGGTAGTAAAACTAAAAATGAAATTAGATTCTACTGAATGGTAGACCGATAAACACAGTTATAAAAATATGGTATAGTTGGAGGCAGTGATTTTTCACAGCCCTCGGTCACATCGCCGTCGCTGGATACTCTTATCATCGCTTCCGCCGGAGAAATTTCAGTGCTCACTACTAATTCCTAGTGCTTCGGCTACTAACTAGACATTCCTAATTCGATTATCACACGATCTTATGGGAGGCCGCATAAAAATTAGGTGGCCCGAGCGCTTGCAAAGTTACTTAACTTTAAGATCCATTACAATTCGTATTTAAAATAACCTATTGTGCTATGCGTCTTTTGAAGGCTCATATAGGCAGATTTTATTAAATATTTATACGTATGGACATCGTTCTTAATTGCTTTATTACTATCTTGTACAACTGTACGTCCAGTTTCTATTTTCACCACAATATCTACTCAAATATTAAACTCATTCTCCTCAGCATGTTGATATAAACGTAGGCGTTGTTCAGAGTTGCGTGTTCATTTATAATATCTTTTCAATTGTTCCAGAGTGAATTATGGGAAGGAAGACACAAATTTTACCATAACGACCATTTAGCTTACTGGACATTGGTCTATAAATTTTTGGCATCGTTAGAGTACTATTTCATTTTAAGATCGTTTGACTTAAATTTATGCTCTTAAAATATATTTAGGGATTTAAAACCATAGTAGTTGCCTACTTAATATTCCTACGTATTATAAGAACGTTGAATTATTAACGTGATTGCGACCAATTATGTTTCAGCTTACCAACTCCTACTTACGCCGACGCCACGTATTTCTCCACTCACCACAAATTAAGTGATTTCGCGTGAGGTCTTAGAATTTACCTACAGATTGTAATAATACATTTAGTTTTATATAAGAAATTGAGATTCGTCGTGGCGTTCGACAAGGTTGTATTTTATCTACAGTGCTATTCAATATATATTCAGAAGCTATTATATCGGAAGCTCTGGAAGGCCTTGCAGCTGGAGTAAAGATTAATGGAAGAATCATCAACAATCTTCGCTATGCTGAAGACACAATTTTGATAGCATCAACAGAACATGACCTGCAAGAAATTGTTAATAGAGTCAAGAATAGCAGTGAAAAAGCTGGACTGTCGATCAACATCAGTAAGACAAAATTAATGGTAGTTTCCAGAAATCCGGACTTGAATCCCACGATACACGTAGCGGGCAATAATCTAGAGCGGGTTCGACAGTACAAATACCTCGGAGCTTGGGTAAATAAAATATGGGAATCGGAACAAGAAATTAAGACCCGGATAGAAATGGCCCGAGCTTCATTTACCAACATGAAGAAAGTTTTGTGCTGCCGAGGAATTGACATCAAGCTCCGAGTTAGGATTCTCCAGTGCTACATCTGGCCTATCGGCGTGTATGGTTGCGAAGCATGGAAATAAAAAGAAGATACCAGAAGACGTCTAGAGGCTTTCGAGATGTGGTGTTATCGTCGTATGCTTCGCATCAGTTGGACACAGAAAGTCAGAAATGAGATCGTACTCCAGCAAGTCTTCATGACCCGGCATCTGATACATTCCATCAAGAAGCGTAAGATAGAATACTTCGGTCATGTGCATAGACACGATAGGTATAATCTGCTTCAACTCATCATGATGGGCAAGGTGGAAGGGAAGAGACGCGCTGGACGCCGGAAAAAGTCGTGGCTGAAAAACATAAGGGAGTGGACAGGGATCACCTCTGTCGAACAACTGTTTCGCCTGGCCATGGATAGAGAGATATTCAAGGAACTAACGGCCAACCTTCAGTAGTGAAGAGGCACAAAAAGAAGAAGAATATGTAATGTTGTATTTACTGTGGATGTGGAAAATCACAAAAAATGGTAGACAATAAATGTAACGCAAAGACGAGGTTTTAACTTAAACATTCTTATTTTCGGAATAACGTGTTTGAATTAGGAAAACAATATACATGTGTACTGGCGTGTTACGGCGAAATATGTGGCAAAGTAGCAATTCAGTTCTGTGTTACTAACATTATAAATGCGTTTTTAACAGTAATGGATGATTTTTTAAAATTATAAACAGACTTGAATAGGATTCCACCCACAGATACCGTATGACCTGGACTAACACAAGAATACTCTACATAGTGTGAAACAGGACCTAAGCGGGCTGAGCTACGGGTTCAGATACTTAACTATTATTTTTTAAGTATAGCAGTTACAACATAACTTCAAATTTACAATCATAGCAGTTATAAAAACCAGCTTGTTTGTTGGAGGGCCATACTTATGAACGTTATATAGCCTATGTCATGTTGCAAACTGAGTACGTTTCAAAGATATTTTATGTGATATATTACAATCAAGCAGTTTAGGCTGCAGCACCTGTTAAAGAAATGGACATGCAAGTTTAGAAACATACATACGCTCGATATTATTACTATTCTGTTCCTGTGTCGCAGTGAGGTGATAAAGACAAAATATTTTTAGACAACTTTAAACGATGGAAAAACATATTAATAGCCCGTATTAATGTGTTTTTAAATCGTTTAAAGTATTTTTTCGTTACATGTGATTTCAAACACAAAAATAGAAAAAAAAAAATATACAACCAAACAATCCTTTTGCGAATATATTTGATGTACAGACACATGAAACGTTCGTTTTTAATGTATGCACGTACGACAGTGAACGTTTAATATAAAAATGTATTAATATCTTACTTCTGTCATTTATGGAGAAAAGAATAATTTTCAACCATATTCACATTTTTCTTAGATGTTCGCGACATCAACCACTATTTTACAGACGACGCCATAATAATTCTTGTCTAATGAGTCATTTCTTGTATTTTATGCAAAGTTGCTACCTGGTTATTTTTATTCTTTTCCAGTGATAGTATGCATGTCGCGTAAAGTGGAACGTGAAAGCGTTTTCAATTACAAATGGAACTTACTACTTAGTCTTTACATAGCGATTTATTTTCTTTACACCTTGTACAGTCATATTTTGGTAATAAGAACGACTTATTTAACGTCAAACACCTACACGAAGAATTCGTTCGTAGAAGTAGGCTTAATCATGACTTGTCATTAAATAATAAAAACATTGAGTGCTAATAAAGTAGTTCCCTAATAAACTGAGCTGGTTTTTATAGTTTAATCTGCTTGACCAAGAAGCGAATCTATAACGTGACACCTTACTAAATGACGAGCAAGAAACCTCATAAAACATTCAAACTTCGAAATATGTATATATTAATACGTGAAGCAAAAACTTGTAAAGCATTTTTAAGTAATATGCCACTGACGGATTAGTATGAAACTTTACTCGGTTATAGTAGATGTAGAGAAAGAGTGCAGAATGTTAATATTTTTTTCAAATAATGCTTAAAACATACATAAAATCAATTAAAAAACATATTACACACACTACCGTGCAGTTGTCACAAACACATAAATAATAAACGAAATAGAACATTCAATGTTTTACTATGAAAATACATAACGTCAGAAATGTCAGTATCTATGTGAAAATACCCGCTATTGCTTTTAAAAGCGGTTTAGATAATTGCACCTCTTTTTATATTTGACGGGTGCGTTCAAAATTCATTGAAAATTATAACATTTTATTTGAACTAAAAGAGAAATATTCGTACTACTTTGGACAATATGTTTAGTTGTTTAATTTAAATTACGGTGGAATTTCGACCAATGTGACGGGTGACTAGTCGAAATAGTTACCGAATACATGTCCTTTACCGCAGTTAAAAGATGTTTTCCATTGTATTTCGTAACTGGATGTGTTCATGACTTATACGACCATGTAGTCTTAACTTTGTACTTAAGCTTTTGTGGTGTCAGTAAAAATTCTCTCAAGTGAAACACCGCTAATGAGATATCCGTTACAATTAGAGTGGGACTCGTCGAAAAGTTTTAATGAATTTAAAACTTTGTTGGAAATAAGGAAAAAAACGATCGAAAGTAGGCTAGCAGAATTTCCTGTCCAAGTTGATGGTTTTCAGTACATAAAAAAACTCTTTCTATTTCGATTACTTTATTTTTGTTTGTAAAACAAGCACCCGCTAATAATAATGGCCTGTTAGCCATATCACGAGTTTATTATGTTTCATAAAAACAATCATCGTTCTCGTTTTAGCTCATACATTGCAATGTACATTGCACGCCTTCGTTTTCTTTTTCCGTTATAACTTTCTATGTATGTAATAAATTTATAAGCGAAAACGTACACATTGATTGTTTTGAGTAGAAATATTAAACTCCAGTTACGGATACTCACCTAAATATTAAAAACTAAAGAATCAGTTTAAATATGATTAAGAGAAATGAGTTTGTTTTACTCGTTTTTACCTACTTAATCTCCAACGATATCGGTTAAAACTCAGTGCTGTAGGAAGATTATAGACAAAAAAAAACATTATACACATGTGTGTTCGGATACGTAGACGTAGTTTCTGCGAAATTTTAATAATGAGGTAATGTAACTTACATATGATTTGAGACGAAACAGAAAACCTTCCTCGTACCCATTGAGATAGCATCGCACGCCAATCATGATGCTCATGACTCGTCTGTTCAAATATGTATACCTGAATGAGCACATGCACTCGTATATATAGGAACTTAGTCAATTTGAGAGCGTTATCCTCTTTACCCGATTTTTTTGAAAATGATTTTTTTTCGAGCGTATGTAGGTACACATATTTGTAAGTATATTGTAAGTATACGTATATTTATGGCCATTTATTTGATACAGCTTGACGTATTGTAAATAGAAGTTGGCTCAATTGTCAAAGTAATAAATGCTATATGGTTTTAATATAGCATCTGCGATCAGAAAAAATGTGGTAAGTGATGCCTTTTTTGTTATCAAACAATAGTGGTGTCAACAATATTATATATAACGGAGTGAGTGCGTGAATATGTGACATGTGACGTCAGGACGGTCGAGGAGTTTTCCAAGTCTTCATTACTGTCCATTTTTGAAGATTTCAAGTAAAATACAGGAGTAAACTTCTTCGATTTATTCACACTTGAGGAGGTCTGATCGTTTCGACGGTTAAAACAAGAATCTTTTTCTACCGGCGTTCGCTCGCCTTTTTATAACAATGTTTGGTGAGGTGACAATAACAAATTTATGGAGGGTAAACTAAATTACAATTCTTAAAATCAAACAATTTTCGATCTTTAAACTGACTAAAATAATTATTTTCGGCGACGTGTTTTTCATAAATACACGGTGTCGCGCCGACATATATAAAAAGTTTTTTTATTACAAAAACAAAGACACTACACAAAAACATGAATGTTTCGATTACCGATTTCACTTATTCTGCAAGCACTGCTACGAAATTCGTACCAATGATTTTCTTCGACTCTTCATTATTGAATTCTACTTCACTGAGATTTATGACATCAAACTCCCTAAGAAAGATGCAAAAAGATTTCTATTTCAACATCGGCGATGCATTGGCAACTTTCCTGATTGTCCATGGAAGGCAGTGTTGAAGTATTGGGCTATGAACGTATTACACGTTGTTTTTTTTTTTTTTTTAAAAAGCGCTTTTTCTTCTCGTCCGGACTAGGACTTTCTCCTGTGTTGGGTGCCGTGGTACACATACAAAGACAAATACCCAGACTTAAAACAAGAATTGAAATTCTTCATTCAGACACCTGTCGGGCCGGGAATCGGACCCAGAACCCACTGCGTGTCAGACCGGTTTGGTGGCCGCTCGTCGCGCTCTTCTTAAATGTTCAAAAGAACAAAAGGGTTGTCAAAAGAACATTTATAATACAATAAACTATGACATATTTAGAACTAGTACTAGGAGAAGGAAGGCGTCACCGCCACACTTATTTCAAGCGCGAAGCAGTGCCAGCAAGTACAAAAGTGTGTATTACTTGACCACAACAATTAGGCGCATAAAACAAAAGTGGTTCAATACCCCCCATCTCGCTTCTTACCCCGCGCATCCCCTAGTGACGTGCAGTCGTGTATCGTGTAAGTGTTTACTTTAGCCAGCACGTGTTTGATGTTATTTCGTTATAATGTTAGTTTAATGAGTGATTGTTGAATTTTTAAAGTTATTATTAAATTAGTTGATTAATAGCCAATAAAGCTCAAAATGAGCAGGAAAAAGACTATTTGTGGAGAAAGGACTCTTACATTTTAAATATGCATTTTTTCTAACAAGAGAAGAGTATTGGGCTCAGTATTCCTGTCTCCCAAGTCAAAAATTGAATGTGTGCTGCAACAGGCATCAGTCTCTTACACACATAAAAAAAGAAAGAAAATATTCCATGTCTCCGAATATATTAAACACATGAAAGTGCTTTAATAAATACTCGACTATTGAACATACACAACTATGGTGTATGTTTTAATAATGGTATACCTACATACTTTTGGTATTTGGTAATAGAATATACTTCTTATCGGGATGGGAAATCCCTAGTTCTAATGACGTTTCAACTGTCGTGCGCCTAATTGTTTTGGTCGAGTAGTAACTTTTATATGGTGCCATTTTATATAGTACCCATGTTCTGTATGAAGTTGATTACAGATGTCCATGGGCAGCAGTGGCCACTTACCATAAGGTGGACTGCATGTTCGTTTCCTACTTCAGTCAGATAAAAAAGGGTCATAATTCACGCTATTAGGCATTGTTTTAAACGCCGTTGAAACCGCGGGTCGTTGCTGGCATACCCATATTTTTTACATATTTCTATATAATTTATATATTATATTTAAATATACATTTTTAACGTACTTGCATCGAACAATTAAGCAAATGTGAATGTGCTAAATTATGTAAGCTTTTTTTCTAAGCAATATATATTACTACCAAAATTAATGAGGTCGCATAAACACGATGTTTGTTCAACTGCTTTACAAAAGTAGTATCTAGTGGACTTAACATCAGTATTCAATTTATCTCTCAAACGTATTGTCGTTGTATTGAAAATAGAAGCAATAAAATTAATTTGAATCAATATGATGTTCTTTGTAGTGATTTTAATAGTGGTCTTAATTTATTGGTCAAGAGGACAGTATACTTATTGGATAAAAAGAAATGTGAAACATGACCCGCCATTGCCATTTTTTGGAAATCACATATCTGTATTGTTTGGAAAACAAACATACACTGAACAATATTCAGAGTTATATAAAAAGTACGGTGAAGAGAGATACGTCGGATACTACAAGGGTAAAGTACCGGAATTGATTATAAGGGATCCAGAACTATTGAAATATATATTTAGTAAAGATTTCTTATATTTTCATGATCGCGGTTTGGGTAGAGATCCAAATGTAGAACCATTGATGCTCAACCTATTTTCAATTGACGGAGATAGCTGGAGGCTCTTAAGACATGAGCTCTCACCCGCATTTACCATTAGTAAGTTACGAAGTATGTTTCCTATAGTTATAAAATGTGGAGAAAGGCTGCAATCTCTTGCAGAGCCATTAGCTCGAAACGGTGAAGACGTGGATGTCTATAATTTAATGGCACGTTTCACAATAGATCTTATAGGTGCTTTTGGATTCGGAATTGAAATGAACGCAATAACTACAGAAAAATCTTTGTTTCTTGAACTTGGCCGAATGATTTTTACAAAATCCTTCGGACAAATGTTGCTATTTGCGTTAAGAGATATGTTTCCTGACAATAAGTTGATAAAATGTATACCTGTAGCCAAAAATGATATAAGAAGATACATCATAAAGATTGTGAATATTATACGAGACCAAAGACGAGATGACACATCTTTGAAACACGATGATTTTATGAATCTTCTTCTACAATTAGAATTAAAAGGAAAGATTTATGGAGAATCACTCAAAGAAAAAGACGATGACGGTTTGCCAAAACAAACTGGAATTATATTTGATGAAATGTATCTGGCTGCTCAGTTGTTCGTATTTTTTGCAGCTGGTTATGAAACATCAGCGACAGTTACCAGTTTTACTTTACATCAATTAGCGTATCATCCAAAAATACAATATGAAATACAGCAACAAATAGATGAAATTTTGAAGAAATATAACGGTGAATTATGCTACGATGCCGTTTTAGAAATGTCTTTACTAGAAATGGCTTTTAAAGAATCTATGAGAATTTTTCCACCTGGTGGTATGACAACTCGAATATGTACAAAAGAATATACACTCCCAGAAACAAATTTAACTTTAAAACCTGGAATGAAAGTCGTAGTGCCAATACAAGCCATTCACATGGACGCTAAATATTATGATAATCCAACAGAATTTCGACCAGAGAGGTTTTCTCTGAATGAAGTTAAAAACAGACATAAATACGTTTATTTGCCATTTGGTGAAGGGCCAAGAAAATGTATAGGTATTTTCATTTCACTGACTATAATATAGTTTTGAGTTTACTGCTTCTATAGAAATTAAAACAAAGCAAAACGGTAAACGTTTTATTTCTTAAAAGCGTAATTGAATATCGCGCACTTAATTATCCCGATACACGTATATTCGCACATTACACAATATGGTTATTTCAAAACGTATTTTCTTTTATTCCGTTTCAGAATCACATTTGCCTGTTTTTTTTTTTTAATTTGCGGTTGTTTTTCTATTTCAAACAGTGCACTATTATATAAATTCTTATTGTTATTACCGTTTGCACTTAAATATGGTCAAAATTATTATTATAATGACTTGTAATAACTTTCCTAATTTACATACATATATATTTACAGGGGCTCATCTTGGTTTATTCCAATCTCTAGCGGGGTTGGCAGCCATATTACGAAAGTTCACCGTGGAACCTGCTCCTACATCACAGAAGCAGCATAGAGTGAAACGTACTTCATACCTTGTACAAGCTGTTGAAAATGGACTTCTTCTAAAATTAAAATTGAGGTAACTAAAAATGGAAACAATCATAACCCAGAAGCAGTAACATTTATTTAAACACGATAGCTGGAAAATAGTTCATTAAAAATAAATTTATTCTTATTTTTAAGAAGAGATAACCTCTTTCCATGGTCGTAATAACATGGGTTTTAAGATGGTTCAAACCCCCTCCCTCCAAAAATGATATAAATATATCCAAACATCAAAACCTGCCTACGTCTGGCTACATGCCTTTTTCCCATCAGTAACTTACGTACAACTGTTTGTTAATTGCACATTGTAGATATATAGCATATAAGCCTGGATTAACTTAAAAGAACACATAATTTAAATTATTCGTTATGTTTGTAAATGTGCTTGAAATTGTTAAACCGCAATTAATTATTTTGTATTTACAATCAAGCAACGGATTCCAACATTTTTTTTTTACTTGTTGCGTAATACATACAATAAACGTATTTACGAGATACAATGTTTACACAAATAAAAAATGTAAGTGGTTTTAAATTAATAATAGGTAGAATACCTGGTTCTCCATTTTCAATTGTAATATGAATGTCCGCTCAACAACTCAACTAAAATCTATGTGGTAAATGTAAACCCATCGCCTAGAGGAATGTTTATCGTTGGCGTTTGTGCAATTCTAACTTTGAAACGTGCCCAAACAGCTGAAAGGGCATGAAATTCTACATTAACGTTCCATTATTTGGTAAAGGACGTCAATGAGAAGTTCCAAACCTTACTGAATTAACCTATTTTGAATTTAAGCATTTCATATACAACAGTTCTGGCGATCGTTCTCATTTCTTGTCGTGACATTCACCTAAATGAATATACCTACAAATAATGTAGACAGATGTTTTTTCCTACATGCATTTTTATATGCGTGATACCTATGATTTTTAATTTAATATTATTGATATTATTTGATATTTAATTTTAGATTCAATTCTGTGTATAGTTAAAATTCGTGTGTATTATATATAGTGTATCAGTTAAAATAATAAACCACGTGGTACTATTAAGAAACTGTACAATATTACGTGCTATGTAATAAGTAAGTTAGATATATATTTTTTTAAGTGATTTTGAAGGTACTTGTAACTGTATTTTTTGTTGAGTGAAAAATGCTCCGGGTTTTGGAGATGTGGACACTTCACCCACATTACATATTTTACGTGTATGTAATTTATTTCTTATTATTACACTATTCACATACACGAACACATTATAAATATTATGTTATGTAATTATATTTATATACATACACACATACATATACATACACATACATAACATACACAAAGCAGCGACACATTCATACAGGCACATACCCCTCAACAGCACACCCCGGACTCAAACCCGGGACACTAGGTGTGTGTTGGAGTCCTGCCGAGCGGCCGGCCGCGGCCGCCATTGTCTGCGCGCGCGCATCGCGCCAGCGGTCGCCCCCCGCCGTCTCACACTTCACCGGCTCGCGGCTTGACCGCTCCGGCCGCGCCCGCTCGGCAGTCGGCTAACCCTCGTCCCGCACTGTACCTGTGTCGCTTGTTACGCCCGGCTAACCACTACGATCTCCGCGTAGTGTTTACTTTAATGCCTAACTTCGCTGTGTGTGTAAGTGTGGACAATTGTTTAGTTTTAATTAGTGTTAGTGCATGCTATGGACCTTAAGGTATTATTGTGACCGCGCAATAAACTCTTATTTTAAGTGGACTTGTGCGTCATTGTGTTTTACCTTTCCCTGCACACACCTCAGACTTTCACCACACACACCCATCTCCATAGAGAAATAAATATATTCATTGATGCAAACGTATTTTAATTGCCCAGCAGCGTCAGAAGGAGTGTAATGTTTTTAAGAGTATGTATGTATGTTTGTATGTTTGTATGTTTTTATGTGTTTTTTTATGATTTAAGTAGCAAACGAGCATGCAGTCCACCTGATGGTAAGTGGTCACTGCCACCCTCATCTGTAAGCAATTTCATATATAACATAGGTTGCAAATGAATTATATCTGAAGTCAATCACAGATGCGTTGCTACATCTGAGGGCTGAGATGGTCGCCTCACAGAAAAGTATACCGGAAACCACACCCTTCCATCGAAACGCAAGAAATGCTTCACGCTATAAATAGGTGAGCGTACCGTAGTCGCGTGCCAGGAAAATATATGTGTAGTGTCCTGGCACGCGGTTGAGTACAAACAGCTTCATAGGTTGTAATGTGTGTGTTACCTTTGAAACTGACTAAGTTGCGAGATCAACATAGACTATATTATAATTTTAAAAAATGGCGCCTCCGATCAGAGGAAAAGGGGTGAAAAGAACGGTATTTTTAATTATAATAACAATATAGTTAACAGATGAAAACTAGTAAATGGCCATTAAAATGTACCATATGCTATAATACTTTTATGTTCAACAAGCTTCCCCCTAAATATTTCGTACATCTTAATAATAGCTTATTAATAATAGTAATACCTAGAATAGGATTTATAAAAAGAACTTCATAAATAAATTATAAGATGTACCTAGATGTAAGTAAGGATACTAAATTATCTACCGATAAAGGCATATTAGCGATACAAAGGCTCCTTCCACCTTTGTGCAAAAGGATCCAATCGGTGCTATAGATCCAAAGCAGATCCACTGCGGAAATTAACTGAGCTTAAAACAAATAATATAGGTCGGTATAAAGCTACAATCTGTTACCTGCTCTGCAGCGAATTATTTTATCGCTTATATATATTAAATTATGATACATTCATTGAATTTACCGTTGTTGTCTGTTATTATTATGCAATGTTTTCTGAATTCATAGATTGCTAGACTTAACATGAACAAAAATCAGTCTTTTAGTATTTCATTAAAATAAAATCTTTTAGTATTTCATTAGGCATCTATCTATCCAAAAATCTGTTCGTGTAATCTGTTCATAGTTAGTTTTGTTTTAAGACTGTTAACTTCAGAATATCTGATAATTAGCTACTATTTAATACAAATACAAAAAATCGAAAAAAAATATAAATATTTTTTTTCCCCTCAACTTTTTACGATATTTAGAATGCTGATTTTGCATATTATCGTGAAACCTGGTACGCTTTGGGTTACACTAATGCTAGCTGTAATGAAATCAAAATTTCTTCAAGTTTTAAACGCCATTACAAACACGTTTTACTTTTAAAACTAATATTTTTTACCATTTTTCTCCAAAAAATACTTAATATTTTCAAAAGTAACCATTTGCAACATGGAAACGGTTAGTTAGATTGTAATAAAACTTTGCATGGTTTTTGGAGGTATATTTAACTGTAAAAATCTCACTCAACAGTAGTTATTACATAAAGATTTGAAATTCATATTCAGAACTGATAAATTAAACTTTAATTATTTTCCAGTAGTGTATTTTAATAAATAATAGCATGTTACGAGCAATTTTAGATTTATATGTGCATAAAATAAACAACTTAGAGATCTTTATGATCTCTTAATATCTTCTAGGGAAATGCACGCAGAGAATATTAAGGCTCAGAACAAAGGAATTCAACTCGGCTAAAATAGCCTTGGATGAATCATAAACCGTGTAATTCACGGTAATTTTCAATGTACCGCAAACTAATTAGGATAATTAATTCACTCACACATTGGCGGATGATTATTAAAATTGCGGTTGAGACCCTTCGTTTAAAATTCGAAACCGAAAGGATCCGAATTAGCACCCTACCCACGATTTTGCTGCTAATCTGGATAGGAAGCATGGAAACTTGAAAAAGGTTAGCGTGCGCATAAATTGAAAATTAAATAAAGGGGAAAACAGGAAATTTTAATTGTTTTCTCTACAACTAACTGCTCAATAATCATTTTTGCTACATTAATATTTTTATTTAATTATTCTCTGAATTTCTCCTGTGTCGTGGGTGCCATGGACACACTCAAAGACGAATACACAAACACCCAGACCCAGAACAAGAATCTAAACTCATCATTCAGACACCTGTCTGGCCGGGAATCGAACCCGGGACCCACTGCGTGTCAGACCGGTACGGTAACCGCTGCGCCACGCGGGTCGTCAATGAAAGGGCATGTCAAGTAGAATTCAGTGCACTATACAAAATCAAAATCAAAGATGGCCACTGCTACAAAATGGCGGATAATGTAGTTTTCAATCCCATCAATATGGGTATCAAAATAAAGAGCTTGGTAAGTATAATACAGTATACTATACAAAATTACAATATGAATCTCCCACCCAAGTCAAGATCTGGTATCCTGTCGAGGACTGTGTGGGGTTAGGGTAGCTAAAAATGATACCTCGCTAGGGGTACACCACCCAAGTTAAGGTAAAAGGCAAAAACATTTTGAATTAGTAGGTTTTAGTTTTTATTTCTCATTCTAAGATTTTTGGAGGGATTACATATTGAAGAGTGTGACTGCAATAAACTAACAGGCACGAAACCT